>CM064481.1:18334098-18475878 GCA_032716605.1 Paralithodes platypus
CTATAAGCTAAATCATCTTCTCTATCCCATTCATTACCAGTCGTGCCATTTGCATTGTATTCTGGCAAGTATAGATCGATGTTATTCAGCTTAGGAAAGACGTCTACCCATGAAACTTTCAAGCGATTGTATTCAGCTTTGGGTAGACGTCTATCAATCAAATTATCAAACGATTTCCTTCAGTTATGGAAGGACACCTACCCAAGAAAAGACTTCAAACTATATCAACTAACCCTTTTAACAAGCTTCATATAATCGTCTAAGTGTAGCTGAAAACATCAGTATGTTGAAATTACTTTAAAAAGTTGTCAGAATGAATATACACACCATATGAGAAGAAGCATTTTATTGACAACGTTTTGCAGATAGCTTCTTCAGTGACCTGCAGAATGGTTAAACCATATGTGCTGATATGGTCCCAGGTTTATTCAACGTTTCGCCTTCTACAGGAATACAACATATATGGAAGTACAGTCAACTTATATATTGGCGAAACATACCGAGGTCTAAAGAAGGATACAAAAAACACAAAACGGATATGGAGAACTTTAGATTGAGCAATTGCGATGGTAATACATAGGTTAGACACGGGGCACGGTATAAACTATGACGAAGCTAAGCTAGTAAAATGCCAAAATGACACACGTAAACGGAGATGTTTTGAATCGGCTCATATTGTTTTAAACGACACCATGGCTTCTTTCTTTAGCTATAATGTTAACGAACATACAACCAGGCTAGGTGATTCTTCCCATATTGTTCATGCGGTATTTTATTTTATTTCATTTCATATTGCTACACCAATGATTTAATTTTGTTTAGTTGTTTTCTCAGAGCTTGGACTATATATAAGTTGACTGTACTTCCATATTATGTTGTATTCCTGAAGAAGCCGTAGAAGGCGAAACGTTGAATAAACCTGGGACCATATCTGCACATGTGTTTTTAACCATAAATGTTGCACCTACGCTGTTTCTTTCTTTGACCTGAAGAAGCTATCTGCGAAACGTTGTCAATAAAATGCTCCTCCTCGTGTGGTGCTATATTCACGGCATAGGTACTGGAAAGACTATATTCAAAAGAGATAATCGAAACCATGGAGGAGATATCGAAGGCAGGGAGGTATATTTCTCTGAGGAGCCACACCTTTAACTATGTCCATTATCTCTATTGCGGTAGCTATCTTCATATATCAACCTAGCTAAAAACTATATAATATGGAGATGTTTTTTTTTTTTTTTATATGTATGTATTTATTAATTTTTTTAAATCATTCTGGCCCCCCTTCTCAGTCATACTTTAGCCCCATTAGTGTATAGATTTTAAGAAGCTCGCCCCATTAGTTTGGCAACTTTAAGACGTTTTGTGACATTTAGGTGTCGATTTTTTATCTCGAAGGGGGGTCTTGGGGGTATGTGTTAAGCTTAATGGAGGTCTTACAAAGAAACTAACAAAAATCATGAATAAATATATAAATGAACAAATAAAACAAATCTCCCCTTAACTCGTATAATCCTCCTTCTACAGTTGACGGAGGTACGGAGGCTGAGATCATCAAGGCCCTGAGGAGAGACGCAGAAGGAGGTGGCGTGGAAATACATTCCCCTCAGCGGCCCTACGTTTGATGACGCCCACTCGTGCAACATAACGGTGCAGCTCGGTAAAACGGCACTCCTAAACTGTCGCATCAAATATCTCGGGGGCAAGACGGTGAGTACAGGCAAGGCTATGTGTGTGTAGGTAGATGTTGTATGTTCGTATGTATGTATGTATGTATGTATGTATGTGTGTATGTATGTATGTATGTATTTTCAGTTTTTCTTTTTTTTCTATTTGAGTGAGGGACACAAAAGGCAGAACTACCTGTATCGAGTGCCTCCCCCATAGTTGAAAGAGTGACAGGGCCAAAATCAAGGGACGCTTGAGCCAAAATGCCTGGACACACAGAGTTTGAAACAATCTAAGTCATAGGAAGAGGGAAAGACTGATTCTGGGAGAGTTCCTAGCTCAGCAGTTGAAATCGAAGAAAGACTGAGAATAGCGTTTCAACCCTTGGGTTGGAGAGTTGCACAGAGTAGGGATGGGATTGTGTTGCAATGACGGGTACTACGTACCCTACGTAGAGGAGGTGGTATACACTGCGAAAGCTCTGAGGAACACTGATTATTGTAGTAGCGATAGAATAGCGAGAGAGATGCAACATTGCGGCGATGAGAGAGAAGATTGCAGGAGTTGGTGAGTTGACGGGAGTTAATGATACGGAACGCCTTCCTTTCTACTTTGTCTAGGAGTGCAGTGTGAGAGGATCGTCCCCACACATGTGAACAACACTCAATACAAGGATACACTGTGCCCCTGTACAGAGCAAGAAGCTGTGCTACGTAGGCTGTATGTGGCGTCATTGTGTAGCGATTTCCACCTAGTTTTCGGCGCACATACAGTTCCTTTCATACTGAATGGTTGATATAGCAGTCAGAACGGCCCAGAAAGGCCCAAAACGGCCACAGAGCACCCGCTAGAGGAGGGTTAAGGACACCATACTGGCGATCTGAGAGTAGATTATGATAGAGAAATGCTTAAGAAATTTGGAAGCAAGAATAGTTTCAAAAACTATAGAGTTACAAGAGATGAGAGCAATTGGACGATAATTGGAGGGTTGAGAGCGGTCACCCTTCTTTGGGACAGGTTGAATGAGAGCAAACTTCCAGCAAGAAGGGAAGATGTTAAAGGAGAGACAGATACGAAAGAGTTTGCCTAGGCAGGGAGTCAGCACGGAAGCACAGTTTTTTGAGTACAACAGGAGGAGCACCGTCCGGACCGTACGCCTTCTTAGTATTAAGCCCAGATTGGTAGAGAATACATCTTTAGAAGAGATTAGGATATTAGGCATAAGTAGGAGAGAGGGGGTGGAGAGGGAGGAATAGCACCGGAATCATCCAAGGTGGAGTTTCTCACAAAAGTTTGAGCGCAGAGTTCAGATTTGTCAGAGGAAGAGAAGAAGTGATGGTTGTGCCATCAGAGTGGAAAATGGGAGGGAAAGACGAGGAAGAAAAATTGTTGGAGAGGTTTTTGGCTTGATGCCAAAAAGCTTGGGAAGATCTAGAGTTGGATAGTTCAGTGCATTTACTATTGATGAAAGAGTGCTTGGCAAGTCGAAGAACAGATTTGGTTTGATCCCAGGCAGAAACATAGGAAGAATGAGATTCTTGGATTTTAAGGCGTCGGTACCGTTTGACGTAAGTCGTATGTATGTATGTATGTATTTATGTATGCAATGTACTGTACTCTGGCACATACCCCCATAGCTGTGGGTGGCTGACTCGAGTCAGAGCCCGAACAGAATCAACATTTAAAGCTCCAATTCTTAGGGTTTGGGACCACTTTCTGACCACTTTCGGCTTCCCTTGCCCCTTTCTCTTCCTCGTCTAGTAGGTGACATTTACAAGGGGAGGATGATTCCTAGCTTCCTGCCCCCAGAAGGAAAAGTAAGACAGTAAAAGAGGCAGACAGAGAAGTCTAAGGTTGGGTAGAGGATGCCAAACCTCACTCTGGATAGGACCAGCCCCCAGCCCCCAACCTGAATGATGATGATGATGATAATGGTAAATTGCCGGCATATACTCCTCAACTATTGCATTAACCCTTTGACAATCATGACGCATTTTACCAGCTTTATTTTGGCTATCATTAGCCGATTATATATTTGTTTTGTTTATGTGTTGAACGGCCGGAGGATCCGAAGAACCCTTTTCACCTTGCCGTGTAACCTATTTTACTGTCAGGCGAAACAGAGGCAAGGGGTGTGAGGAGATTGCCCAAACATCTCCACCAGCCGAGAATTGAACGCGGTCCCTCCCGGCTAGAAACCAGGCGCTTTACCAATGTCGCTACAGGCCACCCCTCCGGCGATTATATTTAGATTAGGAAGGGTATGTGGAAGTCAGAGGGTTAATTGAGACAGTCTTTACCCTTGAATTCCCACAGATCCTTCCTAAGCTGTATAAAATCGTCTTCTGGTAGCCATAATAAAACTATCCAAACACGTCAAGATCCTCAAGGGATTAACCATTTCTGTACCGGCGAAGTCTATTTAATTATATTCTAGCTATATATATATATACGATGTTGCGTAGTTTAAGAAGGTAGTAAAAAGGGTTAAGTGAGATAGTTCGAAGTCTATTAATTGATGGAGGGCCTTTTTAAACTGAATAAAATAATCTAACAGTAGCCGGAATAAAGTTAAAAACACGTCGCCAGTAAAGAAGGGGTTAAGTATTCATCGTGACAGGCAGAAGCAATAAACACCTTAAGGGGAGGATGGGACGTTTGTCTGGTCCCCCTTCTTCCTCGTGTTTCCCCCTTTAGTTTTCAGATTTTAAGACGTGTGGCCCATTACTTTGGCGATTTTAAGACCTTTCGCCCCATTTCTTTGTCAATATTAAGACCTTTCGTGCTATTTAGGTGTCAATTCTTTTCCTGGCGAACGATAATGAGCCTGTAATTTTGAAAGAGCTGGCATTCGGCCGGGATTTTTTTTTTACTGAAAAATGTACAAATTAATCTAGAAGGTGGATCTAATGGATGTTTGCTTAAGTTTAATGGATGTCTAGAGAGGAAACTAAAAAGATAATATATATATGAAATAATTGACCCAAAAATAAACCCTTCCCCCTTGAAGTGAAGGACAGGACCAGAAGAGGAGCCACAGCAGGGTACTTCCAAGGGTGAGCAGAAGGGGTTGCAAAGATAACACAGCTGAAAAATGCTGACCAGGTTTCAATAGATGATGATGATGATGACTGCGGACATACTATATAAAAAATACGGACATCACTGCGGCAATTGTTATGTGACAATCGCGACAATCGCCGAGAATCTGCATCGTATGTGGGCTGACAGGTAGGCAAGCGAGTCTAAGCAACGTAGAATCTACCCAAGCTCATTTTACCGATTTTGGCCCACGTGTGCAATATTGTTGCACGACAACCAGTGGTCGTACTGACATGATTCAGGTGTCATTGGAGAGGTCTATTCCTCTACTTTCAGGGATATATAATTCAATTACGTTCTAGCTCTTGTTTATATATGCAATGTGCAGGGAATGATGGTCACTTTTAGTCCAAAACCCCTGTAGGGTAGCAGTGCAACCAAGCAATTGTCATATGACAATTACTGCAATGATTGTGTTAATGTTGTCGGTGGGTCGGTTCACCTACACTTCTGACGAGCGGTTCCCTAACTCCCTCATGTTTAGCCCCTTCTACCCTCTACAGGTATCGTGGCTGCGGGGGCGGGACCTTCACCTGTTGACGGTGGGTCGGTTCACTTACACTTCTGATGAGCGGTTCAAGTCCCTCCACAAGCTTGGCTCCGAGGACTGGCTCCTCAAGATACACTACGCCCAACACCGGGATGCTGGGACCTATGAGTGTCAGATCTCTACCACACCACCCATGTCTAGTGTGGTCTGGCTCACTGTTGTCGGTGAGTTATATGGACAGTTATAGAGTTATATAATATAGAGACACAGACAGATATAGTTAGCTTGATTGAGACACAGTTTGACAGACTCACAGGGGCCTATGAGAGCCACTATATATTATATATACAGTTGTATATATATATATATATATATATATATATATATATATATATATATATATATATATACTGTATATATATATATATATATATATATATATATATATATATATATATATATATATATATATATATATATATATATATATATATATATATATGCCGTGGCATAGTCAGTAGAGTGTCGGCTCCTGATCAATCCCGCACTCTCAAAATGTTATTGGTAGATGACAACCCCATGCAACTTGACCTTGCGATTCGTAATAAAACGTCTAGGCCCGAATTCAGAACAGTGGTTTAAACCTCGGATTTCGGGGCAGGTTTAAACCCGGGATTGAGATTACTCGATCCTGGATCGAACACAAAGGTGTTTCCGTATTCAGAACACGGGATTGAGATCGAGATAGAGTAATCCACGGCTTAAAACTATGTTTAAGTCGAAGGTTTGCAACAGCCAATTACAGTGCCGTATGGAATGCAGTTAGCCAATAAGCACATGAATGATCCATTTTATCTATATCATATAATTTATTTAATGCCGTCGCTGCCTATTTTAAAAGTGTAATACGTACCCAATAAACAGGTTACGTGTGTACAACGTTTGACACTTATGCTGGTGTGGTTATATCACAACGTTTCTAAAATTACGTCTAAAGACGTTTTTATAATGTTTTAATGACACCATTAGTGACCTAACTTCACATAGTGTCAACACGTTGTCACAACATTCTAAGTTAGTAACTACAAATTGTGTGTCGTAACTTATGGGATACATTATTTTCTTCTTTGGCACGAATGACATAATGTGATAATGCGACTGGTATTGAACAAGCAAGAAAAATGTAAATTTAACGTCTGTAGTCTATATAATGGCAACGTTATTTTTATTTTATTTATTTTTTTGCCATATCAAAGACACGTCTATTGTGATGTGAACACGTAAAAGGGAACCTAAGTAGGAAGGTTGTATAATACACGTGTACAAAACTTGTCTATTTGGTATCATTGAATGTATTTTCACTAAAAAAAAAAAAAAAAAATCCGTGTATATTATACAGTATATGTAGAGTAAAAGTTAAACGTTATGTTACATTAATACTAACATATCACATCTACAACTACTACTACGACATCTACTACTAAAACGTTTGGCACTTATAATATATAGAAGTGTAGTACTATTACAATGGTTTCTAACAAAATGTCATATCAACGTTTTTAAGAGGTTCTAATAAAACATTCATTAATGACATTACCAAATATACTGTTAACACGTCCATAACGTATTTTTAGTAAACAAAAAAACGTGTTTCATAACCTATGGAATACATTGTTTGTTTATATCTTTGACACGTGCCAAAATATGAATTAAATACGGTGATAATGAAACTTGTATTGAACAAACAAGAACGATGTAAATCAAACATTGCTAGTCTACTGTACCTAATGACAAATTAATGTTTGATATTTGGCAACACAGTGTAAACGTCCATAGGGTCCATAGCCACAATATCATTAGCTTGACATATGAGGTCTAACCGGTATGGAGGTCTCAGTATTGACATAGGGGTACACTGTACCGGCTATGGTACACCAGGTACTCGTTATATTAAGAGTGGATTGTGTTGAGGGTTGGGGATAGGGTCTGGAGCCACAATATCATTAGCTTGACATATGAGGTCTGACCGGTATGGAGGTCACAATATTGACATAGGGGTATACTGTACCGGCTATGGTACACCAGGTACTCGTTATATTAATAGTGGATTGTGTTGAGGGTTGGGGATAGGGTCTGGAGCCACAATATCATTAGCTTGCTATATGAGGTCTGACCGGTATGGAGGTCACAATATTCACATAGGGGTACACTGTACCGGCTATTGTACACCAGGTACTCGTTATATTAATAGTGGAGTCTGTTGAGGGTTGTGGATAGGGTCTGGAGCCACAATATAATTACCTTGTTATATAAGGTCTGACCGGTATAGAAGTCACAATATTGACATAGGGGTACACTGTACCGGCTATGGTACACCAGGTACACATTATATTAATAGTGGATTGTGTTGAGGGTTGGGGATAGGGTCTGGAGCCACAATATCATTAGCTTGCTATATGAGGTCTGACCGGTATGGAGGTCACAATATTGACATAGGGGTATACTGTACCGGCTATGGTACACCAGGTACTCGTTATATTAATAGTGGATTGTGTTGAGGGTTGGGGATAGGGTCTGGAGCCACAATATCATTAGCTTGACATATGAGGTCTGACCGGTATGGAGGTCACAATATTGACATAGGGGTATACTGTACCGGCTATGGTACACCAGGTACTCGTTATATTAATAGTGGATTGTGTTGAGGGTTGGGGATAGGGTCGGGAGCCACAATATCATTAGCTTGCTATATGAGGTCTGACCGGTATGGAGGTCACAATATTCACATAGGGGTACACTGTACCGGCTATGGTACACCAGGTACTCGTTATATTAATAGTGGAGTCTGTTGAGGGTTGTGGATAGGGTCTGGAGCCACAATATCATTACCTTGTTATATAAGGTCTGACCGGTATGGAGGTCACAATATTGACATAGGGGTACACTGTACCGGCTATGGTACACCAGGTACTCGTTATATTAATAGTGGATTATGTTGAGGGTTGGGGATAGGGTCTGGAGCCACAATATCATTAGCTTGCTACATGAGGTCTGACCGGTATGGAGGTCACAATATTGACATAGGGGTACACTGTACCGGCTATGGTACACCAGGTACACGTTATATTAATAGTGGATTGTGTTGAGGGTTGGGGATAGGGTCTGGAGCCACAATATCATTACGTTGTTATGTGAGGTCTGACCGGTATGGAGGTCACAATATTGACATAGGGGTACACTGTACCGGCTATGGTACACCAGGTACTCGTTATATTAATAGTGGATTGTGTTGAGGGTTGTGGATAGGGTCCATAGCCACAATATAATTAGCTTGCTATATGAGGTCTGACTGGTATGGAGGTCACAATATTGACATAGGGGTACACTGTACCGGCTATGGTACACCAGGTACTCGTTATATTAATAGTGGATTGTGTTGAGGGTTGTGGATAGGGTCTGGAGCCACAATATGATTAGCTTATTATATGAGGTATGACCGGTATGGAGGTCACAATATTGACATAGGGGTACACTGTACCGGCTATGGTACACCAGGTACTCGTTATATTAATAGTCGATTGTGTTGAGGGTTGGGGATAGGGTCTAGAGCCACAATATCATTAGCTTGCTAACTAAGGTCAAACCGGTATGGAGGTCACAATATTGACATAGGGGTACACTGTACCGGCTATGGTACACCAGGTACTCGTTATATTAATAGTGGATTGTGTTGAGGGTTGGGGATAGGGTCTGGAGCCACAATATCATTAGCTTTCTATATGAGGTCTGACCAGTATGGAGGTCACAATATTGACATAGGGGTACACTGTACCGGCTATGGTACACCAGGTACACGTTATATTAATAGTGGATTGTGTTGAGGGTTCGAGATAGGTTCTGGAGCCACAATATCATTAGCTTGCTAACTAAGGTCTAACTGGTATAGAGGTCACAATATTGACATAGGGGTACACTGTACCGGCTATGGTACACCAGGTACACGTTATATTAATAGTGGATTGTGTTGAGGGTTGGGGATAGGGTCTGGAGCCACAATATCATTAGCTTGCTATATGAGGTCTGACCGGTATGGAGGTCACAATATTGACATAGGGGTACACTGTACCGCTATGGTACACCAGGTACTCGTTATATTAATAGTGGATTCTGTTGAGGGTTGTGGATAGGGTCTGGAGCCACAATATCATTAGCTTGCTATATGAGGTCTGATCGGTATGGAGGTCACAATATTGACATAGGGGTACACTGTACCGGCTATGGTACACCAGATACTCATTATATTAATAGTGGATTGTGTTGAGGGTTGTGGATAGGGTCTGGAGCCACAATATCATTAGCTTGCTATATGAGGTCTGATCGGTATGGAGGTCACAATATTGACATAGGGGTACACTGTACCGGCTATTGTACACCAGGTACTCGTTATATTAATAGTGGATTGTGTTGAGGGTTGGGGATAGGGTCTGGAGCCACAATATCATTAGCTTGCTATATGAGGTCTGACCGGTATGGAGGTCACAATATTGACATAGGGGTACACTGTACCGGCTATGGTACACCAGGTACACGTTATATTAATAGTGGACTGTGTTGAGGGCTGGGGATAGGGTCTGGTGCCGCAATATCATTAGCTTAACATATGAGGTCTGACCGGTATGGAGGTCACAATATTGACATAGGGGTACACTGTACCGGCTATGGTACACCAGGTACTCGTTATATTAATAGTGGATTGTGTTGAGGGTTGGGGATAGGGTCTGGAGCCACAATATCATTAGCTTGCTATATGAGGTCTGACCGGTATGGAGGTCACAATATTGACATAGGGGTACACTGTACCGGCTATGGTACACCAGGTACTCGTTATATTAATAGTGGATTGTGTTGAGGGTTGGGGATAGGGTCTGGAGCCACAATATCATTAGCTTGCTATATGAGGTCTGACCGGTATGGAGGTCACAATATTGACATAGGGGTACACTGTACCGGCTATGGTACACCAGGTACTCGTTATATTAATAGTGCATTGTGTTGAGGGTTGTGGATAGGGTCTGGAGCCACAATATCATTAGCTTGCTATTTGAGGTCTGACCGGTATGGGGGTCACAATATTGACATAGGGGTACACTGTACCGGCTATGGTACACCAGGTACTCGTTATATTAATAGTGGATTGTGTTGAGGGTTGTGGATAGGGTCTGGAGCCACAATATCATTAGCTTGCTATATGAGGTCTGACCGGTATGGAGGTCACAATATTGACATAGGGGTACACTGTACCGGCTATGGTACACCAGGTACTCGTTATATTAATAGTGGATTGTGTTGAGGGTTGTGGATAGGGTCTGGAGCCACAATATCATTAGCTTGCTATATGAGGTCTGACCGGTATGGAGGTCACAATATTGGCATAGGGGTACACTGTACCGGCTATGGTACACCAGGTACATGTTATATTAATAGTGGATTGTGTTGAGGGTTGGGGATAGGGTCTGGAGCCACAATATCATTAGCTTGCTATATGAGGTCTGACCGGTATGGAGGTCACAATATTGACATAGGGGTACACTGTACCGGCTATGGTACACCAGGTACTCGTTATATTAATAGTGGATTGTGTTGAGGGTTGTGGATAGGGTCTGGAGCCACAATATCATTAGCTTGCTAACTAAGGTCAAACCGGTATGGAGATCACAATATTGACATAGGGGTACACTGTACCGGCTATGGTACACCAGGTACACGTTATATTAATAGTGGATTGTGTTGAGGGTTGGGGATAGGGTCTGGAGCCACAATATCATTAGCTTGCTATGTGAGGTCTGACCGGTATGGAGGTCACAATATTGACATAGGGGTACACTGTACCGGCTATGGTACACCAGGTACTCGTTATATTAATAGTGGATTGTGTTGAGGGTTGTGGATAGGGTCTGGAGCCACAATATCATTAGCTTGATTATGAGGTCTGACCGGTATGGAGGTCACAATATTGACATAGGGGTACACTGTACCGGCTATGGTACACCAGGTACTCTTTACATTAATAGTGGATGTGTTGAGGGTTGTGGATCGGGTCTGGAACCACAATATCATTAGCTTGCTATATGAGGTCTGACCGGTATGGAGGTCACAATATTGACATAGGGGTACACTGTACCGTCTATGGTACACCAGGTACTCGTTATATTAATAGTGGATTGTGTTGAGGGTTGGGGATAGGGTCTGGAGCCACAATATCATTAGCTTGCTATATGAGGTCTGACCGGTATGGAGGTCACAATATTGACATAGGGGTACACTGTACCGGCTATGGTACACCAGGTACTCGTTATATTAATAGTGGATTGTGTTGAGGGTTGGGGATAGGGTCTGGAGCCACAATATCATTAGCTTGCTATATGAGGTCTGACCGGTATGGAGGTCACAATATTGACATAGGGGTACACTGTACCGGCTATGGTACACCAGGTACTCGTTATATTAATAGTGGATTGTGTTGAGGGTTGGGGATAGGGTCTGGAGCCACAATATCATTAGCTTGCTATATGAGGTCTGACCGGTATGGAGGTCACAATATTGACATAGGGGTACACTGTACCGGCTATGGTACACCAGGTACACGTTATATTAATAGTGGATTGTGTTGAGGGTTGGGGATAGGGTCTGGAGCCACAATATCATTAGCTTGCTATTAGAGGTCTGACCGGTATGGAGGTCACAATATTGACATAGGGGTACACTGTACCGGCTATGGTACACCAGGTACTCGTTATATTAATAGTGGATTGTGTTGAGGGTTGGGGATAGGGTCTGGAGCCACAATATCATTAGCTTGCTATATGAGGTCTGACCGGTATGGAGGTCACAATATTGACATAGGGGTACACTGTACCGGCTATGGTACACCAGGTACTCGTTATATTAATAGTGGATTGTGTTGAGGGTTGGGGATAGGGTCTGGAGCCACAATATCATTAGCTTGCTATATGAGGTCTGACCGGTATGGAGGTCACAGAATTGACATAGGGGTGCACTGTACCGGCTATGGTACACGGGGTACTCGTTATATTAATTGTGGATTGTGTTGAGGGTTGTGGATAGGGTCTGGAGCCACAATATCATTAGCTTGCTATATGAGGTCTGACCGGTATGGAGGTCACAATATTGACATAGGGGTACACTGTACCGGCTATGGTACACCAGGTACTCGTTATATTAATAGTGGATTGTGTTGAGGGTTGTGGATAGGGTCTGGAGCCACAATATCATTAGCTTGCTATATGAGGTCTGACCGGTATGGAGGTCACAATATTGACATAGGGGTACACTGTACCGGCTATGGTACACCAGGTACTCGTTATATTAATAGTGGATTGTGTTGAGGGTTGTGGATAGGGTCTGGAGCCACAATATCATTAGCTTGCTATATGAGGTCTGACCGGTATGGAGGTCACAATATTGACATAGGGGTACACTGTACCGGCTATGGTACACCAGGTACTCGTTATATTAATAGTGGATTGTGTTGAGGGTTGTGGATAGGGTCTGGAGCCACAATATCATTAGCTTGCTATATGAGGTCTGACCGGTATGGAGGTCACAATATTGAGATAGGGGTACACTGTACCGGCTATGGTACACCAGGTACTCGTTATATTAATAGTGGATTGTGTTGAGGGTTGGGGATAGGGTCTGGAGCCACTATCATTAGCTTGCTATATGAGGTCTGACCGGTATGGAGGTCACAATATTGACATAGGGGTACACTGTACCGGCTATGGTACACCAGGTACTCGTTATATTAAGAGTGGATTGTGTTGAGGGTTGTGGATAGGGTCTGGAGCCACAATATCATTAGCTTGCTAAATTAAGTCTGACCGGTATGGAGGTCACAATATTGACATAGGGGTACACTGTACCGGCTATGGTACACCAGGTACTCGTTATATTAATAGTGGATTGTGTTGAGGGTTGTGGTTAGGGCCTGGAGCCACAATATCATTAGCTTGCTATATGAAGTTTGACCGGTATGGAGGTCACAATATTGACATAGGGGTACACTGTACCGGCTATGGTACACCAGGTACTCGTTATATTAATAGTGGATTGTGTTGAGGGTTGTGGATAGGGTCTGGAGCCACAATATCATTAGCTTGCTATGTGAGTTCTCACCGGTATGGAGGTCACAATATTGACTTAGGGGTACACGGTACCGGCTATGGTACACCAGGTACACGTTATATTAATAATGGATTGTGTTGAGGGTTGTGGATAGGGTCTGGAGCCACAATATCATTAGCATGCTATATGAGGTCTGACCGGTATGGAGGTCACAATATTGACATAGGGGTACACTGTACCGGCTATGGTACACCAGGTACTCATTATATTATTAATGGATTGTGTTGAGGGTTGTGGATAGGGTCTGGAGCCACAATATCATTAGCTTGCTATATGAGGTCTGACCGGTATGGAGGTCACAATATTGACATAGGGGTACACTGTACCGGCTATGGTACACCAGGTACTCGTTATATTAATAGTAGATTGAGTTGAGGGTTGGGGATAGTGTCTGGAGCAACAATATCATTAGCTTACTATATGAGGTCTGACCGGTATGGAGGTCACAATATTGACATAGGGGTACACTGTACCGGCTATGGTACACCAGGTACTCGTTATATTAATAGTGGATTGTGTTGAAGGTTGGGGATAGGGTCTGGAGCCACAATATCATTAGCTTGCTATATGAGGTCTGACCGGTATGGAGGTCACAATATTGACATAGGGGTACACTGTACCGGCTATGGTACACCAGGTACACGTTATATTAATAGTGGATTGTGTTGAGGGTTGTGGATAGGGTCTGGAGCCACAATATCATTAGCTTGCTATATGAGGTCTGACCGGTATGGAGGTCACAATATTGACATAGGGGTACACTGTACCGGCTATGGTACACCAGGTACTCGTTATATTAATAGTGGATTGTGTTGAGGGTTGTGGATAGGGTCTGGAGCCACAATATCATTAGCTTGCTATATGAGGTCTGACCGGTATGGAGGTCACAATATTGACATAGGGGTACACTGTACCGGCTATGGTACACCAGGTACTCGTTATATTAATAGTGGATTGTGTTGAGGTTTGGGATAGGGTCTGGAGCCACAATATCATTAGCTTGCTATATGAGGTCTGACCGGTATGGAGGTCACAATATTGACATAGGGGTACACTGTACCGGCTATGGTACACCAGGTACTCGTTATATTAATAGTGGATTGTGTTGAGGGTTGGGGATAGGGTCTGGAGCCACAATATCATTAGCTTGCTATATGAGGTCTGACCGGTATGGAGGTCACAATATTGACATAGGGGTACACTGTACCGGCTATGGTACACCAGGTACTCGTTATATTAATAGTGGATTGTGTTGAGGGTTGGGGATAGGGTCTGGAGCCACAATATCATTAGCTTGCTATATGAGGTCTGACCGGTATGGAGGTCACAATATTGACATAGGGGTACACTGTACCGGCTATGGTACACCAGGTACTCGTTATATTAATAGTGGATTGTGTTGAGGGTTGGGGATAGGGTCTGGAGCCACAATATCATTAGCTTTCTATGAGGTCTGACCGGTATGGAGGTCACAATATTGACATAGGGGTACACTGTACCGGCTATGGTACACCAGGTACTCGTTATATTAATAGTGGATTGTGTTGAGGGTTGGGGATAGGGTCTGGAGCCACAATATCATTAGCTTGCTATATGAGGTCTGACCGGTATGGTGGTCACAATATTGACATAGGGGTACACTGTACCGGCTATGGTACACCAGGTACTCGTTATATTAATAGTGGATTGTGTTGAGGGTTGGGGATAGGGTCTGGAGCCACAATATCATTAGCTTGCTATATGAGGTCTGACCGGTATGGAGGTCACAATATTGACATAGGGGTACACTGTACCGGCTATGGTACACCAGGTACTCGTTATATTAATAGTGGATTGTGTTGAGGGTTGGGGATAGGGTCTGGAGCCACAATATCATTAGCTTGCTATGAGGTCTGACCGGTATGGAGGTCACAATATTGACATAGGGGTACACTGTACCGGCTATGGTACACCAAGTACTCGTTATATTAATAGTGGATTGTGTTGAGGGTTGTGGATAGGGTCTGGAGCCACAATATCATTAGCTTGCTATATGAGGTCTGACCGGTATGGAGGTCACAATATTGACATAGGGGTACACTGTACCGGCTATGGTACACCAGGTACTCGTTATATTAATAGTGGATTGTGTTGAGGGTTGTGGATAGGGTCTGGAGTCCCAATATGATTAGCTTGCTATATGAGGTCTGACTGGTATGGAGGTCACAATATTGACATAGGGGTACACTGTACCGGCTATGGTACACCAGGTACTCGTTATATTAATAGTGGATTGTGTTGAGGGTTGTGGATAGGATCTGGAGCCACAATATCATTAGCTTGCTATATGAGGTCTGACCGGTATGGAGGTCACAATATTGACATAGGGGTACACTGTACCGGCTATGGTACACCAGGTACTCGTTATATTAATAGTGGATTGTGTTGAGGGTTGGGGATAGGGTCTGGAGCCACAATATCATTAGCTTGCTATATGAGGTCTGACCGGTATGGAGGTCACAATATTGACATAGGGGTACACTGTACCGGCTATGGTACACCAGGTACTCGTTATATTAATAGTGGATTGTGTTGAGGGTTGTGGATAGGGTCTGGAGCCACAATATCATTAGCTTGCTATATGAGGTCTGACCGGTATGGAGGTCACAATATTGACATAGGGGTACACTGTACCGGCTATGGTACACCAGGTACTCGTTATATTAATAGTGGATTGTGTTGAGGGTTGGGGATAGGGTCTGGAGCCACAATATCATTAGCTTGCTATATGAGGTCTGACCGGTATGGAGGTCACAATATTGACATAGGGGTACACTGTACCGGCTATGGTACACCAGGTACTCGTTATATTAATAGTGGATTGTGTTGAGGGTTGGGGATAGGGTCTGGAGCCACAATATCATTAGCTTGCTATATGAGGTCTGACCGGTATGGAGGTCACAATATTGACATAGGGGTACACTGTACCGGCTATGGTACACCAGGTACTCGTTATATAAATAGTGGATTGTGTTGAGGGTTGTGGATAGGGTCTGGAGCCACAATATCATTAGCTTGCTATATGAGGTCTAACTGGTATGGAGGTCACAATATTGACAGAGGGGTACACTGTACCGGCTATGGTACACCAGGTACTCGTTATATTAATAGTGGATTGTGTTGAGGGTTGGGGATAGGGTCTGGAGCCACAATATCATTAGCTTGCTGATGAGGTCTGACCGGTATGGAGGTCACAATATTGACATAGGGGTACACTGTACCGGCTATGGTACACCAGGTACTCGTTATATTAATAGTGGATTGTGTTGAGGGTTGTGGATAGGGTCTGGAGCCACAATATCATTAGCTTGCTTAATGAGGTCTGACCGGTATGGAGGTCACAATATTGACATAGGGGTACACTGTACCGGCTATGGTACACCAGGTACTCGTTATATTAATAGTGGATTGTGTTGAGGGTTGTGGATAGGGTCTGGAGCCACAATATCATTAGCTATATGAGGTCTGACCGGTATTAAGGTCACAATATTGACATAGGGGTACACTGTACCGGCTATGGTACACCAGGTACTCGTTATATTAATTGTGGATTGTGTTGAGGGTTGTGGATAGGGTCTGGAGCCACAATATCATTAGCTTGCTATATGAGGTCTGACCGGTATGGAGGTCACAATATTGACATAGGGGTACACTGTACCGGCTATGGTACACCAGGTACTCGTTATATTAATAGTGGATTGTGTTGAGGGTTGTGGATAGGGTCTGGAGCCACAATATCATTATCTTACTATTGAAGGTCTGACCGGTATGGAGGTCACAATATTGACATAAAGGTACACTGTACCGGCTATGGTACACCAGGTACTCGTTATATTAATAGTGGATTGTGTTGAGGGTTGTGGATAGGGCCTGGAGCCACAATATCATTAGCTTGCTATATGAGGTCTGACCGGTATGGAGGTCACAATATTGACATAGGGGTACACTGTACCGGCTATGGTACACCAGGTACTCGTTATATTAATAGTGGATTGTGTTGAGGGTTGGGGATAGGGTCTGGAGCCTCAGTATCATTAGTTTGCTATATGAGGTCACACCGGTATGGAGGTCACAATATTGACATAGGGGTACACTGTACCGGCTATGGTACACCAGGTACTCGTTATATTAATAGTGGATTGTGTTGAGGGTTGTGGATAGGGTCTGGAGCCACAATATCATTAGCTTGCTATATGAGGTCTGACCGGTATGGAGGTCACAATATTGACATAGGGGTACATTGTACCGGCTATGGTACACCAGGTACTCGTTATATTAATAGTGGATTGTGTTGAGGGTTGTGGATAGGATCTGGAGCCACAATATCATTAGCTTGCTATATGAGGTCTGACCGGTATGGAGGTCACAATATTGACATAGGGGTACACTGTACCGGCTATGGTACACCAGGTACTCGTTATATTAATAGTGGATTGTGTTGAGGGTTGGGGATAGGGTCTGGAGCCACAATATCATTAGCTTGCTATATGAGGTCTGACCGGTATGGAGGTCACAATATTGACATAGGGGTACACTGTACCGGCTATGGTACACCAGGTACTCGTTATATTAATAGTGGATTGTGTTGAGGGTTGGGGATAGGGTCTGGAGCCACAATATCATTGGCTTGCTATTATAGGTCTGACCGGTATGGAGGTCACAATATTGACATAGGGGTACACTGTACCGGCTATGGTACACCAGGTACTCGTTATATTAATAGTGGATTGTGTTGAGGGTTGGGGATAGGGTCTGGAGCCACAATATCATTAGCTTGCTATGAGGTCTGACCGGTATGGAGGTCACAATATTGACATAGGGGTACACTGTACCGGCTATGGTACACCAGGTACTCGTTATATTAATAGTGGATTGTGTTGAGGGTTGTGGATAGGGTCTGGAGCCACAATATCATTAGCTTGCTATAAGGTCTGACCGGTATGGAGGTCACAATATTGACATAGGGGTACACTGTACCGGCTATGGTACACCAGGTACTCGTTATATTAATAGTGGATTGTGTTGAGGGTTGTGGATAGGGTCTGGAGCCACAATATCATTAGCTTGCTATATGAGGTCTGACCGGTATGGAGGTCACAATATTGACATAGGGGTACACTGTACCGGCTATGGTACACCAGGTACTCGTTATATTAATAGTGGATTGTGTTGAGGGTTGGGGATAGGGTCTGGAGCCACAATATAATTAGCTTGCTATATGAGGTCTGACCGGTATGGAGGTCACAATATTGACATAGGGGTACACTGTACCGGCTATGGTACACCAAGTACTCGTTATATTAATAGTGGATTGTGTTGAGGGTTGGGGATAGGGTCTGGAGCCACAATATCATTAGCTTGTTATGTAAGGTCTGACCGGTATGGAGGTCACAATATTCACATAGGGGTACACTGTACCGGCTATAGTACACCAGGTACTCGTTATATTAATAGTGGATTGTGTTGAGGGTTGTGGATAGGGTCTGGAGTCCCAATATGATTAGCTTGCTATATGAGGTCTGACTGGTATGGAGGTCACAATATTGACATAGGGGTACATTGTACCGGCTATGGTACACCAGGTACTCGTTATATTAATAGTGGATTGTGTTGAGGGTTGTGGATAGGATCTGGAGCCACAATATCATTAGCTTGCTATATGAGGTCTGACCGGTATGGAGGTCACAAAATTGACATAGGGGTACACTGTACCGGCTATGGTACACCAGGTACTCGTTATATTAATAGTGGATTGTGTTGAGGGTTGTGGATAGGGTCTGGAGCCACAATATCATTAACTTGCTATATGAGGTCTGACCGGTATGGAGGTCACAACATTGACATTGGGGTACACTGTACCGGCTATGTTACACCAGGTACTCGTTATATTAATAGTGGATTGTTTTGAGGGTTGTGGATAGGGAGTGGAGCCAAAATATCATTAGCTTGCTATGTAGGTCTAACTGGTATGGAGGTCACAATATTGACATAGGGGTACACTGTACCAGCTATGGTACACCAGGTACTCGTTATATTAATAGTGGATTGTGTTGAGGGTTGGGGATAGGGTCTGGAGCCACAATATCATTAGCTTGCTATATGAGGTCTGACCGGTATGGAGGTCACAATATTGACATAGGGGTACACTGTACCGGCTATGGTACACCAGGTACTCGTTATATTAATAGTGGATTGTGTTGAGGGTTGTGGATAGGGTCTGGAGCCACAATATCATTAGCTTGCTATGAGGTCTGACCGGTATGGAGGTCACAATATTGACATAGGGGTACACTGTACAGGCTATGGTACACCAGGTACTCGTTATATTAATAGTGGATTGTGTTGAGGGTTGGGGATAGGGTCTGGAGCCACAATATCATTAGCTTGCTATATGAGGTCTGACCGGTATGGAGGTCACAATATTGACATAGGGGTACACTGTACCGGCTATGGTACACCAGGTACTCGTTATATTAATAGTGGATTGTGTTGAGGGTTGTGGATAGGGTCTGGAGCCACAATATCATTAGCTTGCTATATGAGGTCTGACCGGTATGGAGGTCACAATATTGACATAGGGGTACACTGTACCGGCTATGGTACACCAGGTACTCGTTATATTAATAGTGGATTGTGTTGAGGGTTGGGGATAGGGTCTGGAGCCACAATATCATTAGCTTGCTATATGAGGTCTGACCGGTATGGAGGTCACAATATTGACATAGGGGTACACTGTACCGGCTATGGTACACCAGGTACTCGTTATATTAATAGTGGATTGTGTTGAGGGTTGGGGATAGGGACTGGAGCCACAATATAATTAGCATGCTATATGAGGTCTGACCGGTATGGAGGTCACAATATTGACATAGGGGTACACTGTACCGGCTATGGTACACCAGGTACTCATTATATTAATAGTGAATTGCGTTGAGGGTTGTGGATAGGGTCTGGAGCCACAATATCAATTGCTGGCTATATGAGGTCTGACCGGTATGGAGGTCACAATATTGACATAGGGGTACACTGTACCGGCTATGGTACACCAGGTACTCGTTATATTAATAGAGGATCGTGTTGAGGGTTGGGGATAGGGTCTGGAGCCACAATATCATTAGCTTGCTATTCGAGGTCTGACCGGTATGGAGGTCACAATATTGAAATAGGGGTACACTGTACCGGCTATGGTACACCAGGTACGCGTTATATTAATAGTGGATTGTGTTGAGGGTTGTAGATAGGGTCTGGAGCCACAAATCCATTAGCTTGCTATATGAGGTCTGACCGGTATGGAGGTCACAATATTGACATAGGGGTACACTGTACCGGCTATGGTACACCAGGTACTCGTTATATTAATAGTGGATTGTGTTGAGGGTTGGGGATAGGGTCTGGAGCCACAATATCATTAGCTTGCTTATGAGGTCTGACCGGTATGGAGGTCACAATATTGACATAGGGGTACACTGTACCGGCTATGGTACACCAGGTACTCGTTATATTAATAGTGGATTGTGTTGAGGGTTGGGGATAGGGTCTGGAGCCACAATATCATTAGCTTGCTATATGAGGTCTGACCGGTATGGAGGTCACAATATTGACATAGGGGTACACTGTACCGGCTATGGTACACCAGGTACTCGTTATATTAATAGTGGATTGTGTTGAGGGTTGGGGATAGGGTCTGGAGCCACAATATCATTAGCTTGCTATATGAGGTCTGACCGGTATGGAGGTCACAATATTGACATAGGGGTACACTGTACCGGCTATGGTACACCAGGTACTCGTTATATTAATAGTGGATTGTGTTGAGGGTTGGGGATAGGGTCTGGAGCCACAATATCATTAGCTTGCTATATGAGGTCTGACCGGTATGGAGGTCACAATATTGACATAGGGGTACACTGTACCGGCTATGGTACACCAGGTACTCGTTATATTAATAGTGGATTGTTGTAAGGGTTGTGGATAGGGTCTGGAGCCACATTATCATTAGCTTGCTATATAAGGTCTGACCCGTATTGAGGTCACAATATTGACATAGGGGTACACTGTACCGGCTATGGTACACCAGGTACTCGTTATATTAATAGTGGATTGTGTTGAGGGTTGTGGATAGGGTCTGGAGCCACAATATCATTAGCTTGCTATATGAGGTCTGACCGGTATGGAGGTCACAATATTGACATAGGGGTACACTGTACCGGCTATGGTACACCAGGTACTCGTTATATTAATAGTGGATTGTGTTGAGGGTTGTGGATAGGGTCTGGAGCCACAATATCATTAACTTGCTATATGAGGTCTGACCGGTATGGAGGTCACAATATTGACATTGGGGTACACTGTACCGGCTATGGTACACCAGGTACTCGTTATATTAATAGTGGATTGTGTTGAGGGTTGTGGATAGGGAGTGGAGCCAAAATATCATTAGCTTGCTATATAGGTCTAACTGGTATGGAGGTCACAATATTGACAGAGGGGTACACTGTACCAGCTATGGTACACCAGGTACTCGTTATATTAATAGTGGATTGTGTTGAGGGTTGGGGATAGGGTCTGGAGCCACAATATCATTAGCTTGCTATATGAGGTCTGACCGGTATGGAGGTCACAATATTGACATAGGGGTACACTGTACCGGCTATGGTACACCAGGTACTCGTTATATTAATAGTGGATTGTGTTGAGGGTTGGGGATAGGGTCTGGAGCCACAATATCATTAGCTTGCTATATGAGGTCTGACCGGTATGGAGGTCACAATATTGACATAGGGGTACACTGTACCGGCTATGGTACACCAGGTACTCGTTATATTAATAGTGGATTGTGTTGAGGGTTGTGGATAGGGTCTGGAGCCACAATATCATTAGCTTGCTATATGAGGTCTGACCTGTATGGAGGTCACAATATTGACATAGGGGTACACTGTACCGGCTATGGTACACCAGGTACTCGTTATATTAATAGTGGATTGTGTTGAGGGTTGGGGATAGGGTCTGGAGCCACAATATCATTAGCTTGCTATATGAGGTCTGACCGGTATGGAGGTCACAATATTGACATAGGGGTACACTGTACCGGCTATGGTACACCAGGTACTCGTTATATTAAAAGTGGATTGTACTGAGGGTTTTGGATAGGGTCTAGAGCCACAATATCATTAGCTTACCTTATGAGGTCTGACCGGTATGGAGGTCACAATATTGACATAGGGGTTCACTGTACCGGCTATGGTACACCAGGTACTCGTTATATTAATAGTGGATTGTGTTGAGGGTTGGGGATAGGGTCTGGAGCCACAATATCATTAGCTTGCTATATGAGGTCTGACCGGTATGGAGGTCACAATATTGACATAGGGGTACACTGTACCGGCTATGGTACACCAGGTACTCGTTATATTAATAGTGGATTGTGTTGAGGGTTGTGGATAGGGTCTGGAGCCACAATATCATTAGCTTGCTATATGAGGTCTGACCGGTATGGAGGTCACAATATTGACATAGGGGGACACTGTACCGGCTATGGTACACCAGGTACTCGATATATTAATAGTGGATTGTGTTGAGGGTTGGGGATAGGGTCTGGAGCCACAATATCATTAGCTTGCTATATGAGGTCTGACCGGTATGGAGGTCACAATATTGACATAGGGGTACACTGTACCGGCTATGGTACACCAGGTACTCGTTATATTAATAGTGGATTGTGTTGAGGGTTGTGGATAGGGTCTGGAGCCACAATATCATTAGCTTGCTATATGAGGTCTGACCGGTATGGAGGTCACAATATTGACATAGGGGTACACTGTACCGGCTATGGTACACCAGGTACTCGTTATATTAATAGTGGATTGTGTTGAGGGTTGGGGATAGGGTCTGGAGCCACAATATCATTAGCTATATGAGGTCTGACCGGTATGGAGGTCACAATATTGACATAGGGGTACACTGTACCGGCTATGGTACACCAGGTACTCGTAATATTAATAGTGGATTGTGTTGAGGGTTGGGGATAGGGTCTGGAGCCACAATATCATTAGCTTGCTATATGAGGTCTGACCGGTATGGAGGTCACAATATTGACATAGGGGTACACTGTACCGGCTATGGTACACCAGGTACTCGTTATATTAATAGTGGATTGTGTTGAGGGTTGGGTATAGGGTCTGGAGCCACAATATCATTATAGCTTGCTTATGAGGTCTGACCGGTATGGAGTTCACAATATTGACATAGGGGTACACTGTACCGGCTATGGTACACCAGGTACACGTTATATTAATAATTGGATTGTGTTGAGGGTTGTGGATAGGGTCTGGAGCCACAATTTCATTAGCTTGCTATATGAGGTCTGACCGGTATGGAGGTCACAATATTGACATAGGGGTACACTGTACCGGCTATGGTACACCAGGTACTCGTTATATTAATAGTGGATTGTGTTGAGGGTTGGGGATAGGGTCTGGAGCCACAATATCATTAGCTTGCTATATGAGGTCTGACCGGTATGGAGGTCACAATATTGACATAGGGGTACACTGTACCGGCTATGGTACACCAGGTACTCGTTATATTAATAGTGGATTGTGTTGAGGGTTGGGGATAGGGTCTGGAGCCACAATATCATTAGCTTGCTATATGAGGTCTGACCGGTATGGAGGTCACAATATTGACATAGGGGTACACTGTACCGGCTATGGTACACCAGGTACTCGTTATATTAATAGTGGATTGTGTTGAGGGTTGGGGATAGGGTCTGGAGCCACAATATCATTAGCTTGCTATATGAGGTCTGACCGGTATGGAGGTCACAATATTGACATAGGGGTACACTGTACCGGCTATGGTACACCAGGTACTCGTTATATTAATAGTGGATTGTGTTGAGGGTTGGGGATAGGGTCTGGAGCCACAATATCATTAGCTTGCTATATGAGGTCTGACCGGTATGGAGGTCACAATATTGACATAGGGGTACACTGTACCGGCTATGGTACACCAGGTACTCGTTATATTAATAGTGGATTGTGTGTAGGGTTGTGGATAGGGTCTGGAGCCACAATATCATTAGCTTGCTATATGAGGTCTGACCGGTATGGAGGTCACAATATTGACATAGGGGTACACTGTACCGGCTATGGTACACCAGGTACTCGTTATATTAATAGTGGATTGTGTTGAGGGTTGGGGATAGGGTCTGGAGCCACAATATCATTAGCTTGCTATATGAGGTCTGACCGGTATGGAGGTCACAATATTGACATAGGGTTACACTGTACCGGCTATGGTACACCAGGTACTTGTTATATTAATAGTGGATTGTGTTGAGGGTTGGGGATAGGGTCTGGAGCCACAATATCATTAGCTTGCTATATGAGGTCTGACCGGTATGGAGGTCACAATATTGACATAGGGGTACACTGTACCGGCTATGGTACACCAGGTACTCGTTATATTAATAGTGGATTGTGTTGAGGGTTGGGGATAGGGTCTGGAGCCACAATATCATTAGCTTGCTATGAGGTCTGACCGGTATGGAGGTCACAATATTGACATAGGGGTACACTGTACCGGCTATGGTACACCAGGTACTCGTTATATTAATAGTGGATTGTGTTGAGGGTTGGGGATAGGGTCTGGAGCCACAATATCATTAGCTTGCTATATGAGGTCTGACCGGTATGGAGGTCACAATATTGACATAGGGGTACACTGTACCGGCTATGGTACACCAGGTACTCGTTATATTAATAGTGGATTGTGTTGAGGGTTGGGGATAGGGTCTGGAGCCACAATATCATTAGCTTGCTATATGAGGTCTGACCGGTATGGAGGTCACAATATTGACATAGGGGTACACTGTACCGGCTATGGTACACCAGGTACTCGTTATATTAATAGTGGATTGTGTTGAGGGTTGTGGATAGGGTCTGGAGCCACAATATCATTAGCTTGCTATATGAGGTCTGACCGGTATGGAGGTCACAATATTGACATAGGGGTACACTGTACCGGCTATGGTACACCAGGTACTCGTTATATTAATAGTGGATTGTGTTGAGGGTTGGGGATAGGGTCTGGAGCCACAATATCATTAGCTTGCTATATGAGGTCTGACCGGTATGGAGGTCACAATATTGACATAGGGGTACACTGTACCGGCTATGGTACACCAGGTACTCGTTATATTAATAGTGGATTGTGTTGAGGGTTGTGGATAGGGTCTGGAGCCACAATATCATTAGCTTGCTATATGAGGTCTGACCGGTATGGAGGTCACAATATTGACATAGGGGTACACTGTACCGGCTATGGTACACCAGGTACTCGTTATATTAATAGTGGATTGTGTTGAGGGTTGGGGATAGGGTCTGGAGCCACAATATCATTAGCTTGCTATATGAGGTCTGACCGGTATGGAGGTCACAATATTGACATAGGGGTACACTGTACCGGCTATGGTACACCAGGTACTCGTTATATTAATAGTGGATTGTGTTGAGGGTTGGGGATAGGGTCTGGAGCCACAATATCATTAGCTTGCTATATGAGGTCTGACCGGTATGGAGGTCACAATATTGACATAGGGGTACACTGTACCGGCTATGGTACACCAGGTACTCGTTATATTAATAGTGGATTGTGTTGAGGGTTGGGGATAGGGTCTGGAGCCACAATATCATTAGCTTGCTATATGAGGTCTGACCGGTATGGAGGTCACAATATTGACATAGGGGTACACTGTACCGGCTATGGTATACCAGGTACTCGTTATATTAATAGTGGATTGTCTTGAGGGTTGTGGATAGGGTCTGGAGCCACAATATCATTAG
This sequence comes from Paralithodes platypus, assembly GCA_032716605.1. Classification (NCBI taxonomy): domain Eukaryota; kingdom Metazoa; phylum Arthropoda; class Malacostraca; order Decapoda; family Lithodidae; genus Paralithodes; species Paralithodes platypus. Next base: position 18,360,448 of record CM064481.1, read on the forward strand.
CTTGCTATATGAGGTCTGACCGGTATGGAGGTCACAATATTGACATAGGGGTACACTGTACCGGCTATGGTACACCAGGTACTCGTTATATTAATAGTGGATTGTGTTGAGGGTTGGGGATAGGGTCTGGAGCCACAATATCATTAGCTTGCTATATGAGGTCTGACCGGTATGGAGGTGACAATATTGACATAGGGGTACACTGTACCGGCTATGGTACACCAGGTACTCGTTATATTAATAGTGGATTGTGTTGAGGGTTGGGGATAGGGTCTGGAGCCACAATATCATTAGCTTGCTATGAAAGGTCTGACCGGTATGGAGGTCACAATATTGACATAGGGGTACACTGTACCGGCTATGGTACACCAGGTACTCGTTATATTAATAGTGGATTGTGTTGAGGGTTGTGGATAGGGTCTGGAGCCACAATATCATTAGCTTGCTATATGAGGTCTGACCGGTATGGAGGTCACAATATTGACATAGGGGTACACTGTACCGGCTATGGTACACCAGGTACTCGTTATATTAATAGTGGATTGTGTTGAGGGTTGTGGATAGGGTCTGGAGCTACAATATCATTAGCTTGCTATATGAGGTCTGACCGGTATGGAGGTCACAATATTGACATAGGGGTACACTGTACCGGCTATGGTACACCAGGTACTCGTTATATTAATAGTGGATTGTGTTGAGGGTTGGGGATAGGGTCTGGAGCCACAATATCATTAGCTTGCTATATGAGGTCTGACCGGTATGGAGGTCACAATATTGACATAGGGGTACACTGTAGCGGCTATGGTACACCAGGTACTCGTTATATTAATAATGGATTGTGTTAAGGGTTGGGGATAGGGTCTGGAGCCACAATATCATTAGCTTGCTATATGAGGTCTGACCGGTATGGAAGTCACAATATTGACATAGGGGTACACTGTACCGGCGATGGTACACCAGGTACTCGTTATATTAATAGTGGATTGTGTTGAGGGTTGTGGATAGGGTCTCTGGAGCCACAGTATCATTAGCTTGCTATATGAGGTCTGATCGGTATGGAGGTCACAATATTGACAGAGGGGTACACTGTACCAGCTATGGTACACCAGGTACTCGTTATATTAATAGTGGATTGTGTTGAGGGTTGTGGATAGGGTCTGGAGCCACAATATCATTGGCTTGCTATATGAGGTCTGACCGGTATGGAGGTCACAATATTGATATAGGGGTACACTGTACCGGCTATGGTACACCAGGTACTCGTTATATTAATAGTGGATTGTGTTGAGGGTTGGGGATAGGGTCTGGAGCCACAATATCATTAGCTTGCTATATGAGGTCTGACCGGTATGGAGGTCACAATATTGACATAGGGGTACACTGTACCGGCTATGGTACACCAGGTACTCGTTATATTAATAGTGGATTGTGTTGAGGGTTGTGGATAGGGACTGGAGCCACAATATCATTAGCTTGCTATATGAGGTCTGACCGGTATGGAGGTCACAATATTGACATAGGGGTACACTGTACCGGCTATGGTACACCAGGTACTCGTTATATTAATAGTGGATTGTGTTGAGGGTTGTGGATAGGGTCTGGAGCCACAATATCATTAGCTTGCTATATGAGGTCTGACCGGTATGGAGGTCACAATATTGACATAGGGGTACACTGTACCGGCTATGGTACACCAGGTACTCGTTATATTAATAGTGGATTGTGTTGAGGGTTGTGGATAGGGTCTGGAGCCACAATATCATTAGCGTGCTATGAGGTCTGACCGGTATGGAGGTCACAATATTGACATAGGGGTACACTGTACCGGCTATGGTACACCAGGTACTCGTTATATTAATAGTGGATTGTGTTGAGGGTTGTGGATAGGGTCTGGAGCCACAATATCATTAGCTTGCTATATGAGGTCTGACCGGTATGGAGGTCACAATATTGACATAGGGGTACACTGTACCGGGTATGGTACACCAGGTACTCGTTATATTAATAGTGGATTCTGTTGAGGGTTGGGGATAGGGTCTGGAGCCACAATATCATTAGCTTGCTATATGAGGTCTGACCGGTATGGAGGTCACAATATTGACATAGGGGTACACTGTACCGGCTATGGTACACCAGGTACTCGTTATATTAATAGTGGATTGTGTTGAGGGTTGTGGATAGGGTCTGGAGCCACAATATCATTAGCTTGCTATATGAGGTCTGACCGGTATGGAGGTCACAATATTGACATAGGGGTACACTGTACCGGCTATGGTACACCATGTACTCGTTATATTAATAGTGGATTGTGTTGAGGGTTAGGGATAGGGTCTGGAGCCACAATATCATTAGCTTGCTATATGAGGTCTGACCGGTATGGAGGTCACAATATTGACATAGGGGTACACTGTACTGGGTATGGTACACCAGGTACTCGTTATATTAATATTGGATTGTGTTGAGGGTTGGGGATAGGGTCTGGAGCCACAATATCATTGGCTTGCTATTCGAGGTCTGACCGGTATGGAGGTCACAATATTGACATAGGGGTACACTGTACCGGCTATGGTACACCAGGTACTCGTTATATTAATAGTGGATTGTGTTGAGGGTTGGGGATAGGGACTGGAGCCACAATATCATTAGCTTGCTATATGAGGTCTGACCGGTATGGAGGTCACAATATTGACATAGGGGTACACTGTACCGGCTATGGTACACCAGGTACTCGTTATATTAATAGTGGATTGTGTTGAGGGTTGGGGATAGGGTCTGGAGCCACAATATCATTAGCTTGCTATATGAGGTCTGACCTGTATGGAGGTCACAATATTGACATAGGGGTACACTGTACCGGCTATGGTACACCAGGTACTCGTTATATTAATAGTGGATTGTGTTGAGGGTTGTGGATAGGGAGTGGAGCCACAATATCATTAGCTTGCTATGTGAGGTCTGACCGGTATGGAGGCCACAATATTGACATAGGGGTACACTGTACCGGCTATGGTACACCAGGTACACGTTATATTAATAGTGGGTTGTGTTGAGGGTTGTGGATAGGGTCTGGAGCCACAATATCATTAGCTTGCTATATGAGGTCTGACCGGTATGGAGGTCACAATATTGACATAGGGGTACACTGTACCGGCTATGGTATACCAGGTGCTCGTTATATTAATAGTAGATTCTGTTGAGGGTTGGGGATAGGGTCTGGAGCCACAATATCATTAGCTTGCTATATGAGGTCTGACCGGTATGGAGGTGACAATATTGACATAGGGGTACACTGTACTGGGTATGGTACACCAGGTACTCGTTATATTAATATTGGATTCTGTTGAGGGTTGGGGATAGGGACTGGAGCCACAATATCATTAGCTTGATATATGAGGTCTGACCGGTATGGAGGTCACAATATTGACATAGGGGTACACTGTACCGGCTATGGTACACCAGGTACTCGTTATATTAATATTGAATTCTGTTGAGGTTTGTGGATAGGGACTGGAGCCACAATATCATTAGCTTGCTATATGAGGTCTGACCGGTATGGAGGTCACAATATTGACATAGGGGTACACTGTACCGGCTATGGTACACCAGGTACTCGTTATATTAATAGTGGATTTTGTTGAGGGTTGGGGATAGGGTCTGGAGCCACAATATCATTAAAATGGCCCAGAACAAGAAGCCCACCACAGAAGCCACGAGCGAACATCACACAGAAACACCCGAAAGAAAGGTCCACAGAACGAAAGGACCAGCTGACGGACCCAGCCAATTCAGACAGGCCCAAGCCCGCAGGGCTAAGCAGCTCCAGGCCGCACCCACATACCCCTTCTAACCTGAGCATTTTCCACACCTCACTTACACTACCCCCTCGTGCCCTACACTTCTAGCTACAAAGATGATGAACAGGAATATACATTCATATTAAAAACACCCATGCCCTGTCCGTACGTTGAGCCAATGCCAACACATCAGACAGCCATAATTATATCTATGTATGTTCTTACATCCGAGAAGTAGATGTTATATACCTTAGAAGTTAATACACCCATGCTGTCCCTAGGTTTAAGATATTCATATTAACATACCCTAACATATCTTGTCTTGCCAGACTAAGTTTCTGAAGACCCATCCCCCATAAAATCTATGTATTTAATCCTTAGTTTAAGTATTAATGTTCACATCCCCTAACATATCTTGTCTTGCCAGACTAAGTTTCTGAAGACTCATCACCCATAAAATCTATGTATTCAATCCTTAGGTTAAGTATCTTTATCCGCCATTGTGTTCACCGTTTTCCATTTACTTTTCCATAATTGTCATACGTCTTCAGCTTACCTCCTTCGTATCCACAGTCCACACTACGCCATATTACTTCGTGTCCTACACCCCTTACCCGCCCGATTCTACCTATACGATGATGAACAAGAATATACATTCATATTAAAAACACCCATGCCCTGTCCCTACGTTGAGCCAATGCCAACACCTCAGACAGCCATAATTATATCTATGTATGTTCTTGCATCCGAGAAGTAGATGTTATATACCTTAGAAGTTAATACACCCATGTTGTAACGTAATCCTTACCCCAACCAGAGATTGTATAGATAACCTTTGTTACCAGTATCTATCATAGTACCTCGAAACAATAACGCAGTACCCCTACGAACTGCCGCTTTCCTTGGGTCTATATTTCATAGAAAACGCAGTTCCCAGGGACACATAGACGTACACAAAAAGCATGTCAAATAATAGGTCCATAACCCCTCGTATGTACGAGAAATAATACACCATGTTTTTCCTTACTTTATCCACACGTCACGCACACACCTACAGTTAACCTCCTTCTCCCCCACCGCCCCACAGTCCACATGATTCTATCTTTTCCAGACTCATATACCACCCCGTATTTGCATCCCCCGGTAGCATTTGACAAACGTACTTTCACTGTCTTTTCAAACTCCAATATCAATTGTAGCCTAATGCCACCCCCACGCCCAGGGACCTTAGGGGCAAACTTCCCTGTAGCCCTTGAGCTTCCCCCCTCTCATTAAGACACCCGCGCTTCTCGACTCTTGTCCGACCTAGCCTCTCTCTCATACCTCTTGAAGATCCTTGAATTTTCCGTTACTAACGCTCTCCAACCTTTTATATATATACTCCTATCCAGCCTACCTTCACTTAGTAGGCCAGAACAACATTAGCACTTTACTAACCCCTTGCATGCCATCTATTCTCTTACAACCCATTCACAACCCTGCACCCCATGGTCGTCGGTGCGAGGCTCGCCGCCTCGCCAGTAACTAATTTCTATTGCCATACTTCCAGATAAATGTGGCAGAGTTAACCCGGGAGCTGCGGGGAGACTCTTAAGAGTTCCCCGGCGCACTGCGGGGCGACTCTTAAGAGTCAGAGAAAACAAAAATCAACTTTTGACATCGAAAAAAAAAAAAAAATTTATATTTTTTTTTTTATTTTTATTTTTTTTTTTGGCCCCTGGGCCATGCAAAATCTCAGTCCTCTACCTCCCCTCCTTCCCCACTTTCCTCCTCTCCTTCAGTTATCACCTATTTTCCCTGTTATTCCCTTATTCTGAGGTATATTTTCGTGCTAACATTAGAAATCCGATTGGAGGGTGTGGTCATCACTGATAGCAAGCGAGTGCAAGAGAGAGAGAGAGAGTATCGATCGACTGTGTCTCAGTGGCCTTGGGGGAAATTGGCGGGAAAGCAGATTGCCTCACCCATAGATTATACAACTCGCGGGCTATATCTCCGATTTTGACCATCCAAACGCTGTTTTCACTCGTTTTATTGTTGTTTCAGGTTAATACCTTTATAATCAACCCATAATAGGCGCATATGGATAAGTATTAATGCTATTAATGGCACAATGAATATTTTAGTGACGGAAACACCTCAAATACGTCAGCACAGGGGGACGTTTCCAATTACCCCCATGCGCACTTCAGAGGTTAACAACCAGTCTCCACCACATCCAGCAAGCCATGCAATTAACAGCCAAACGAGTACACCCAGCTAGCCAAGGCACCTTCGGTTTTGATATTAAGAACACCCACATCTGTCTCATAAACAGAGGGTTATTACAAACACTGGTGATATGGCAAGCCTCTAGCCACAGCCGCCGGACGACCATCCCAGAGGGAGAGCGGCTACCCCTTTTTACCCACCCGAGGAGGGAGACCCCCACCCCCGCGGAGGTATACCTGACCCCTGTTTTGACTTCCGGGTCATTGCCAGGTAGCCTAGGAATTCTTCCTATCAATGAACTAACCATGCATGTCTAACCCCCTTACTCACTTCTCTATACCCACAATAACCCATCCACCTGTTTTGCATACTCGGAAAGTCAAATTAGCACCTCAGCTATGCAATTGAACAAAGACTGAGCAATATAAGAGAGACGCCCCTATCACAGCTGTCCCAGTCCTCCCCGCAAAGTAGATCCAGTCTCCCTTCCATAAATACTTCCAGTATAGCCAAAATAGTACCTTTTACTAAGGCTCAGTTATATCACAAATTGAAGGCTTCCTATAGCCATGTGCCACAACAGTAATTACCATCTTACCCAGTCCCCATATCTATTGAGAGCTCAAATAAGTCCATAAGACTCGAGATCCCTATTGTCTACAGGGTCCAGAACCGAACCTATAAACCTAGCTCCCGCCCCCAGTCAAATCAGTTGAAAGTTAGACACCAACCAGTGGTCACTACCCTGAAATTAACCTCTAGCTCTGCCCTTGTGTTGTTTCTGAGTTGAGAGATTCCCGAGCCGGCAGACTCCATGGCAGAAGTTAAATAGAAGATCTGTCCATGTACAAGTCCTAACGTGCACCTTATAACCTTCACACAAATTCGTGGGTATATAAGTGTGTAGCCAGCAACGATCGTCAAGAGATCCGACTTGAGAACTTCCTACATTTATTACTACTTATTAACTTTCTATAAAGTGGCTATAACCTTGCCCAGTGTAACTCATATTTAACCATTTCATTTGGGACGTACTAAGCGTATCAGTGCTCATTAATTAACAGGCGACATTGACTCTCGTAATTACCTTATTCAGATATTAAAACTCTAGTGATATCTAACGTTCGCCCACTGATTTGTGTTCTACGTATTTCTGCCATAAGAATATAAAACTTAGATCAGTACCCCCATGAGGTTACTAGAGATTCCGTGTTCGACAATATACGCGTGTCTAATCCTAACTGTGAGCTGCTACTTGGGCACGCGACCAGCCAGTAAGAGATCAAATCGGTGAAATTGAATTAATGAATATATTGAGGTCTTCCAGTAAAATAAAACTTGCTAATTAAACCCGTGATCAGAAGAGTATACCTGAACGTTGGAAGTGGGAGACTAGGCTCCATCCAGATCCGCTAATGCTAGCAGTTCCCTTCTATTATTTGTTTTGTACGAGAATTACTATCTTTCCATGCTCTTTATTTACTTACTTCAATAAACTTGAACTTGTGTCGTGTTACCGTGTGTTTATTTTGTGTTCTATATTCCTCATACCTTGTATTGTGCAAGCAGCCTTATATACCCAGTCATTTAGAACTCACATTACCCAAGTTAAACCTGTAGAAAAACAGGGCATAACAATCATTAGCTGGCTATATGAGGTCTGACCAGTATGGAGGTCACAATATTGACATAGGGGTACACTGTACCGGGTATGGTACACCAGGTACTCGTTATATTAATAGTGGATTCTGTTGAGGGTTGTGGATAGGGACTGGAGCCAAAATATCATTAGCTTGCTATATGAGGTCTGACCGGTATGGAGGTCACAATATTGACATAGGGGTACACTGTACCGGCTATGGTACACCAGGTACTCCTTATATTAATAGTGGATTCTGTTGAGGGTTGGGGATAGGGTCTGGATCCACAATATCATTAGCTTGCTATATGAGGTCTGACCGGTATGGAGGTCACAATATTGACATAGGGGTACACTGTACTGGGTGTGGTACACCAGGTACTCGTTATATAAATATTGGATTGTGTTGAGGGTTGGGGATAGGATCTGGAGCCACAATATAATTGGCTTGCTATTCGAGGTCTGACCGGTATGGAGGTCACAATATTGACATAGGGGTACAGTGGTACACTGTACCGGCTATGGTACACCAGGTACTCGTAATATTAATAGTGGATTGTGTTGAGGGTTCTGTATAGAGAGTAGAGCCAAAATATAATTAGCTTGCTATGTGAGGTCTGACCGGTATGGAGGTCACAATATTGACATAGGGGTACACTGTACCGGCTATGGTACACCAGGTACACGTTATATTAATAGTGGATTGTGTTGAGGGTTGTGGATAGGGTCTGGAGCCACAATATCATTAGCTTGCTATATGAGGTCTGACCGGTATGGAGGTCACAATATTGACATAGGGGTACACTGTACCGGCTATGGTACACCAGGTACTTGTTGTATTAATAGTGGATTGTGTTGAGGGTTGTGGATATGGACTGGGGCCACAATATCATTAGCTTTATATATGAGGTCTGACAGGTATGGAGGTCACAATATTGACATAGGGGTACACTGTACCGGCTATGGTACACCAGGTACTCATTATATTAATAGTGGATTCTGTTGAGGGTTGGGGATAGGGTCTGGATCCACAATATCATTAGCTTGCTATATGAGGTCTGGCCGGTATGGAGGTCACAATATTGACATAGGGGTACACTGTACCGGCTATGGTACACCAGGTACTTGTTGTATTAATATTGAATTCTGTTGAGGGTTGGGGATAGGGTCTGGAGCCACAATATCACTAGCTTGCTATATGAGGTCTGACCAGTATGGAGGTCACAATATTGACATAGGGGTACACTGTACCGGGTATGGTACACCAGGTACTTGTTATATTAATATTGAATTCTGTTGAGGGTTGGGGATAGGGTCTGGAGCCACAATATCATTAGCTTGCTATATGAGGTCTGACCGGTATGGAGGTGACAATATTGACATAGGGGTACACTGTACTGGGTATGGTACACCAGGTACTCGTTATATTAATATTGGATTCTGTTGAGGGTTGGGGATAGGGACTGGAGCCACAATATCATTAGCTTGATATATGAGGTCTGACCGGTATGGAGGTCACAATTATGACATAGGGGTACACTGTACCGGCTATGGTACACCAGGTATTATTAGAAGAGAATTTGCAGGGAGAGAAACTGGTGCAACAAATAAAATGCCTAGAGATAGATCAAAATACGTCGAAAGAATAAGGGAAGCCAAAATGCTTGATATCACATTATATATTGTATATAGGACAACACTTTAAACTGCCATCCAAAATGCTTGATATCACCTTATATACTGTATATAGAACAAAACTTTAAACTGCCATCCAAAATGCTTGATATCACCTTATATACTGTATATAGAACAAAACTTTAAACTGCCATCCAAAATGCTTGATATCACCTTATATACTGTATATAGAACAAAACTTTAAACTGCCATCCAAAATGCTTGATATCACCTTATATACTGTATATAGAACAACACTTTAAACTGCCATCCAAAATGCTTGATATCACCTTATATACTGTATATAGAACAACACTTTAAACTGCCATCCAAAATCAGTTACAAGGAGCTTGTTACAGGGATTGATTAACCTCTGAAGTGCGCATGGGGGTAATTGGAAACGTCCCCCTGTGCTGACGTATTTGAGGTGTTTCCGTCACTAAAATATTCATTGTGCCATTAATAGCATTAATACTTATCCATATGCGCCTATTATGGGTTGATTATAAAGGTATTAACCTGAAACAATAAAACGAGTGAAAACAGCGTTTGGATGGTCAAAATCGGAGATATAGCCCGCGAGTTGTATAATGTATGGGTGAGGCAATCTGCTTTCCCGCCAATTTCCCCCAAGGCCACTGAGACACAGTCGATCGATACTCTCTCTCTCTCTCTTGCACTCGCTTGCTATCAGTGATGACCACACCCTCCAATCGGATTTCTAATGTTAGCACGAAAATATACCTCAGAATAAGGGAATAACAGGGAAAATAGGTGATAACTGAAGGAGAGGAGGAAAGTGGGGAAGGAGGGGAGGTAGAGGACTGAGATTTTGCATGGCCCAGGGGCCCAAAAAAAATAAAAAAATACAAAAAAATAAATAAAAAAACATTTTTTTTTCGATGTCAAAAGTTGATTTTTTTTTTCTCTGACTCTTAAGAGTCTCGCCGCAGTGCGCCGGGGGAACTCTTAAGAGTCTCCCCTCAGCTCCCGGGTTAAGGGGAGATTTCCACTTGAGGGATTTTTTTCTTTACCCCTTTCTCCCTCATGTTTAGCCCCATTGCTTTTGAGATTTTAAGACATTCGCCCCATTAATTTGGCGATTTTAAGAACTTTCACCCCATTTGTCACATTTAAGACCTTTCGTCCCATTTAGGTGTCGGTTTTTTCCTGGCGAGCGATAGCGAGCCTGTATTTTAAGAGGAACCGGCCTTTGGCCGGGACATTTTTCTACCGAAAAATGTACAAGTTTATCTTGAAAGGGGGTCATGGGGGTGTAATTTCAAGCTTGATGGAAGTCTAGGAAACACACTAAAAACCTGCCCTTAACCCGGCAAGCGCGATAGGCCTCACGGAAGGCTTCCTATAGGGAACGCGATAGGCCTCACGGAAGCAAGACCATAAAAAAAGCCTTCCATAAAAAAAAAGGGCCTGTGGCTCTCTCTCGCCTGAGATTATGACCGGGTGGCCAATATCTTCGTTTTTCACCACCCAAATGCTTTTCCCACTTATTTTAGCACTCTTGAAGGTTCATATATACATCATATATGTAAAATAAAAGCATACCGAAAACAAATAATGCTCTATATTGTAAATATAACGAATTCTGTCAGAATCCAAGGCTAGAAATGCACAAATAACTACCCTAGCCCCTAGGTCTATTTAGCGCTTGTCAGGTTAAGGTACTGTACAATCAAATGGGTATGCACACATGAGGTTTATGGTGAAAGACTTGTCCTGGCACTGATTATCAAGATTATGAAGGATAGCTCAAATGGTAACGCCCGGATAGCTTAGTCGGTAGAGCATTAGGCTTTTAACCTAAGGGTCCAGGGTTCGAGTCCCTGTTCGGGCTAATATTTTATGGGAGCTGCCATGTGTGGGCCGCATGACTTTATGCAGTTTCCCGCGTTCTTATGTTCAAATATCCTTAACACCTTACGAGCGGCCTATGCGGTTTATTTATGTGTACCGCACAGCGGGGTGTTTTTAGCCAAAATAGGGCTGTTTACGTGATCATTTTCATGCCTAAATAAGACCCAGAACGTAAAACAAGTACCTATCCCTGAAAGGGCATAAACAGAGCTTTCGAATGACACCATAACGATCCTTGTATGATGGATAGTTTTCTTGCAATAACCGTGCAACGCGAGTGCAAAAAGCAGGTAATTCGGTACTTTCAGTACATAATTGAGTATGTAGCGAGTGAGAGAGGGAGGAGGGAGCTGAGATTTGTGTCAGTAGGTTCGCCGCGGTGGTCTGGAGCAGTCATACGCTCGCTAGTCTCCTGCCACCACTTGTCTCTCTCTCTCAGCCACATTACGTGCTGAAATTGCCACTCGAGTTATGTCGAGCGCCGCCACATAGTCCAGCTTTATTTAACTCGACTTATGTTGCTCGCCGCTAAATAAGGGTTAAAAAACTAGATGAATCAATATACTGTAGGAAAAGGAATGGATTAAAAGCAATAAGTCCACCAGACCATCACTCTAAACGTATAAGCAAAATAGGAATAAGTTTAAAGTAATATAACACAATGTAAGACATTGGAGAACACACAAGGTACAATTACTCAATACATACGCTGAACTTGTTCCCGACATAATACTCTTGAACAGTCATGGCAAATTTAATGAGGAAAATAGATACAATATATATACAGTATATATATATATATATATATATATATATATATATATATATATATATATATATATATATATATATATATATATATATATTATTATGTTCCTTCCAACAACCAAAAAGAGAGAGAGACGTGAAGTGCAATCCATCTGATTACACATATACATACATACATACATACATAACATTTTAAGACTGAGTGTTCCACACATAAGTGCAGTTTCAGTCTCTTGTCCTAATGGCGGCGTTCCAGGCAACCCTGTTAAGGGCTGCTTCACTTGTCAAGTTCTTGGATTTGAGATCGGCGCGTATAGTCCGTCCCAGGTCTTCCTCGGTCCACCCCTTGGTGCAGCTCCCTCCACAATCACAGACCTGCATTTTGTCACCCAATTTTGTTCATCCATTCTCTCCACATGTCCATACCATCCCAGTCTACTTGTACGCATCACCTCGCTAATACTCTTTATACCTAAACGTCTCCTCAGCTCAACATTTGTTATTCTATCCTGTAGCCTGGCCCCACACATCCATCTCACCATTCTCATCTCATTACGCTCCATTCTGTTGACATCCTCTACTTTAACGGCCCATGTTTCTGAGGCATACGTCATTGCACTTCTAACACATGAGGCATACACCTTTCCCTTCAGGGGGAGAGGCATTCTTTTCATGGTCAGGATTGGCGTCAATTCTCTGAACTTCCCCCAGCCACACCTAATTCTAGCAACAGTGGCAGCCTCGGCCCCACCACCGGCAGAGATGGTATCTCCTAGGTAACAAAACTTGTTCACATATACTATATATATATATATATATATATATATATATACAGTCGACCCTCGCAAATTCGGACTAAAAGAGACTGGGCCTTGTCCGAATTCAGGAAAAGTCCGGATTCAGAAAATAGTGCACGGGGGGGCCACACACGCATACAGATATGCACACACATTATTAATATTAATAGCCTAGCGCTTGACAGTCTTTTGAGGCTTGGGGGGTATGGTGGCTGGCAATGAAAGTCGATAATAACTTCACAAACACCTTAATAACCAGGTACAGTAGTCGCACGGCGGGTTGTAAACAAGCTTGAATGACTAGGCGGGAACGGGTGGCGTCACCCGTCGCGAGAGCCACCTACCGGACAAAATTTTAAGTATTCGGACAAGTATGCGTTACGGTACGCACTACCGGACGATCGGACCGGACTCCGGATTGTGTCCGGATTGTTGAAAGTCCGGATTGGTGAAGTCCGGATTTGCGAGGGTCGACTGTATATATATATATATATATATATATATATATATATATGTATATATATATATATATATATATATATGTATATATAATGAGAGAGAGAGAGAGAGAGCATAAACATGGAACCCATTATATATGAATATTATTTATACACGGTTTACTTAATCTTCGCACAAGCCACAACACTCTCGAAGACTTGTCATTGATGGACAAGCACTTAGTATTGAGAGTGAGAGTAAGCCGACACATTTTGCAGTGTATTATGTACTGTAAATGTTTGTCTCCAGCCCCATGGATGCCGTCACGGGTATTCCCAGGACCCAGCTGGGTATTTTCATGGGTGAAGTTACTATCACCGCTCGTCGGTGCCTTCAAAACAGTCAACACTTTCATACGCACTACAGCACCCCACTACACCTGGTTCGAGGCAAATACTTAATAAAGGGTGAGCACCAAGTAACACCAGGCCGGTAGCAGTATGAATTGAATTCAGTTGAAGAGGACAGTACTCTACTACAAAACGTTGAGGCGATATTGGATAAATTGACATCCTTACCACGTCATATAAAAACATCGGAGTGAACCTGGCGAGGCTTGAAGACAAAAATCAGTAGATCGAGGACAACGTACTAACACATCAGACTCTCAGGTACTTTGAATAAGCAAGCATTACTAGCCAAGTACGACAGCGACAAACTAGAAAACTATACCAGGAGTGAAAATATCAGAATTTTGGGGTTAGATGAAGAATACAGCGAGGAAAGCAAAGATCAACTCGAAGCGAAAATAATAGGTAGTGGCACAATATTTGGGAGTAGAGCTGAGGCCTGAAGATATACCGGGTTTTCATAAAATAGGGAAATTCGACGAAGGCAAGAACCGGTCATTATTATGCAGCTTTACCCACATAAATAGATAACTGAACAACACTGACAAATTTGATGTTAATAATCTACCAGACAAAATAATTAGGCTACAGGTAGGAAGATCTGACACGAATGCGAATTAAACGTTTTACATAAGAACATAAGAAAATGGGAGTCTGCAGAAAGCCGATTGGCCTAAGCAAGGCAGATCCCTGTCCCACACAACCCCAATTTTTGATCAAATATAAATAATCCTAGACGCCAGAGGAGAAGAAAGTGAACATAGGGTTTTTACCAGATAAGATGTTAAACAATAGTGCAACGGAAAACTGACCAAATCCAGCGAGAACAGGCATGGAGCCCAACAGGTGACCCGGAAAAGAAGAAGCACACCTTTTCCTGATTTGCCTATTCGCTCAAAATCACGTATAATTATATCACTAAATGTAAAGGGTTTGAGATCCCGAATACAAACGCCAGATTTTGTTTTTTCTCTTTTTGTTACAGGATATAAGTAAATATGATATTGTATGTCTGCATGAAGCTTTTTAAAACGGATGAATCAGATCATGAGTTTTTAATTAATTAGTTTGATGAAATAGGGTTCGTCATCATGAATAGGAAGTGAAAATATAAAATATTGGCGAGTATTTTGATCACGATAATCATGTTGCTATCAGCTTCAACCAACATTCCCATCCAAATGAAAATGAAACAAACAATGCATGCAAGTTTCTTTATTTAGAACAAGGGTTCCCAATCTGGGGTACATTTTCACTTCTCAGGGGGTACATAGGAGTCTGAGAGAATAACCATAGTGTACAAAACCTGGTGTTCTAATCAGGGCTGGGGTCAATAATTATGAATTGAATTGGAATTGATAAAAAAAAAAATGTGAATTGTAATTGAATTGTAATTGAGAAATATAAAAACAAAATTGATTGAATTGAATTGGAATTGATATCAATTAATTGATATGAATTGATAAAATACTATTTTATACTGTAATATGCGAATTCATTATTGTACAATAATTAAGTTACACTATTTTCAAATATAGAATAAAATAGTGATTTTCGGCATGTATTTACTATCTATAGGTCTTCTAGCGACTTTTTCGGCATGTATTTACTATCTATAGGTCTTCTAGCGACTTTTTCGGCATGTATTTACTATCTGTAGGTCTTCTAGCGACTTTTTCGGCATGTATTTACTATCTATAGGTCTTCTAGCGACTTTTTCGGCATGTATTTACTATCTATAGGTCTTCTAGCGACTTTTTCGGCATGTATTTACTATCTATAGGTCTTCTAGCGACTTTTTCGGCATGTATTTACTATCTATAGGTCTTCTAGCGACTTTTTCGGCATGTATTTACTATCTATAGGTCTTCTAGCTACTTTTTCGGCATGTATTTACTATCTATAGGTCTTCTAGCGACTTTTTTGGCATGTATTTACTATCTATAGGCCTTCTAGCGACTTTTGAGAACGAATCTAGTGGTATTTTGTGTCTTCATTTGGTAACCCTGCTTGCCCTGCCCTGTTGGCGTGTGATTGGCATAATGAATTGAATTGGAATTGAAAAGCTTGTGAATTGAATTGAATTGGAATTGAAGATGTCTTTTTTACGAATGAATTGAATTGAATTGGAATTGATTGATTCAAATTTTATTCTGTATTGGGATTGAATTGAATTGACAAAAATTAATTGACCCCAGCCCTGGATCTAATCTACAGGCAGATTGCACAACGTTGTGTTTTTATCAATTTCCTCATTTCAGTAAGCAAAACTTATATTAAAATTGGCAAGAATGTAGATACCGGGTGGACCGGTAGCCTTACACTACGCAGATGCTCGCAAACATGTTCCCGTCTATTTTGACTGCCGTGGGATACATTACTAGGTTGAAGGGGGGATTTTGACCCCTCACCCCCCCATGACTTATTGTCGTCATCATATAGCCAGCAGGGGTCAAATAACAGAAAAAAATATACGGGAACTTAACCGCGAGCGACCGACCTATGTAAACATGACGACCGTTGGACCGTGTTATGCCCTGTTTTTCTACAGGTTTAACTTGGGTAATGTGAGTTCTAATTGACTGGGTATATAAGGCTGCATGCACAATACAAGATATGAGGAATAGAGAACACAAAGAAAGACATGGTAGCAAGTTACATGATCACGTTTATTTATATACCACTGCAGAATACTCGTGTAAGACAATATAATAGAATCGAACAACACTAGCATAAGTGGATCTGTATGGAGCCTAGTCTCCCACTTCCATCGTTCAGGTATTAATCTTCTGATCACTGGCTTTAATTCAACAGGTTTATATACCGAAGACCATCAATGTTACTTATAGAATCTATTATTCACTGTTAGATTTCTTACTGGTAGCTCTGGTGCACAAGTAGTAGTTCACAGACTAGATTAGACACGCGTATTTTAGAGCACGGGAATTCTAGTAACCTCAGGGGGTACTGATCTAAGTTT
Organism: Paralithodes platypus; assembly: GCA_032716605.1. NCBI lineage: Eukaryota > Metazoa > Arthropoda > Malacostraca > Decapoda > Lithodidae > Paralithodes > Paralithodes platypus. Next base: position 18,377,034 of record CM064481.1, read on the forward strand.
TATATTCTTGTCTCAGAAATACATAGAACACAAATCAGTGGGCGAACATTCAGATATCACTAGGGTTTCCTTCTAGGTAATAATATCTGGATATATGGTTGATTACGAGAGTTAGTATCGCCTGTTAATTATTGAACACTGATACGCTTAGCACTTCCTAATTGAATGGTTATATGAATTATACTGGGGCAAAGAGATAGCCACTTCGTAGAAATATTAATTAGTGAATCTCTAAACAGCACAGTAATATGTAGTACTGCTAAAGGGAATCTTGGGTAGTATCTGATGGGTCTGGTCCTGGTTATCTTGCGTCCATGATGTTGGGGGCTAACGACTGGTTCCGCGGCCGTCCAGGGGGTCCATATGTGTGAAGTTCTCAAATACGTGGGCAGGTCCTTCTATCCAAATCTGCCACGGAGTCTGCCAGCTCTGGAATCTCACTCCGGAACAACACAAGGGCAGAGCTAGAAGTTAACTGCAGGGTAGTGACCCCTGGTTGGTGTCTAGCTTTCAACTGATTTGACTGGGGGCGGGAGCTAGATTTATAGGCTCGGTTCTGGACCCTGTAGACAGTAGGGATCTCGAGTCTTATGGATTTATTTGAGCTCTCAATATATATGGGGACTAGGTAAGATGGTATTTACTGTTGTGGCACATGGCTATAGGAAGCCTTTATATTTTCATATAACTGAGCCTTAGTAAGAGGTACTATTTTGGCTATACTGGAAGTATTTAGGGGAGAGAGACTGGATCTACTTTGCGAGGAGGATGGGGACAGCTGTGATACGAGCGTCTCTCTTAGATTGTTCAATCTTCATTCTATGGTATAGCTGAGGTGCTAATTTAGTGATCAGAGTATGCAAGAAAGGTAAATGGTTTATTGTGAGTTAATAGAGGTTAGTAAAGGTATTAATCATGCATGGTTAGTTCATCGATAGGAAGAATTCCTGTGCTACCTGGCAATGACTCAGAAGTCAAAACAGGGGCCAGGTATACCTCCGCGGGGGTGGGGGTCTCCCTCCTTGGGTGGGCAAAAAGGGGGAGCTGGGCGCCCTCTCTCTGTGATAGTCGTCCGGCGGCTGTGGCTAGGGGCTTGCCATATCACCAGTGTTTGTAATAACCCTCCGTGTATGAGACAGATGTGGGCGTCCTTAATACCAAAACCGAAGGTGCCTTAGCTAGCTGGTTTTACTCGGCTGGTTGTTAATTGTAGGGTTTGCTGGATGTGGTGGAGACTGGGTTGCTAACTCTGCCACATTTATCTGGAAGTATGGCAATAGAAGTTAGTTACTGGCGAGGCGGCTAGCCTCGCACCGACGACCATTGGGTGCAGGGTTGTGAATGGGTTGTAAGAGAATAGATGGCATGCAAGGGGCTAGTAAAGTTCTAATGTTGTTCTGGCCTACTAAGTGAAGGTAGGCTGGATAGGAGTATATATATAAAAGGTTGGAGAGCGTTAGCAACGGACAATTCAAGGATCTTCAAGAGGTATGAGAGAGAGGCTAGGTCGGACAAGAGTAGAGAAGTGCGGGGTCTTATAATGAGAGGGGAGGAGTGCAGGGGGGCTATAGGGGAATTTGACCCTAAGGTCTCTGGGCGTGGGGGTGGCATTAGGCTGCAGTTGATATGGAAGTTTGAAAAGGCAGTAGAATACGTTAGCCAAATGCTACCGGGGAATGCAACTATGGGGTGGTATATGAGTCTGGAAAAGAGAGTTATGTGATCAGTCCGAGAGGTTATGGATACTATTAGTTGGCCCTGGGAATTGCGTTTTCTATTAAATATAAATATACCAACAACAGCGGCAGTTCGTAGGGGTACTTGGTTATTGTTTCGGGGTACTTATGACAGATACTGGTAACCAGGTTATCTTATACAATCTCTGGTTGGGGTAAGAGGTGTATGACACGAAGTAAATTGGCGTAGTGTGGACTGTGGATACGAAGGAGGCAAGGGGAAGACGTATGACAATTGTGGAAAAGTAAATGGAAAAAGGTGAACACAATGGCGGATAAAAATACTTAACCTAAGGATTGAATACATAGATTTATGGGGCGATGGGTCTTCAGAAGCTTAGTCTGGCAAGACAAGATGTTAGGGAATGTTAATATTAATACTTAAACTAAGGATTGCATACATCGATGAACGATGACATTATAGTCGTCGTCCTAATAAGGTGATGAAACCTGGTTGATCTGTACTTGGCACAATACGACACAAGGACAGTGCCGCTATGTCGTATCAATACTGGTGGCAGTTAATATTAGAGACACTTAGTTACTAGAGGAACAATGCAAGGGGGCGACTGAGCACGGGTTACATATATCTATACTCGTCATGGGAAATGATATACAAGGTCTAGGGACAGGCGTGGGTGTTTTAACTTCTAAGATATATAACATCTACTTCTTGGATGTAAGAACATACATAGATATAATAATGGCTGTCTGATGTGTTGGCATTGGCTCAACGTCGGGACAGGGCATGGGTGTTTTTAATATGAATGTATATTCCTGTTCATCATCTTTGTAGTTAGAAGTGTAGGACACGAGGGGTAGTGTACGTGAGGTGTGGAAAATGGTCAGTTTAGAAAAGGTAGATAGGTGCGGCCTGGAGCTGCTTAGCCCTGCGGGCTTGGGCCTGTCTGAATTGGCTGGCTCGGTCAGCTGGTCCTTTCGTTCTGTGGACCTTTCCTTTGGGTGTTTCTGTGTGGTGTTCGTTCGTGGCTTCTGTGGTGGGCTTCTCGTTCTGGGGCATTTTAGACCGTACACCCGGATACTACATCCTTCCCTTAAAATTATATCAGTGAGGTGACTATTAATTTGTTTTCACTATGTGACTTCCTGCGGCCCACAATCAGGTATGTATACCAACTCGAGACAGCTGCAGTACCGCCCGATAATGTCCGAGTATGAATTATGTTCCTTCCAACAACCAACTATACTCCTAAAATCGATTTATGAAATTTACAAACACATGTGGCAGTCTGTGGATTCGAACCCAGGATGCTCACTGTGACAGATCAAAATATTTTATAGTCACTGAGTTAATTTTATTGATAATATCAATACTAAGATCCCTATGCAGTCTACACATACATATTTCATAATAAAATAATATAAAATTTACACAATTTTATCCATTTCTATCCTAAATTGTTAGGGGTACATGGGTACCTATCAGAATGCCCAAGTGGTACAGAGGAACAAAAAAGTTGGGAACCCCTGATTTAGAACATAAGAAAATGGGAGGTTTCAGAAAGCTGATTGGCCCACACAAGGCAGATCCCTCTGACACCCAACCCTAATTATAGTCCCAACTCCCTAACACTATGAGGACCGACCTCACCATAATACAAAACATTATACATATTACACAACATAATACATATTACACAACATAATACATATTACACAACATAATACATATTACACAACATAATACATATTACACAACATAATACATATTACACAACATAATACATATTACACAACATAATACATATTACACAACATAATACATATTACACAACATGTAATGCCCTCGAAAATGTCCCGCACCCACAATAATACTAACCCGAGTTGACGTCAGGTATAGCGTAAAATAGTCGTAGATGGTAAGTCCAATAAACTCATCTCGAGAGACTACCACCGTGGTTCGAAAATAGTCGTAGATGGTAAGTCCAATAAACTCATCTCGAGAGACCATCACCGTGGTTCTTAAAAATCGGACTAAGGTTGCTATACTTTTGTACGTCCGTGGTAGTACAGTGGGTTAGCGCGCGGGCCTGGTGGTGATGGTGGTGCGTCACTAACCAGGGTTCGAACCCCACCCAAGGCATCTCAAAACCTGTGGGTTTTTAGGGGGGTTAAATTCCTTTCAGAGGTTCGTACCCCATGCCAGGTACCAGGAAAGGTTGATCCTAAAGGTAGCCTGGGGATAATTCCCATTCCTATTTAACCTGGAAAAACCTAGCATTTCATTGGTGGCAGTAAGGGAACGTGACCTGGTAGCTACGTGCTCGAGCACCCGTCACGCGAACCCTATACCAAGAATTGAGATGGCTAAGGTAAAAAGGCTACGATACCCTACGACCTTATGAGGCTAGGGACTAGCCTAACTAAAAAGGAATGTGGTGTAATGCCCTCGAAAATGTCCCGCACCCACAATAATACTAACCCGAGTTGACGTCAGGTATAGCGTAAAATAGTCGTAGATGGTAAGTCCAATAAACTCATCTCGAGAGACTATCACCGTGGTTCGAAAATAGTCGTAGATGGTAAGTCCAATAAACTCATCTCGAGAGACCATCACCGTGGTTCTTAAAAATCGGACTAAGGTTGCTATACTTTTGTACGTCCGTGGTAGTACAGTGGGTTAGCGTGCGGGCCTGGTGGTGATGGTGGTGCGTCACTAACCAGGGTTCGAACCCCACCCAAGGCATCTCAAAACCTGTGGGTTTTTAGGGGGGGTTAAATTCCCTTCAGAGGTTCGTACCCCGCGCCAGGTACCAGGAAAGGTTGATCCTAAAGGTAGCCTGGGGATAATTCCCATTCCTATTTAACCTGGAAAAACCTAGCATTTCACAACATAATACATATTACACAACATAATACATATTACACAACATAATACATATTACACAACATAATACATATTACACAACATAATACATATTACACAACATAATACATATTACACAACATAATACATATTACACAACATAATACATATTACACAACATAATACATATTACACAACATAATACATATTACACAACATAATACATATTACACAACATAATACATATTACACAACATAATACATATTACACAACATAATACATATTACACAACATAATACATATTACACAACATAATACATATTACACAACATAATACATATTACACAACATAATACATATTACACAACATAATACATATTACACAACATAATACATATTACACAACATAATACATATTACACAACATAATACATATTACACAACATAATACATATTACACAACATAATACATATTACACAACATAATACATATTACACAACATAATACATATTACACAACATAATACATATTACACAACATAATACATATTACACAACATAATTACTAAAAGACAAAATGCTCGTTTCCATAATATCCTTGTACAAATTGCGGGAATTTACTTCTTAGTTTATATTTCATTCTAATTGGAGGGATACAAGGTTTTGACTATCAAATTTTCCTTTTGCTTTCGTGTTACGGTTCTAACTGTCCAACGTCCTTTGGGAGAAATAATGGAGATTCCGTTGTTGTTGTTGTTGTTGTTGTTGTTGTCGTCGTGTCGAGATGCGAGTTTCAGACGAGGCTTCACTAAAACTACAGTATCTGGACGGGATTATAGTTGGGCAGTTTCGCAACAATGCTTGGTTTATTTATGTCTCCTGGTACACTTAGCAAGTTGACCACATTCTGTGGTGAAACATTTGCCAAGAGTTCTTCGGCGATTTGAACCACACGGAGGTCGTAGTATCCGGCCCACGGATTCACCCACTGGGGAAACCCATATGTCAGATTGAAGGTCGCTTGGTTGTTGTTGTTTTGTACCAATGTCACATACTGCATGAAAGCCAGGCAGTGATACAGGCAGGTTTTCAAGTCCTGATTTTGCATGACAGTATTTACAGAATAAAATGTTCTTTTGCCAGATATTTCGTATATTTTCCTGATGTCTTTTGGGCATTGGTTGTTGCAGCTGTCAAAGTACAAAAAGTCCCCATCTCTGCCTCGGTAAAGAACAACGCAGTGCACCATTCCACCTCTCGTCATTCTAATTTGTGACGCAGATACCAGTCTAGAGTACTGTTTAGTGGTTGGGTCATATTCAAGGTAGAGAATTAGACCATAACCTGGGAACATTTCCTTGGGGTGATTTATGTCGTGTTGACTCTGTAAGATGTTAAAATTAGGCAAAGGATTACATGAGCTAGTCAACATGGAATTAACTTCATCAGTGCGCAGGATTCGTATTTGGGCTAAATGTAAGATAATATTCGAGTAGTCAATAATTTTAGCCTTGACACACCCGTGATCTGTTTTGATTTTAGCTTCTTCGTCGCTCTGATGAATATATAGCTTTGATATTACAAAAGTTGAAGGAAGCCGGTTTTGATTGGCATAAAGATAAGATATGAATGCACAACTGTGATAAAAGCTGGTGTCCATGTAGAAGTTTGATGTCTTTGTGGTAGTGCATGTGGATTTCCTACATAACCCGAATTGTTCATGATGGTTAGGACGTTAATCGGTATAGTTTTGTAGTTGGCAAAGTTCGTGAATATGAACTGTTGATCTCGGCCAAGATAGAGGACTTCAAAGTTAATTTTGTTACAGTCGCAAATCATCAGGCACACGCTGTTCGGCATAAGTTTCATGGTCATGTTGGTCCCACACATGTAACAACACTGAGCGTTCCGTCAGTCAGTCAAATTGAGTAGTGACAGGGGGTTAGGGGGAAGTGGGGATAGGACAAGAAATAGTTGGATGAAGTGAATTGTAGCAGGAGAAAAAGGTTTCCAGGCTTGACTGGAACTGCCTGAGGGTTTTTCTGGTTTAGCTGCTGAAGAGACTGGCCAGGGCAAGGTCGACAGGGGCGTGTTCGGGGAGGCTCCTCGCTGGCACGGGTATCATCTTCCATGTCTGGTCGGGGGCGTGTGAGGCTGGGGTGATGGTGGTGAAGGTGATGGGTGGTGGTGGTGGTGGTGAGTTTTATTTCCTTGGGAGGTCTGGGAAGCCGCGTTTTAGAGCTTCCTCCACTGTTACGCTGCAAGTCACGTAGTTGGTCTTGGGGTCCTTCATGTGGAAGTAGCAGTTGCAGCCGTCTCTTTTCCAATTCTCCATACAGTAGGACAGGAATCCGTGGAATTCAGGTGTTATGCAGTCCTTGTAGGCATAGCTCATGGACATGTTGAAGTCTGTTTCGAGGTGTGGATAACAGATTTCCATGAACAGTTGGTGAGGAGTTTTTGCTGATTGTGGTGTTGGTGGCTGGGGCTCGGAAGTTGCAGCTGGTAATGTCTCCTTTGCTACTGCTGGTGTTTTCTTCTGCTTCTTCATTTTTTTGGCTTTGGGGCTCGCAATCTCAATGGTGGGCATGGAGGCTGCTTCTACATGTTCTGCTAACTCAGGTGGTGTAGTGGTTGCAGTCATAGCCGTGATTACTGAAGGTGGTGGTGGTGGTGGGAGGGCTTCCTCGACCTCCATAGGTGGTGCTGGAGTCTTGTCCTCTTCAGTGAAAAGGTCGATGAAGGGAGTCAGAGTCAGGACCTTCGGCTTGGTGGGTGCTGGTGGTGATGGTGCAGGCCCCTCTGAAGGTGGTGGTGGGCAGTTTTTCCTATTCAGAGGGCGAGGCAGGAGAAGTTTTGGAGCCGGTGTGTTCCTCTGCCTCGGTGTTCTCTGGTGGCTCCCTGGAAGGTTGGCTGGGATGGATATTACAGGGAGGTTGTTCTCCTTCAGGAGGGCGGGCAGAATCTGTTGCAGGAGGGAGGTGTCGTCTCCAGCCAGAGCCATAGCCGTCCTAATAACCACATCTATGATGGAAAAAGATGTGGTATTGGATTTTGGGCTTGGCCTGGTGGGTCTCCTGCTGGTTGACTCCTTCTGCCCCTCCTTCAGGAGGTCCCTGGCGTGAGTGGAGCCCTTGACAGCGGCGCCCTTTGGTCCCGTCACCTGTCTGGCTTCAGGACCTCTGGGAGCAGCCACTGCCACAAATTCCACCCTTACTCCATCACCAAGGGAGGGCACAGCCTTAAGGGGGTTGTTTTTCTTGATGGCGCCCTTGTGGGTGAAGATGTCCTTGGTGCCGTCGTCAGGGGTGATGAAGCCGTACCCCTTCTTCACATTGAACCATTTTACAAGTCCAGCAAGGATGGGAGTTGCTGAACTCATGGTGAATGGTTGGTTGTGAGAGAGAGAGGTGAGGTAGGTATGCTCAGGATGGGAGCTCAGAGTTCCGTGAGGAGCGTGGCTCTTATATAGGATGCGGCCAGGGTTGCCAGATTTTTTGGGAGGAAAAGAGCCAAATGTGTACAAATTGGAAGCCAAATAAGCCAAACCTATTCTAAAAGGAGCTAAACTAGGCACATTTTAGGCCAAAGAATTATTCTCACAAGGGGTATGGAGGATCAGCAAGAAACATGGATATATATAGAGGTGACAGGAATAACATCCATAACACGTTCACCTGCTAAAGGCAAGCACATAAGCTTTCAAAAGTAGCCTATCAAGCACTCATCAGCCCCGAAATAATAATAATATTATTAATAATAGGACATTTAGGAAAACAATATGCATCAGCTGCTGAAGGATTCAAATTGACAGCAGAATTATATGGAAAGAGACTATGTAGTAAAGAAGCTGTTTACCCCTTCACTTTCGTCAAATCACTCTCAATTTGTAACGAATATGGCCATTCATACACACACTGTAGGCCATAGCTTATTGCTAGTCATCATGGCATGCCAGCTTATTGCCTGTGATCGTATGCCACTTAGGCCTACGTACGGTAGGCCTACTTGAAATGCACATTTCACTGTTTATGCATGGATGTCTTCCTCAATATACCATTTTCAAGTATCCAAGTGGTATAGAGCAATTTATAAATTCAACAGGGTATCAATAAATGTATACCAAACACGAGCAAAAAGTAAAATCCTTACCTTACAAATCCCCTCTTCTGCAGGCTCACTCCACTGTTTAAAATTTAAAGCGAGGAAGGCAGTGGGCACAGACTTCTGCATGGGTAATATCAGTGGTACCAACATTACCATATAATGGGATATTTAAAGAAAACTAAATATTTATGGTGATAGTGTTATGCCCTGTTTTTCTACAGGTTTAACTTGGGTAATGTGAGTTCTAACTGACTGGGTATATAAGGCTGCATGCACAATACAAGGTATGAGGAATAGAGAACACAAAAAAAAAACACGGTAACAAGACACACGATCAAGTTTATTAAAATGCCCCAGAACAAGAAGCCCACCACAGAAGCCACGAGCGAACACCACACAGAAACACCCGAAAGAAAGGTCCACAGAACGAAAGGACCAGCTGACCGAGCCCGCCATTCCAGGCAGGCCCCAGCCCCGAGGGCCAAGCCGCCCCAGGGCGCCCCTACATACCTTTTCTAAACTGACCATTTTCCACACCTCACGTACACTACCCCCTCGTGTCCTACACTCCTAACTACAAAGATGATGAACAGGAATATACATTCATATTAAAAACACCCATGCCCTGTCCCTACGTTGAGCCAATGCCAACACATCAGACAGCCATAATTATATCTATGTATGTTCTTGCATCCGAGAAGTAGATGTTATTTATCTTAGAAGATACAACACCCACGCCTGTCCCTAGATCTCGTATATCATTTTCCATGACGAGTATAGATATATGTAACCCGTGCTCAGTCGCCCCTTGCATTGTTCCTCTAGTAACTAAGTTAAGTATTAATATTAACATTCCCTAACATCTTGTCTTGCCAGACTAAGCTTTCTGAAGACCCATCGCCCCATAAATCTATGTATTCAATCCTTAGGTTAAGTATCTTTATCCGCCATTGTGTTCACCTTTTTCCATTTACTTTCCACAATTGTCATACGTCTTCCCCTTGCCTCCTTCGTATCCACAGTCCACACTACGCCAATTTACTTCGTGTCTTACACCTCTTACCCCAACCAGAGATTATATAAGATAACCTGGTTACCAGTATCTGTCATAAGTACCCCGAAACAATAACTAAGTACCCCTACGAACTGCCGCTGTGGTTGGTATTTTATATTTAATAGAAAACGCAGTTCCCAGGGCCAACTAATAGTATCCATAACCCCTCGTACTGACGAAGAATAATACACCATGTTTTTCCCCACTTTACCCACAGTCAAGCACTCACCTACAGTTCACCTCCTTCTTCCCCCCCCAGCCCCACAGTCCACATAATTCTATCTTTTCCAGACTCATATACCACCCCATAGTTGCATTCCCCGGTAGCATTTGGCTAACGTATTCTACTGCCTTTTCAAACTTCCATATCAATTGTAGCCTAATGCCACCCCCACGCCCAGAGACCTTAGGGGCAAATTTCCCTATAGCCCCTGAACTCCCCCCCTCTCATTAAGACACCCGCGCTTTCTCGACTCTTGTCCGACCTAGCCTCTCTCTCATACCTCTTGAAGATCCTTGAATTGTCCGTTGCTAACGCTCTCCAACCTTTTATATATATATACTCCTATCCAGCCTACCTTCACTTAGTAGGCCAGAACAACATTAGAACTTTACTAACCCCTTGCATGCCATCTATTCTCTTACAACCCATTCACAACCCTGCACCCAATGGTCGTCGGTGCGAGGCTAGCCGCCCCGCCAGTAACTAACTTCTATTGCCATACTTCCAGATAAATGTGGCAGAGTTAGCAACCCAGTCTCCACCATATCCAGCAAACCCTACAATTAACAACCAACCGATTAAAACCAGCTAGCCAAGGCACCTTCGGTTTTGGTATTAAGACACCCACATCTGTCTCATACACAGAGGGTTATTACAAACACTGGTGATATGGCAAGCCCCTAGCCACAGCCGCCGGACGACTATCACAGAGAGAGGGCGCCCAGCTCCCCCTTTTTGCCCACCCGAGGAGGGGGACCCCCACCCCCGCGGAGGTATACCTGGCCCCTGTTTTGTCTCTCGAGTCATTGCCAGGTAGCACAGGAATTCTTCCTATCAATGAACTAACCATGAATGACTAACACCTTTACTAACCTCTATTAACTCACAATAAACCATTTACCTTTCTTGCATGCTCTGATCACTAAATTAGCACCTCAGCTATACCATAGAATGAAGATTGAACAATCTAGAGAGACGCTCCTATCACAGCTGTCCCCATCCTCCTCGCAAAGTAGATCCAGTCTCTCTCCCCTAAATACGTCCAGTATAGCCAAAATAGTACCTCTTACTAAGGCTCAGTTATATTTAAATATAAAGGCTTCCTATCGCCCTGTGCCACAACAGTAAATACCATCTTACCTAGTCCCCATATCTATTGAGAGCTCAAATAAGTCCATAAGACTCGAGATCCCTACTGTCTGCAGGGTCCAGAACCGAGCCTATAAATCTACCTCCCGCCCCCAGTCAAATCAGTTGAAAGCTAGACACCAACCAGTGGTCACTACCCTGCAGTTTACCTCTAGCTCTGCCCTTGTGTTGTTCCTGAGTTGAGAGATTCCCGAGCCGGCAGACTCCATGGCAGAAGTTAAATAGAAGATCTGTCCATGTACAAGTCCTAACGTGCACCTTATAACCTTCACACAAATTCGTGGGTATATAAGTGTGTAGCCAGCAACGATCGTCAAGAGATCCGACTTGAGAACTTCCTACATTTTGGACCACCTGGACGGCCGAGGAACCAGTCGTTAGCCCCCAACATCACCGGAAGCAAGATAACCAGGACCAGATCTACAAATACTATTCAAGATTCATGTTACTAGTACTAAGTGTTATAGTACTAGTTTGACACTCACCTATTAACTTTCTATAAAGTGGCTATAACCTTGCCCAGTGTAACTCATATTTAACCATTCCATTTGGGACGTACTAAGCGTATCAGTGTTTTAATTAACAGGCGACATTGACTCTCGTAATTACCTTATTCAGATATTAAAACTCTAGTGATATCTAACGTTCGCCCACTGATTTGTGTTCTACGTATTTCTGCCATAAGAATATAAAACTTAGATCAGTACCCCCATGAGGTTACTAGAGATTTCCGTGTTCTATAATATACGCGTGTCTAATCCTAACTGAGCTGCTACTTGGGCACGCGACCAGCCAGTAAGAGATCAAATCAGTGAGATTGAATTACATGAATATATTGAGGTCTTCCAGTAAAATAAAACTTGCTAATTAAACCCGTGATCAGAAGAGTATACCTGAACGTTGGAAGTGGGAGACTAGGCTCCATCCAGATCCGCTAATGCTAGCAGTTCCCTTCTATTATTTGTTTTGTACGAGAATTACTATCTTTCCATGCTCTTTATTTACTTATTTCAATAAACGTGAACTTGTGTCGTGTTACCGTGTGTTTATTTTATGTTCTCTATTCCTCATACCTTGTATTGTGCATGCAGCCTTATATACCCAGTCATTTAGAACTCACATTACCCAAGTTAAACCTGTAGAAAAACAGGGCATAACATTGGCGGCAGCGGTGGTTCTTGATTCGGATAAAAGGTTGCATTACATTGCAAGTTTGGAACAGCCAGAACATGAGAACATCTTGGCGCACCGTTCTCACATTCCCATCCCACATTATGATGGAGAAACTTATGAGATCGAAACATTCATGGACATAGTGAAACCCGTACTTGACATTACTTATACCACGGACGCAGAAAAATAGCCGTAACATTAACGCACCTGGGAAAAGCCGTTTCCCTGGTTGCCTATCAAGTGCACCCTGCTCTCACCTGGGACGAATTTCGCCCAATAGTGATAGAAGCCATTAAGCCTTCGTTGGGCGTTTTCGTGGCCCGCACCCGTATCCAAGACACTAAATTCGAAGGCGATTTTGATGCCACAGCGAATAAGATTGCCCAACACATAAAAATTTCTTTCCGCACGTTGACCAGAATCCAACAAGAACAGCAAATTCTGGTCAACCTTGTGTCGATATTGCCCTCAGCAGTAAAAGACCATTTCCGGGTGCACGATTTCGTCGGATACAAAAATGATCTCATCACGATCCGACGTATTTTGGCCGTGCGCACAGAAGCACCCACCCAAATCTCTGCAATCAAGAGGTTTCCCACGCACCCGCAGCAAACCAACCACCAAAACTCCAAGAATGCCTACCCAGCCTCATCCTTCAACAACAGACCCACCTACCCTTCCGGCAAGCAACCCAGTAGACCCCAGTTCCAACCGACCCAGCCACGCAGAATCTTCAACCGGAACAGCAACTACAACACCTACCAAAGTAAAAACCCTACCTTAGTCATTATCAACCCCTATGATTTCCCTGCCTGTAATGCTCAGTGTGCCCTCCATCAAATTCGTGACTCTGCCAAACCTCGCCCCTCTACTCCTCGCATTTCTGTAAATGAAGAGGAGTGGGGACAAGAGGAAGAAATAGCCCCCCATATCATGACCTCAGATGATACCGAGGAAACCCTGGAGGAGGTAGATACCGACCCCCAGGATTTTTAAAGTATCCCCCGCCCACGATGGGCTCGGCGGGGACGCCATAACTGATCGCACTGCCCCCATTATTACATGGCCAAAATCAAGGACATTCCTGTCCGCTTGCTAATCGACACGGGAGCTGCCAAGTCATGTTTGTTCAAATCTTACTATGAAAAACATCCCCGACTATTTGGCCCTTTGTTAAACACCAAAACAGAACTCATCTCAGCTGCTGATACTTACTTAAATCTCCTAGGAGACACTTTACCCCTATCAGTAACCACTCCTGACCCCCATGCTCGTTGTTATCACACATTCACAGTATTTTCCTCCAACTGTAAACATTATGATGGTTTCCTTGGACTTGACCTCCTTCAAAAACTCCAGGCCCAGATTGACTGCGGCCAAAGGCTGATCTCATTCAAAAACAAATTCCAGCCCAAAGCCTCTGACAAACCAATCACGCAGAAACCCATTCCCAAAAAGAAAAAACACCTTCCCCCTCAACAAACTCTGAGTCAGGGTTACCAAGTTGCAGCTAGCACTAAGGTAACTTCTAACCCCTCCCCTTGCCCCGAGTTCTCTCAAAATATCACTCAATTCGTTGAAAAAATGCCTCAACAAACGAAAGAAGACAAGTCCAAGCAACTCCCTCTCGGTAATCCCCTCAATTCTCGTAACTCTGTCCAGGATAAATCCTCCCATGTTTCCAGGACAGACTCTGATGTATGTAACCACAATTCTATCAAATATTTATGTACACGTGTTTCCAGGGAAAATGCCGACCTATGTACCCAACAATGTTTTCCCCATGCCCCCAGAAATGTTCAGCTATTCCACAACCAACAAAATTCCCCTTTTGACAGTTTTCCGTCAGTAGCTCCCTTCCACCCCCACACAATTCACACCCCTAGAAAACTTCAAAACCCCACACTTGACTCGCCCTCTCATGACAGACAAACCACCAATCCCATATAAACTCCTAACAAACCTTCCCTGCCACTGACAATATTCCCCAAATTCCTCCTTCTAACAACCACAATCAATACATCAGTCCTCCACCAATAACCCATCTTCTATACCTCACTCTTCCCCCACCAACCCTCCACAATCCCTCCAACAAATTCCTTTTTCTAAATCCCTCACACCTCGCCCCGCTGATCCTCCCACACGCGCCGTTAATCCCCCCTCACGCGTGACCCCCCACCAAAGTGACCTTTCCCCCCTTATGCGTACCGAGCACCTGCTCGCCAGTCGATCCCCCACCATCATTAGCCCAGCTGTAGTTCAAGATAAATGCCAAATTCCCCCCCGCCATCAAAAATGGGTTAACCTTCGACCCATACCCCAAACTCACATGATATTTTCCGCCACTACCACGTCCACCAACCCCAATCGTTGCCTCTTACAACCAGCCATCATTTCCGCTCGCATCAACCACATTCTCGTGGCAAATATCTCTGAGGAATCCCTGACATTACCAAAAGGTCTCATTATAGGAGACCTCGAAACTTTTGATGACCTCTCCATAGATTTTAATGACACCCCTACCAGCCTCCAATTGCCCCCTCTCCCGGACACATTATCCGACCACCAAAAACACAGCATGTACGACCTATTGCTAGAGTTCAGTGACGTTTTTGCCCAACAACCCACTGAAATCGGACAGACCGATGTAGAACAACACATCATTAACACCACAGGTCCCCCCATAAGACAACCATCCCGTAGAAAAAATCCCATACAACGCCAGGAAGAGAAACGCCAAGTCCAAGAGATGTTAGAGGCCGGTATTGCCACCCCGTCCATTAGTCCCTGGTCTTCCCCTGTTGTCCTAGTAAAAAAGAAAGATGGGTCAACCCGTTTTTGCGTCGATTACAGGAGATTGAATGACGTAACCATTAAGGACGCTACGCCATTACCCAGGATAGACGATTCCCTTGATTCCCTATACGGATCCAGATGGTTCACTACCCTCGACTTGCAAGCAGGGTATTGGCAAGTGCCTATCAAGGCAGAGGACCAAGAAAAAACAGCATTTTCCACTAGTGGTGGCCACCACTACGAATTTAACGTCCTACCTTTTGGCCTCTGTAACGGACCCGCCAATTTCTCCCATTTGATGGAAGCGGTATTACATGGCCTAACCTGGGCAACCTGCCTAGCCTATCTAGACGATATTATTGTGTACTCACCAACCTGGGAAGAACACCTCCTCAGGTTGAGACAAGTCCTTCAAAGAATCCGAGCCGCCGGGTTGAAATTAAAACCCTCAAAGTGCGAGATTGCCCGAAATAAGGTAGATTTCCTCGGCCACGTAATATCTGAACATGGTATTGCACCAGACCCAAAGAAACTTCAAGCCATACAAAACCAACCCCCACCCACCACCGTTAAAGGAGTACGTTCTTTTCTAGGTTTAGCCACCTACTACAGACGTTTCGTCCCCCACTTTGCCACCATAGCCAGACCCCTCCACCAACTCACCCACAAAGACACCCCATTCACCTGGACACCTGAAAGAGACCTCGCTTTTAACACTTTGAAACAAAAGCTAATCCAAGCCCCTATTGTCGCTTTCCCTGACTACCATAAACCTTTCCGTCTTTATACCGACGTATCTCTGTACGCCATTGGTGCAGTTTTAGCTCAAGTCAGAGACGGAGAGGAACATGTGATAGCGTATGCCAGCTCCACCCTCAACCAAGCACAACAGAATTATGCAGCCACCAAGAGAGCGTGCTTAGGGATCATTTGGGCACTCAGCCACTTCCGGTCATTTGTGTTGGGCGCAAAACTCGATATAATAACCGACCATCAATCTTTGCAATGGTTGCGTAAGTGCGAAACCAACTCAGCCATTTTGGTACGTTGGAGGGAGACACTAGAGGACTACGATTTTATAATACAGTATCGTCCAGGCAAACTTCACACCAATGCAGACGCCCTGTCACGTTTGCCAGTACCAAAAGACCCCCCCACCAACCTAGCCGCCTTACAAAACACTGAGCTTTTATCTACCCCCATCCACCAACATAATTCCCCCTCAGCCCCCTCACTAATTCAATCTTGGGAAACAAGAATCAGACCACCCTGGATACCGTTAAATGTCTTCAGGAAACTGACTCGCTGGGGAGATCAACTTGCCACAGACTCCGGTCACATAGTCTTAGACCCCACCATTGCCCACGACTACATGATTGCCATCCACGAGGGAAACGGCATACACCTTGGACAAAAGAAGATGTTAAAAATCTTCGCAGATCAATACTGGACCCCCAACCCCTCCAAAATTGCACAACGAGTGACAGAATCCTGCAAACCTTGTTTATTGGGGAAGGATAGATCCCGCACCCCCCCCAGCTGGTACCATTTCTGCCAACAAACTGTTCCAAGTCCTATCCCTCGACATCATGGGCCCGTTTCCTTCTTACGCTGGCAACCGCTATATCGTCACATTTATTGACGTATATTCAAAAATTTTAATAGCCTGCCCAGTTAAAGACCACACAGCCACCACAGTCGCCACACTGCTTGCCACAGAAGTGTTCCCTATATTCGGCCTTCCCCTTGCTCTTCTATCCGACAATGCCCCCGAGTTTAGTGGACACGTTTGGCACCAGTTCACCCAACAATGCGGTATTAAGATCAAACACTCATCCCCGTACTGGCCTCAAGGAAATGCTATATGCGAACGAAGCCATCGCACCATCAACAACCAGTTACGTACAAAAATGATTGCTCTTAACACCTCAGACTGGCCATCACAACTAAAAATGATACAATGGGGCATGAACACCTGTCCCAGAGAAGACGGTATTTCCCCTCTTGAACGTGTTTACGGCGTACCCCCCCTGTTACTGCCGTTCCACCATCACGCTCAACTCCCCTCCAACACCTCCACAATTGACCCATTGCAACATCTGCAAAACACCCTCCATACCACCCAAACCTGTCAAGACACCAAAACTGATAGCCCCGATGATAAAAACCCTTTCGCCATCCATGACACCGTAATGGTAGCCAACCTCCCTGTCACCAACAAATTAGGCCCTCGCTATGTTGGGCCCTACACCATCATACAAGTCCCAAATGCCTATCAAGTCACCATCGATTATCACGGCGTGACTCGCACGTTCCGAACTAGATTCGTCCGAGCGTTTAAACCTCTAAAACCACAAGACATTACCCCACCCCACACGTCCGACCCTGAATTAAACACCCTTACTAACCTTTCCACTCAGGCTATGAATATTCCCATACAAACCCCTAAGGGCCTAAGCCCTCCAGCACCGAACCGACCAATCATTCCTCAACATACCCCCCAAACTAACCTCCACAAACCCCAAGCCCCCACTATCACACCTTCCTTCACCATGACACCTTCCTTCACTTCTGATAGTCAAGTACCTCCCCAACTTATCCAAGTACAAAAACCTCCACCCACAACCCCGACCACAACGGAAACCCTCCCGTCTAGCCCTGACATACCTCCACCAGGCACCACAGTGAGAAAACCACCACCCCCACCCAAAACCAAGTACACACCCAACCGCACCACACAATCTACCTCAGTAACCTCACGCTACAACTTATGCCCACGACTAAAATCTTTTAAAACCTCCAGAAAACACACCCTGCTAACCCAGTTCCAGAGGGCTGCCAGACCACTATCCTCCTCCTCCTCTTCTTCTTCGTCGAATTCTCCTCCACAAAGGGAAAGAAGACGAATAATCACAAGTAAACACCATAAACCCTCTAACTATATTCCAAAAATAACAACCCCCACCCCACCACGAAAACACATACCTTCCTCTTCAACCTCATCCCCTCTCAACCCCCACCTCATCACCCCGAATGACCTGCTAGATCTACCCCCCCACCAAACTCCCATAAAACCGCCTACTTCCACCCACAGCAAATCACCGACCCCACCAAAGAACACACCCCCACACGTTCCTACCCCCAACCCTCCAAATTAAATCTCCACTCCCTACCCACCCGTCTAGCCCCCCCCCGCATCCACCCCTTTCCCCTCCACTATCCCTGCGACCCCACCCACACATCAACCAACCTCCTCATCTCATCGAACCCCCAACCAACCAACCCCTAAAATATACACTATGCCAACGACTAACCTCCTCTCACACCACGTCTAACACGCAACTAACTCCTCACCAAAGCCCCTCCAAATTGACGGGCCCGACCTCCACACCCCAACTTGAATCCCCCCCCAAAGACGCCCTGAGAGAACCCCCATACATACCCCCACCAAATCCTCTTCCATTCCGCCTACCACCCTCACTCGACAAAAACCTCCACACGCATCTACCTCTCAAATAACCCCTGACCTCACCCCCACTAAATACCCTCCACCTGTAAAGCGTTCTTCCCCTCAATATAAAACATCGTCGAGCAACTCAAGTCCCACGACAAACATCTACCTTCCCACCAGGACCTCCAAAGGTAGAATAATCAATAGCCCCATCAGATTTAAAGACAGTTATACAAAAACAACACCCCGTCCTTACACTAAAGACCCAAGCCACACAACACACACACACCCTCTTTCTCACACACCTCCCTCACGCACCTTACCTAAACCGATATTGCACATTGCCTCAATATATTTTCCCAGCCTACAACACCACCCAAGAAAACCCCAAAAACCCCAGACTCATATCCCCCCTTCACCCCCAGCTCTGTTTTCACGCGTTAACCCCTCCCCTTCAGTTAGTAACCCATTCACCACACTGAAGAGGCCTCCTGTCAGTCCCACACACCTCACTCGATACATGACCTCCACCATGAACCAATCCACACCCTTCGTCGCCCCCGTCCCTACCCCCACGGGGGAAAACTACAAACCATTCATACGAAAGGTTAAAGTAAAAACGTCCACAGGACGCTTAGCCCGTCTACAACGCCCACATCAAGCCCGGGCAACCGCCCTCCACAACACAGAGGACACATTCCTACAGGTCTACATTGACCTGCAAAAAAACCTGACCCTCGCTCTCTTGCTTGGTGGGACCTTCTCAATACACTCAAATGACCCACCATGACTATGCTTCTTTTACTTCACCCTTTGGAGAGGAGAGTAAAATGCCCCAGAACGAGAAGCCCACCACAGAAGCCACGAGCGAACACCACACAGAAACACCCGAAAGAAAGGCCCACAGAACGAAAGGACCAGGTGACCGAGCCAACCAGTTCAGACAGGCCGAAGCCCGCAGGGCTAAGCAGCTCCAAACCACACCTGCCTACCCCTTCTAAACACTGACCTTTCCCACACCTCGCGTATACACTACCCCTCGTGTCCTACACCTCTACCTACATGATGATGAACATAAATACACCTTAAAGTTAATACACCCGTGCCCTGTCCCTAAGTTAGGATGTCAATATCAACCCATGCAAAATTGTAACACACCATTACCTGTCAGTGTTGAGGGGGTTACGGGTGAAGAGAACATTGCTGACTTAGGGAAAACTCATTTTAAGGAACTACTTAACAGTGTAATCCAAAGGTCTACTAATGGTGCAATTCAATATGTGAAAGATAGTAATTATGAAGACATTAAAGTGACTGAAAGTGATCTTGAGAATGCCATAAGAAAATTTAACCTAAATAAAGCTTGTGGGCTGGATGGTATATATGCAGAACATCTTAAATATGCAGATAAGTTGTTAATAGATAAACTTAGTTCTTGCATCACCAGTCTATTTACGCATGGTGTCCTGCCGGAGTCTATGATATCCGTAATACTTGTTCCTGTCATTAACACCTTACGAGCGGCCTATGCGGTTTATTTATGTGTACCGCACAGCGGGGTGTTTTTAGCCAAAATAGGGCTGTTTACGTGATCATTTCATGCCTAAATAAGACCAGAACGTAAAACAAGTACCTATCCCTGAAAGGGCATAAACAGAGCTTTCGAATGACACCATAACGATCCTTGTACGATGGATAGTTTTCTTGCAATAACCGTGCAACGCGAGTGCAAAAAGCAGGTAATACGGTACTTTCAGTACATAATTGAGTATGTAGCGAGTGAGAGAGGGAGGAGGGAGCTGAGATTTGTGTCAGTAGGTTCGCCGCGGTGGTCTGGAGCAGTCATAACGCTCGCTAGTCTCCTGCCACCACTTGTCCTCTCTCTCTCAGCCACATTACGTGCTGAAATTGCCCACTCGGTTATGTCGAGCCGCCACATAGTCCAGCTTTTTTAACTCGACTTAGCTCCGCTAATCTAAAGATAAATCAGGTAAAATTACAGCAAAAGACAACTACCGCCCAGTAGCACTTGCTAGTGGTGGTGAGTAAGGTAGTTGAAATGATAATGCTAGAAAGAATTGTCTGCATATATTGTCACCAGCAGCAATCAGTTTAAGAAAAATCACGGCACAGACCAATGCATATAATGCTGAAAAAGTGATTGATACATACAACAAACTAAATAGCTCAATTTCTCTTGTTTTCTTGATGCAAGTAAGGCTTTTGATAGGGTGTGTCACAAAACCTTATTTGAAAAATTAGTTAAACAGGGGAGTCCTAGCTATATTGTTAGGATACTTATTTTCTGGTATGCTAATCAAAAAATGTGTGTAAGATGGGCAACATGCTGTCAGGCTCTTTCGCCGTAACCAATGGTGTTTGGCAGGGGGGGATATTGTCTCCGTATCTTTTCAACGTCTACATGGATGATCTTAGTCTGGAGCTGAACAAGACTCGCACTGGGTGCTGTATTGGCAGCACCATTGTAAATCATCTCATGTATGCTGATGACCTAGCCTTAATCGCGCCCTCTGGAGCAGGACTGGATAAATTATTAAGAGTATGTGAAAAATTTGGAATCGAACATTCAGTCAAATTTAATCCTATAAAGAGCAATATCATAATATTTAAATCTACCTTCTATTGAAATCAAAGCTACCTAAATTCCATTGGTATGAAGAAATTATAGAAGAAGTAAGTAAAGTAAAGTATCTAGGACACTATATTTCATGTGATCGCTCAGATGATGAGGATATGGGTCGTCAGCGAAGGCAACTTTACATGCAGGGAAATTCAATATTAAGAAAATTTCATATGTGCACATGGATACAAAAATAACATTGTTCAACTCCTACTGCTCACCAATGTATACAGCACAACTATGGGTGGAACTATAAGAAAATTACAGTGAATAGACTAAGTATCTCATATCACAATATCATGAAAATGTTTCTGGGGCTCTCAAAATATGAGAGTACAAGTAATGCCTATATGAACTTACACTGTTACCATCACTCATTAGAAAGCTAACAATTCATTCAGCGCCTTAACACTTCTGAGAACAGGATAATTAAAATGCTACAAACTCCAAGCATAGTGTACACCTCCAGGATCCAGGCACACTGGAGGAAGTTGCTCTATATTTAACCTTAAGTAATGATTTCAGGTCTGCTACTCTACAGAATTAGCATACCGGTACTGATCCTCATAGTGCAGTACAGTACCGATATTCCTATACTGTACTGTAGCAACATACTGTACCGGAAGCTAAATGATGTGAGGCATGGTACTGTACACAATTAGGACAGTGGTTTTGGTAACACAGTAGTTTGATGACCACTGTTTTTGGTTGAGGCAGTGCTGTGAACTACATGATAGCAAGCGGGGTATTATTTAATTTCTTTTTATTTTATGTAGCCTATGTACAGTAGCTTATATATATTTATATATATTTATGTTACTGTAAGGTATATATGGACCCCAGTATGGTCCCCTCTGTACTGTGTGAGTCTGAAATAAAGTATTATTATTATTATTATTATTATTAACCCCCTTAAAATACCTTGTCTTGCCAGACTAAGTTTCTGAAGACCAACCGCCCCCATAAATCTATGTATGTTCTTCCATCCGAGAAGTAGTATGTTAAAACCCCATGTCCTAATTGATAAGAAACTATGATACCCACGGGTACACCAGTGTATATATAACCATTGTTCCTGTAAGACCTAGACAGCAATGACTGAAGATGTTAGCCACCATGCAGTAACTTTAATTCTTACCCCAACCAGAGATTGTATATACAACCCTCTGTTACCATTGTCTCGACGCATTTTCACCACGAAACAATACCGAAGTTAACCCTACGAACTGTCGTTTTCTTTGGTGTATATATCATAGAAAACGCAGTTCCCAGGAGCAACTAGATCAGCAAGAAATAGTGTCAGATTAACAGTATCCATAACCATCGTATTGACGAGTAATAATACACCATGTTTTTCCCTACTTTTATCCACAGTCAAGCACACACCTACAGTTAACCTCCTCTTCCCCACAGCCCCACAGTCCACATGATTCTATCCTTTCCAGACTCATATACCACCCCGTATTGCTCATCCCCCGGTAGCATTTGGCTAACATACTTTCCCTGTCATTAACCCCCAAACTCCAATATCAACTATAGTCTAATGCCACCCCTACGCCCGGAGACCTTAGGGTCAAACTTCCACGTAGCCCCCTGAACCCTCTCCCTCTCATTAACCCCCCCACGCTCCTCGACTCCTTTCCGACCTAGCCTCTCCATCATACCTCCTGAAGATCCTTGATTTTTCCGTTACTAACGTTCTCAAACCTTTTATATATATACTCCTATCCAGCCTACCTTCCCTTAGTAGGACGGAACAACCTTAGAACTTTACTAACCCTTTGCATGCCATCTATTCCCTCACAACCCATTCACAACCCTGTACCCAATGATCGTCAGTGCGAGGCTAGCCGCCTCGCCAGTGACTAACTTCTATTGCCATACTTCCAGATAAAGGTGGCAGAGTTAGCAACCCAATCTCCACCACATCCAGCAAACCATGCAATTAACAACCCAACCGATTAAACCAGCTAGTCAAGGCACCTTCGGTTTTGGTATTACGAACACCCACATCTGTCTCATAAACAGAGGGTTATTACAAACACTTGTGATATGGCAAGCCCCTAGCCACAGCCGCCGGACGACCATCACAGAGAGAGGGCGCGCATCTACCCCTTTTTACCCACCCGAGGAGGGAGACCCCCACCCCTGCGGAGGTATGCCTGACCCCTGTTTTGACTTCCGGGTCATTGCCAGGTAGCACAGGAATTCTTCCTATCAATGAACTAACCATGCATGACTAACCCCTTTACTAACCTCTATTAACCCACAATAACCCATTCACCTTTCTTGCATACTCGGATAATCAAATTAGCACCTCAGCTATACCATAGAATGAAGACTGAGCAATATAAGAGAGACGCTCCTATCACAGCTGTCCCAGTCCTCCTCGCAAAGTAGATCCAGTCTCCCTCCCCTCAATACTTCCAGTATAGCCAAAATAGTACCTCTTATTAAGGCTCAGTTATATCACATTATGAAGGCTCCCTATAGCCATGTGCCACAACAGTAATCACCACCTTACCTAGTCCCCGTATCTATTGAGAGCTCAAATAATTCCATAAGACTCGAGATCCTTATGGCCTACAGGGTCCAAAACCGATCCTATAAACCCAGCTCCAGCCCCCAGTAAAATCAGTTGAAAGATAGACACCAACCAGTGGCTGGCCCCCTTAAGTTGACCTCTAGCTCTGCCCTTGTGTTGTTCCTGAGATTTGAGTTCCAGAGCCGGCAGACTTCGTGGCAGATTTGAGATAGAAGCATCTGTCCACGTACAAGAAATCTACGTGCACCTTATAACCTTCACACACCAGTGGGTATATAAGCGTGTAGCCAGCAACGATCGCCAAGAGATCCGTCTTGAGAACTTCCTACATATGGACCCCCCTGGACGGCCGCGGAACCAGTCGTTAGCCCCAACATCACGGACGCAAGATAACCAGGACCAGACCAACCAAATACTACCCAAGATTCACTTTATTACTACCGTGTTACAGTACTAATTAGAGACTCACTTATTAATCTTTCTATGAAGTGGCTATATCTTTGCCCCAGTATAATTCATATATAACCATTCTATTGGGAAGTGCTAAGCGTATCAGTGTTCATTAATTAACAGGCGACATTAACTCTCGTAATTACCCCTATTCAGATATTATTACATAGAAGTAAAACCCTAGTGATATCTAACGTTCGCCCACTGATTTGTGTTCTACGTATTTCTGCTATAAGAATATAAAACTTAGATCAGTACCCCCCTGAGGTTACTAGAATTCCCGTGCTCTAAAAATATGCGTGTCTAATTCTAGTCTGTGAACTACTACTTGTGCACCAGAACTGCCAGTAATAAATCTAATTAGTGAAATTGAATCTATAAGTAACATTGATGTCTTCCAGTATATAAACTTGCGAACCAAGCCAGTGATCAGAAGAGTATACCTGAACGTTGGAAGTGGGAGACTAGGCTCCATCCAGATCCACTAATGCTAGTTGTTCATTTCTATCATTTGTCTTGTACGAGTATTCATACCTTCTTATGCTTCCTATTAATCATCTTCAATAAACGTGATCGTGTGTCTTGTTACCGTGTGTTTATTTTGTGTTCTCTATTCCTCATACCTTGTATTGTGCATGCAGCCTTATATACCCAGTCAGTTAGAACTCACATTACCCAAGTTAATCCTGTAGAAAAACAGGGCATAACACTTTGACAAAATGGTTCCGAAAGAAGTTATGAAGGAACTCTGGCTAAAAGGAATAAAAGGAAGGAACTGGAGACTAATATATAAAATAAACTCAGCAAATGTGTTGATACCACTAACAGAATTAGGTGAATGTAAAGAAGTGAAAGTCGATGAAATGATAAAGCAGGGTTCAGTATTAGGAGCAAAGATAAGCTCCATAACTATAGATTCAGTAAGTAGAATGATAAAAGATAAGGGAAACGACTGGAAAATAGGAGGAATACAAATAAGCCCCTTAATATTTCAAGATGACATAATGGCTATAGGGAATAAGAATAATTTTCAAAGCACAATCAATACCATCGAAGTATTCCAAAAACTTAAAAGGCTAAAAATTAATGAACAGAAAACTAAACAAACCGCACTTGTAGGAAAAGGCATGAAACTTGAAATAAATGGTAAAGAAATCCAAGAAAACTCATCGCATAAATACTTAGGGAAAATCATTCAGGCAAATGGAAAACAAAAAAATTATATTGAAAACAGAATAAACAAGACAAAAGTAGCAGCAAATGAGTGTATAAACATATTAAGTAAAAGAGAAATGAAGAAAAACAGAATAAAAGTGGGAATTAAGCTATATGACACTTGTGTAACGCCTTTGATACTGTTTGGGGCAGAACTCCCCAGAACGACCCCAAAATGTGCCCTACTCCATGAAACTAAGGGAATAAAAACTGAACATAAAATAAACCAAAGAAAGGTTGAATATTACATTAATTTGAATAACCGAGACAATGAAGAAATTGAGATTAAAATTAAAACAAACAGTGAAGACAATGAAAGAAAATATAAAAAAAAAAAAATGTAATCTTAAAGAAAAATACAATATAACTGAAAATCTTGAAAGAATGAGTGAAATCGAAGCTAAACAATTGATTAAAGATAAAGTGCAAATCAAAATTAGGGAAGAGATAATAGAAGGTATGAGAAGTGGAAGTAAAACTAGAGAAGCTGTTGAACAAGACATATCAAGTAATTATATTGAGGACTTAAGCTTTGAAAATGCCAGAACAATTTTTATGACAAGGACAAGAATGATAGAAGTAAAAGAAAACTTCAAAAACAAATATGAACCTAACCTATTGTGCGATATTTGTCAAAATGAAAATGAAAATCAAATGCACCTGTTCAACTGTGAATCATACGAAGACCTATACAAAGATTTGAGAGGCAGGGACAACTTGAGGGAAATATTTGAACAAAATGAATTAAAAAGGGTAGCAGAGATTATAAGAACAGTTCTAAAAAGGAGGGAGACTATCGTTAATTTGAGAAAAGAAATATATAAGTAATATGAAAATGTTTAACAAATACAAATAACAATAAGGAAACAGCCATCGTTCATAGAACGAACTCCTGGATGGGAGAGTGCGCCAAGAACAACAACAACAACAACCGCCAGATGTACGATAAACAGTAAAAGGAAATTATGTATAGTGTGTGATATTGGATTAAACAAAAGAAGTACAACTTCACAATGCAGTAGTTGTAATGAAACAGTACACGATCGTTGTACTTACGTTACTAGTAGAAACGAAGTGGAATGCGATAAATGTAGGAAATTAGGTATAAAAGATCCTATAAACATTTGTGATATATGTGAATCACTCATAACACGACGACAAAGGATCCTAATCTGTGTTAAGTGTAAAACTGTAGCTCACATGAAGTGCATCTCTAAGAAGATCAACAGTGAAGAACGGGAATTTTTATGCAATAAATGTGCCTTGCATTTATTACCAAATGTTAATGTAAATGAACCAAGTAATAATACTAATAATAATAGTTCTTAAAGCTAGCGCATGCTAAGCCAGCTAAGGATAGCCCAATAAGGCTGATTAGGCATATTTCCATTGGGGTCCTGTACTACTACCCCATCCCCTTGCTCGTGAGAGACAGTAACGGCTCAGTGCTTGTGAAAAATCTTTAATGCGCCGAGCGTGGGCGCGAACTTGGGCCTTCTGGGTGGAAGTCCAAGACGCTAGTCACTACACCAGAATCCAGCCAGGACACATTCAAAGATGAATATAGAGTGTTCACCAACAAAGGGCTCCATCTTATCCACATCAATGCCAGATCAATGTATCATAAATTGTCAGAAATAAACATGTTAGCTAATAAGGCCAAAGCTTCAATAATTGCAATTACAGAAACCTGGCTGGACTCAAGTATAAACGATGGTGAAATAAACATTCAAGGTTTCAATGTGGTTCGTATAATGATCGTAATAGACAAGGGGGAGGAGTATGTCTGTATGTAAAAAACAACCTCACACACACAATTAGGAACGACCTCCATGTAGAAAACCACGAAGCTCTTTGGATTGACTTACACCTGCCTAGGACAAAGCCCATCACAATTGGAGTGTGCTATAGGCCACCAGACGACACACAATTCTTAAACAAGTTTGAACGAACTTTGTCAGTACTAGACCCCCGGAATGAATCTATTATACTAGGGGATTTTAACTGGTGTTACAAACAACGAAATTATAGGTTTGACTCCTGTAAGGAGATAAAGAAAACCTAATATTTAGTAGTGGCCCCGTAATCATTGACGAACATGCCTATTACATAAGGCATCCTCTTCAAACACTAATCCGCCGTAGTTTGAATCTACCGCGCAGAGCATTTAAAATCTGAGGAGCCTTCATCATGAGCGCACGCGACCTCACTCATGGCTTCAGTCATTATGAATTGGGTTCTCACTACGAAAAAACTTCGTAAAAAATAAAAACAAAAAGAAAATAAGAATAACTATCCAATAAGCTTTCCATCATATTGTGGATGTACTTGTGTGGATCTTTGACCAGACGCTGATTCAGGCGTCATTCTTCCTTCACTGACATATCAAGTAAACCAAAATCCTTAATACATCAACGAATGGGAAGGGGATGGTCGGGAGGGCCCCAGTCGTCAATGATTACGGGGCCACTACTAAATATTAGGTTTTCTTTATCTCCTTACAGGAGTCAAACCTATAATTTATTAGTGGCCCCTCCATCATTGACGAACATGCCTGATTTCTAAGACTGGAGGGGGACATTCGTAATCATATCATAACTCTAGAAAAGCAGATAATCAAACAACCACATAGTATTCTTACTTTGAAAATATATTTAAATATGGCGCAGCCCATATCAATACAAAAAAGGGGTTCAAGCAGGTGCGTGCTTCAAAGAAGCCTGCTTGATAAAAAAGGGTAACTCTGGAGATTCTGTGAACAGATCTGTAGTTACGAAGGCACCCCACTCAACGAGTGGTGACAAAAATAACAAGTTATAAGTTTACATGTGCACATAATAAACCCCATAATATTCGTGGAAATGTTTTGCAAACGATCTCCACTGTTTAAACTAAATTGCTTTCACAGCTAAAACTACTATAACAACCCTGTTGTTTGTACTAACATTGTACTAGCACAATTTCTCGCCCTGAATAGAACAGAGAAATTTTCATATCACATTATCCATAATTTGTATCACAGCTCTTACATTCCGGCGGGGTCTAGGGTGTCCTATGTTACACTGACTGCACCCCCCCCCCCCCTTTTCCTTGAAAGTAAACAAAAGTGACTGAAGGGCCACCTAGACCCTCTGCCTTAAAGCTATACATGGTAAGGAAGGTTTGTCTAGAGCAACTGACAAGTATCTAGTCAAAAACGTATGATTAGACGCCCACAACTGTGTGGACGAAATATCTTCTACTGAAAAGTTCTTCAAGAAACGTAAAGAGGCTGCCCATTTGCGTAAATCGTGGGCCCTACCCACAACGCCGGGATTACTCTCTTTAATGACTTCGACCAGAAGAGAAGCTAATCTCCGTTTCAGTAAGCGTTTGCCCGTACTCGCTACCCATAAAGTACCTTGGGGGTTTAGAGGAGCTACTCTCAAATATTTGGTTAGAGCTTGCACTGGACATAGATTATGGTGCACCTTTCCCCTTTTTAACGCCGGCACAGTGAACTCAGAAAACACGTGTGCACTGTGCTCATTCTTGGCTACAAATCCCGGGGAAGGTGCAATGTGAATACATTCATTAAGTCTACCAAACCTAAGGCAATTAGGTGTGTTGCTCATCGCCGCCAGCTCAGACACTCTGTTCCCGGTGGCCAAAGCCAAAAGGAATACAGCCTTTTTAAGAGTAATGCAAAATCTGCAGTATTTTGGTACAGACGAGAGTGAAGTAAAGACAATGCCTTGTCCAGAGACCAAGTAGGCATGAGCTGACGGGGAGGTGGGCGGAGTTTAAAACATGCTCTCATAAAACCTGTTTCCTCCGCTACCGGTATGGAGAGACCTGTAAGGTCTAAAAAGGGCACTCTAATCGCAGTTAAGTGATTTTTTAACGTTACCACAGATAAACGTTTCTGCTCAAACAGATAATTCAAATAATTAAAAACTAACGCCGCTGAGGGCACAGTCTGTTCTGTTCTAATGATCCAAGAAGTAAAGGCTTGCCAATGTGATTGATACTGTCGTTTCGTAGACTGAGTATATTGATTGATTAATTTATTGGTCACATCTCTACCATATGGTGCTAGCCACTTGGCCTCTTGAATGTCCATAATGCAAAAGTCAGCGAGGTCGCTAGGTTGCCAATCGTGTCTAAGTGGAAATACTCGACCGGGAGCGACACCGGGTGCGAGCACCACGTCTTCAATTGCTGGTACCATAACTGCGCCGGCCACAGGCGCGCGATTAGCGAGACTAAGCCTTGATAATCTCGTAGTTTGTTCACTACGTGGCACATTAGTGACGCGTCTGGCGGCGGAAACAGATAGATGGAGCTCCATCTGTTCCAGTCTGTCACTAGGGCGTCTGGCCCCCCTGCCGGCGTTTCCGTCTGGCGGGTGAGGTATAGAGGGAGTTTGTGAGTCTCCTCGGACGCAAACAGATCCACTTGTGGATGGTAGAGCTCTGCAATCATTAGGTTGAAAATGGGTTGCTTGAGCTCCCATTCTACTGTCGTGCTCTGTCTCCGGGACAGAGCGTCTGCCCAGACGTTTGCTACGCCTGGAAGATAAGATGCGTGAAGATAAATGTCTAGCCTGTTGGCTAGAGTAAAAATCTCTTCCGACACGTTTAGCAACTTCCTTGATCTCGTTGACCCCTGTTTCTGAATACAGTGAACTGCATTCAGATTGTCCATTCTGAAGGCCACCGACTTGCCCCGTAAAGTAGAGCCGTGAGCCTGAAGGAAATACAAGGGGACTAGTAATTCTTTGACATTGATGTGGGAGATTTCTAAGTGGGACCAAAGCCCCTGACCCTGGTGCCCCTGGTTTGACTGAAATCCCCAACCTATCGTGCCTGACGCATCCGTGTCTACCCATACCGTTGGCGGAGGAGAGGTCCATGACATTACTGAGTGCAGCGTTTCCCTCTTCGCCCAGACCGCTAGTAAGGTGTGGATTAATTTTGGGATGGGCCATAATTTTCCCGCCGGTAAGAGTGGGAAATATTTGTTGCCTTCCAATATTAACCGTTTTACTTTCAACCGGCCCAACATTACAGTTAGTTGAATCCAGTTGAGAGAGCCGACCAGAGACTCCCAGATCCTCCGTGTCGTAGTCAGACTGTGAAGAAACATGAACAGTTTCCTGCGAAACCTGTTGCGATTGTCCACACTCTGACTCAGAGTGAGAGCAGCTGTGTCCCAAACCAGCCCTATCCACTGAATTACTCGTGAGGGGACAAGGTTTGACTTTACCAGATTTACCTTGAACCCTAGAGTTTTGACATGATTTAAAAGTATGTTGACATGTTTGATGCATAATTGCTCTGTCTCTGCCACCACCAGCCAGTCGTCTAGGTACCACAGAACTCTGATTCCTTGCTTTAACAACGGCATCAGGGCTTGCCGGACTAATTTCGTGAATAATCGAGGTGCCAGGTTCAAACCGAATGGCATCCTCTGAAAAACAAAATTTTGGTGCCTGATCCGTAAGGCCAGAAACCTTTGAAATCTTTTGTTGACCGATACGTGCCAATAAGCGTCTGTCAGGTCTAGGGAACACATCCAACCTCCCGGCGGAAGTGTTAGCCTGATTTGGTGTACTGTTAACATTCGGAATGACTCGTTGTGAATGTGAAGGTTCAGATAAGACAGGTCGACGACCGGTCTCATCTGAACACTGTCCCTTTTGGGAACCAAAAATAGCTTGGACGTGAATACAGGGTAATTTGGGGGGACCGGGATGATGACATTCTTGGCAATCATTTCCTGGACCAGTGACTCCACCTCTAAAGAAACAAAATTCGCCGTTGTCGGCTGACGTAAGCGAGGTCGCCGGAGCCACTGCCAAGTGATGCCCTTGCGTGCCACCATCCGTGCCCAAGTGTTTAAGGGCCATGCTTTGTGACACGTTCGGAACGACCCAGTTAGCAGACAAGGGTTCGCCGGCTGTACTACCCTCGGATCCGCCGGCCTTAAGACTGGCACCGGGAGTGAGAGAGACCTTAGTTTTTTTATGGTGGTGGAGTTGGCGGTGGTGGACGCTTCGCCGGCTGGCTGGTGTTGGCAGAAGACGGGCCCTGACCTTGCTTATTATAGCCGCGTCCTCTCTGACCTGAAAACCTACCCTGTCTATGCCTGAACTGACCTTGAGTGGAGGAGGACTTAGGTGGAAGAAAGGGCTTAGATCCCCCCGGCTGAGCCTTAGCGACTGGCCTGGGTTTGGGGAAGTTAAAGGCAGGTTTCTTAGAAGGGGTGGGACTGTGTTTAACGGCCTGAGCCATATTAAAAACCGTTCGCCACACTTCAGGGGACATTAAAGAGGGAGTGAGCACTGGTGACATGACCACCTGATTCGCAATGCGATCAGGCAGTTTTCGGACTAAGGACATTCTGAGATCTTGTCTCGCTCGTACCGCCTCAAGCAAGGCAGTGCGTACGTCACCTAATGATTGGATTGACGACTGAAGAAGCAGTCGCCGGGACAATTCAACCGATCGTCTGGCATCCGCGTCTGCGATTGCCTGAGTGGACCGGAGCAAAGACTTTGCTACCTGTTGAGACACTATGTATTGAGAGAACAGGCGAAAAGCTTTCCCCCGTAGCCTAAATTCACGGTCTAGGTGAGTTGGGGTAGGGGTAGTGAAAGGGTCTTTTAGCTCACAAAGATTAATTTTAGGGGCAGCTAAGAAAGCAAACAAAGCTGAAGGGACTCCGCCGGCAGAACACACTGGCATGGAGAACCAAGAATGAGTATCTTGAGGGATCTGGTGGGAAGTTTTGGAAGTAAATGTGGTCGCAAAGTTTTGAGCCTCTGTCTCCCATTCCAACCAAGGTCCTGGACCCAACTGCCCCACCTTCAAGACTGGATTAGCTGCTGCGTCTGTGACGGTTTGCAAATCGAGTTCTGGAGTGAGAGCTGACAGTGTCTTAATGTCATTAAACCCATCATGCTTAGACCAGTCAGAAAACAATCTTAAAGCTGAGGCAGGGGGTAAAGCAGGCTTAGAAGTATAAACAAAATAGTCCTGGTGATAATAACTAGGTATAGCCTTGATGTTGACATCTAGCACATTCCCCAAAGTATCCAAGGCCCTTAATTTCTTAGATTTATTGCCCTGGATGACCCACTCACGCGGCACTGGGAGCTCCCCTGACAAGGTAGGTTGGGCGAGCTCTGGTTTAGTGGGGGTCAAAAGGACCCATGACTCGTCTGGTCCGTAAAGCAAGGGCATAGCTACCTTTTTGAGAGGCGCTCTGTCTAGAGGGGGTGGATTGACATCCGTTATAACCCTTACATTCGAAGTGGTCAATGCCGCCGTAGCAGGCCTAGTAACCACCGATGGTGACATAGAGGGGGGGTGAGGGATCTGAGTCAAAGCAATAGAAGTAATCAGAGGCCGTACCGTAGAGCTTGTCGTGGGAGCTCCCAAGTCCACTGTGGGAGTTTCCTGCTGTTGGCCAAAAAATTTAGATAAAGCATTAACAAGTAGCCCATCAATTTCCTGCGCAGTGACAAATTGATATGATGATGAACTTACTGGTGAATCCTTAAGATCCTGTGCGGCATCAAAGCCTGAACCTGACTCTTGCCCTTCCATATCCGAAATAATCGAAACCTCGTCTTTGTCATCCTGTTCCTCCTGAGAAGATCCCGCCGAAGCTGGGGTACCTTGTTGCCAAGATAAGTTAGGAATAGAGGAAGGGATCGCCGCGTCCCGGTGGACGTCAGCCACTGTGTGAATAGTTTGAGCCGGAAGTGGGTGGTCAGACCCCGGACGAGAATATCGCCAAACACCTAGGCCTTGGCCTATACTCTCGTGGGAGTCTGAAACACTCTCAACCACTGAACCCTCTGAACTCTCCAACTCCAGGGTTAAAATGTTAATGGGTAAATCATCTTTAGGTACAGGTACTACACTGGACCCTTGAGACCGAACACAAACTCTGTCTGGGGTAGAGGTATGACGAGAAGCACTAGAAACTGGTGGGTGTCAGTAGGACTTTCTATCTGGGAATCCTTTTTTGAAGATTTATGGCTGCGGTGTGACCGTGAACTACTCTTTGATTTGGAGGATTTATCGCCGTGACCACTGGTGGAACTTTCTGTCCTACTCCTCTTCCCCGATGGTGAAGAGGCAAGACTGGGTGGCTGGTGCCTAAGGGGTGACCTAGACCGAGAGCGCGCCCGAGAGGAGGAGGCGGATGCCGGGGGAGTAGGCTCACGGTGTCGTTTCGAAGTAGCAGGGGCAGGAGATGACACAGAACCCTGTCCAGTCTCCGCCGGCTTATGACTAGTTTCTCGAGGGGAACGTTTATAACGGGGAGGGTGCTCAAGAAGAAGCCTATCCCAAAGAGGGACGTTGTCACATTGAAGTGACTTATGAGCCACAATCGTAGTATAGGCTGACATCTGTTGCCGAACTTCTCGTAAGGCGACTGCTGCGGTCTTATCATTATCTTGGAGGACCTGGACACTTAGTTGGGAGCAAAAGGAACAGTTGCGCATCACCCACAGACCTCTTGAACGGTCTAGACATTTAACACACCTGATACAAAGGGTATGCGCAAAAAGAGGGACACCGGCACAGGTTGGATTAATGCATAAAGCAAAAACTGGGGCAAAGGTAGCCATGACAGAGACTGGTGGGAACTACTGCAGGGTCTGTATTGGTCCGCCGGGGCCCAGCCCTGGAAAAAAGGAAAATTTCCAGGAATTAATGCTCATAAGGTTAACCCAAAATGTTCGCATACAAGTGTTCATAACCCGCCGGATAACGAGACGTAATCTCACAATGATTACAGCTCGTTACGCGGCGGGGTTCTATAAAGATATCCGAATATCTAGACATGTCTTTAAGGAAGTTTAAGAATACCCTCTGACTTAGTATAAAAGACCAGTCTGGCGTTTATAAAGTTTTTCTGGCGGTGACTGTTACAAGATTCAATTTTGAAAAACAACCCCCCACAAAGACGCCGGCCCCTGAATTATCTAGTAGATTAACACAGGGCAGGCTGATACGAGACCTGACTTCTAATGAATTGTCACATACATCGCCGAAGGGAGAAGGCGGCGATACTTAGCCGTATCACTCAATTAATTGGGTGACTAGCGTGAATTGAAAATTCCTTATTTCCCCTCCCAGGAGCACCCGCCGGGTGTGGTATGAAAAAATATGTTAACCCTAATTGAGCCTTCGATCGCCGTATGAGTGAGGGCGGCGATACATATAGTATCACTAAAAAGGACCGGTTAACTAAACTGAAATACCAATTCGTTCATCCCACCTTACCAAGGTACACCCGCCGGGTGAGATCTGATGTCTTAAACGTTAACCCCATAAGTTCCTATCCCCACTTCTTTGTAAAAGATCGCCGGGGAGGAAAGCCCACAACAACAGCTAGGGTTTTCATGTGGTTTTGTAAAACCGGGTAGAAAAACTACATAACGTATGTCCGCATGAACAATGTTAGATGGGTACAGCCACTCCGCCGGGAATCTTAGGGAGCCTGAAACAGGCACCAACACAGAGACGCAGTCCTGGAGAGCCACAGACACCAACTCGCCGGGGACACCAGCCTGTTTTGAAACCACGCGTGGCCAAACACGGCTCACGGCCGGAGTTTTCATGGTGAAACCGAGAAAAACCCCGCCGGAAAGTAACCCACCCCGTTCATCAGACACCATCTGAACGTACATAGGACACGAGAGATAGCCAAAGCACGACTAACCTAGGACCACAAATAGAATCCGTGGAATTAGCCAATACACAACTAATCCAGGAATCAAACATAGTCCGAGGAATTAGCCAATACACAACTAAACCCGGATACACATGACACGGTAGGACATATTTATAAAATAAACAATAACAGTTGTACATGTGGCAAAGCTACGAGCCGCTGGCTAGGCCTAAGCAGACGGCATAATAAATGTTGAAATATAAACAAAAAACACTGGAAATATAACAACAGGAACCACCGCCAACACACCACTGTAGCAAATACTTCCGGCAAAGGGAAGACTGACACGGGACCCAGAAAAAACTTCACTAAGTGAAGAAAAATACAAAGGGAACGTCAGCAAAGCAAAGCTACCTCATCAGAAAGATAAAAGGCAGCAGAAATAACGTGTAATGAAAGCCGCCTGCAACACAAGCTAACTAACTGTGAAAAAGTTCACATGTCCACAACAGGACCACGAGGGAACATCCGAAATAGATGCCCCAAACACACGACCCAAAATACACTGCACTGCGGGCAACCAGCCCAGGACACTCCTGCTACACATATCCTAACCTTACTCGATACATCCCGGAGTAAACAAATGAGAAAAAACTCACTAGGGACGCAGCAAATGCGGAATCAGCGGAGCGTGGGGAGACACGTCCGGGCAGGCTGAGCGCAGAGCAGAGAAGGAGGAATGACGCCTGAATCAGCGTCTGGTCAGAGATCCACACAAGTACATCCACGATATGATGGAAAGCTTATTAGATAGTTATTCTTATTTTCTTTTTCTTTTTATTTTTTACGAAGTTTTTTCGTAGTGAGAACCCAATTCATAATGACTGAAGCCATGAGTGAGGTCGCGTGCGCTCATGATGAAGGCTCCTCAGTTTTTAAATGCTCTGCGCGGTAGATTCAAACTACGGCGGATTAGTGTTTGAAGAGGATGCCTTATGTAATAGGCATGTTCGTCAATGATGGAGGGGCCACTAATAAATACTGTATATATATATATAAATATATATACAGTATACTTACAAGGTGTCATAAATATATATATATATATTTATGTGGTATATATATGTAAAATAAATAAAATAAAAATATAAATAAAATGAAATAAATAAAATAAAATAAATAAAAACAGTAATAAATAAAATAAATAAATATATAAATAAAATAAAAATATATTAATATAAATACTCGATTATGGGCCTTGGGCTTGCTCGGGACCTTGGGGCTGATCCGCTAGACACCCTGGGGAACAGGAATAACAAAACAAATATATACGGTATATATATATATATATACATATATATATATATATATATATATATATATATATATATATATATATATATATGTATATATATATATATATATATATTGGGATAGATAGGTATACTTTTATGTGTGTCTATGCACCAGTCAACCAAGAAACTGGGAAAGGTGCGGAAGAAAATAGAAAATTTTGGAATAAAGTCAATAAATGTATAAGAGAAAGGCAAGAGTGTACACAAGTAATATTAGTAGGCGACATGAATGGTAGAGTTGGAAACGAGGAGATAGAAGGTATAGTGGGTAAATGGGGTGTGGAGGGTAGGAATATGAATGGTGACTTCCTTTTAGAAGTGTGTGCGGAGAGAGAGATGTTTCTGGCTAACACATTTTTTGAACATCGTCACATTCATAGATATACATGGCACAGAGGTGAAGGTGAGCAGGAACAGAAATCTCTAATTGACTACGCCATGATGGACTCCGGACTAAAAGGAAGAATTTTAGATTCAAAAGCTGTAAGAGGTATGCTGACGGGATCAGACCACTATACAGTGCTGACAAAAGTGAGGATAAGGAAAGAGTGGAAATATGAGAGGAAAGAGAGAAAACTGACAGTAGAGAGAATAAATGTGAGAAAATTAAATGAAGAATGTAATGCAACAAAATACAAGGACATCCTGAAAGAGACTATAAAGGACATGGATGTTATGATAGATCTGGGAAATACTGTAGACGAAGTATGGAAAGGTACAAGAGACTCCATGATTAAAGCAGCTGAGAAAGTATGTGGGAAGAAAACCTTTAAAATGTGGAAGAAGAAAGGTAACGCATGGTTTAGTAAAGAGATAGAAGAAATAGTGAAAAAGAAGAAAGAGTTCAGAAAGAGTATGCTGCAAAAGAATATACCTAGAGAAACTAGAGATGCGAGGAAAGAAGAATATAAAAATTTGATACAAAGAGTGAAGAGGGCGATACAAGATGCTAAAAGGAAGACAGATGAGGCATATGGGAGAAAGATTAGTGAACAGTTTCTGAATGACAGGAAAGCATACTACAGAGCTGTGAAAGAAGCCAGAGGGAAGAAGACTGAGAGTGTCTCAGGTGGTAGGATGAGGGACATGAATGGGGAAGTGGTAGAGGGTGATGGTGTGGTGAAAGTATGGAAAGATCATTTTAGTAGCTTAGCTGTAAAGAGTAGGGGGAAGGCAAAGATCTCATCCATAGGAATGGAGAGAGGTAGAATAAACAGGGTAGTTGAAAGCCAGATAAGCAGAGAAGAAGTAAAAGAAGCAATCAATAGACTTAAAATGGGCAAAGCTGCTGGAGTAGATAACATCCCAGGTGAAATGCTGAGATATGGAGGAGAAGAAGCTGTTGACATAATGCATAGGTTATGTAAATTAGCATGGGAAAAGGAAAGTGTACCAGAGGACTGGAGGAAAGCAGTGATAGTACCCTTGTACAAAGGGAAGGGTAGTAAAGAAGAGTGTAAGAATTATAGGGGAATTAGCTTGCTTAGCATACCTGGAAAGGTACACGCAAGAGTAGTAACACAGAGGCTACAGAAGATAACGGATGACAAAATAGGCGAGGAACAGGGAGGTTTCAGAAAGGGCAGGGGCTGCGTTGACCAGATAGCCTCAATGCGATTGTTGGTAGAGAAGTATCTGGCCAAAAACAGAAAACTCTATGCAGCATTCATGGATTTGGAAAAAGCCTACAACAAAGTAGACTGGGAGGGCCTGTGGGATGTGTTAACAGTATATGGTGTGGGAGGAAAGTTGCTAATGGCAGTAAAATCTTTTTATAGGAATGCAATGGCAAATGTGAAGGTAGGGGATAAGTTAAGTGAAAGTTTTGAGGTCAATGTAGGTGTAAGACAGGGATGTGTCATGTCAGCTTGGTTGTTCAATATATACATGGATTGAGTGATTAGGGAATGTAGGGCTGTATCAATGGGTGTGGGAGCTAGACTGGAATCAGAGGGAAGAACATGGAACATTTTAACATGCCTATATGCGGACGATACAGTCCTGTTGGCGGAAAATGCTGAAGAACTTCAGAGAGTGGTCACTGACTTTGACAGGGTATGTGAAAAGAGAAAGTTAAAGGTCAATGTAGGGAAATGTAAGGTAATGGTGTTTGAGAGAAGAATGCATGAAACTATAGATTTTAAGGACAAATATAGAATCAAGAAAGAACACAAGAAAAGTTGTAAAATAAAATTGAAAAATGAAGTACTAGAAGAGGTTGAAAGTTTCAAGTATGTGGGAGCTGTAATAATAATAATAATAATAATAATACTTTATTTCAGACTCACACAGTACAGAGGGGACCATACTGGGGTCCATATATACCTTACAGTAACATAAATATATATAAATATATATAAGCTACTGTACATAGGCTACATAAAATAAAAAGAAATTAAATAATACCCAGCTTGCTATCATGTAGTTCACAGCACTGCCTCAACCAAAAACAGTGGTCATCAAACTACTGTGTTACCAAAACCACTGTCCTAATTGTGTACAGTACCATGCCTCACATCATTTAGCTTCCGGTACAGTATGTTGCTACAGTACAGTATAGGAATATCGGTACTGTACTGCACTATGAGGATCAGTACCGGTATGCTAATTCTGTAGAGTAGCAGACCTGAAATCATTACTTAAGGTTAAATATAGAGCAACTTCCTCCAGTGTGCCTGGATCCTGGAGGTGTACACTATGCTTGAAGTTTGTAGCATTTTAATGATCCTGTTCTCAGAAGTGTTAAGGCACTGAATGAATTTATATGTTAGCTTTCTAATGAGTGATTTGTAACAGTGTAAGTTCATATAGGCACATAGCGTACTTGTACTCTCATATTTTGAGAGCCCCAGAAACATTTTCATGATATTGTGATATGAGATACTTAGTCTATTCACTGTAATTTTCTTATAGTTCCACCATAGTTGTGCTGTATACATTGGTGAGCAGTAGGAGTTGAACAATGTTATTTTGTATCCCATGTGCACATATGAAATTTTCTTAATATTGAATTTCCCTGCATGTAAAGTTGCCTTCGCTGACGACCCATATCCTCATCATCTGAGCGATCACATGAAATATAGTGTCCTAGATACTTTACTTTACTTACTTCTTCTATAATTTCTTCATACAAATGGAATTTAGGTAGCTTTGATTTCAATAGAAGGTTAGATTTAAATATTATGATATTGCTCTTTATAGGATTAAATTTGACTGAATGTTCGATTCCAAATTTTTCACATACTCTTAACCTGACAAGCGCGATTTGACAGTAGGTGCTAGGGTAGTTATTTGTGCATTTCTAGCCCTGGATTCTGACAGAATTCGTTATATTTACAATATAAACCATTATTTGTTTTCGGTATGCTTTTATTTTACATATATGATGTATATATGAACCTTCAAGAGTGCTAAAATAAGTGGGAAAAGCATTTGGGTGGTGAAAAACGAAGATATTGGCCACCCGGTCATAATCTCAGGCGAGAGAGAGAGACAGGCAGCCTTCCCCTCTCGCTGTCTGGGAGTCAACTGAGGAGAGCGGGGCGGTGTGTGCCGGTGTCTGGGTGTTGCATAACGATCTTTTATGCAACCCACTTGTGCTACATTATCGCGGGAGAGAAAAATAACCGATAAATGATGATAATAAGAGGAAAAATAGGTGATAATTGAGGAGGGGAGGGAGGGGGGAATAAGGTGGGGAAGGAGGGGAGGGGGGTGGGTGAGATTTACATGGATGAGTACTGGAGGGGAATTATCTCACCTAGAGACAAATTCCTTTGTTTTGATAGGCCCTTTTTTTTATGGAAGTCTTTTTTTATGGTCCTGCTTCCGTGAGGCCTATCGCGTTCCCTATAGGAAGCCTTCCGTGAGGCCTATCGCGCTTGCCGGGTTAATAATTTATCCAGTCCTGCTCCAGAGGGCGCGATTAAGGCTAGGTCATCAGCATACATGAGATGATTTACAATGGTGCTGCCAATACAGCACCCAGTGCGAGTCTTGTTCAGCTCCAGACTAAGATCATCCATGTAGACGTTGAAAAGATACGGAGACAATATCCCCCCCTGCCTAACACCATTGGTTACGGCGAAAGAGCCTGACAGGATGTTGCCCCATCTTACACACATTTTTTGATTAGCATACCAGAAAATAAGTATCCTAACAATATAGCTAGGCACTCCCCTGTTAACTAATTTTTCAAATAAGGTTTTGTGACACACCCTATCAAAATCCTTACTTGCATCAAGAAAACAAGAGAAAATTGAGCTATTTAGTTTGTTGTATGTATCAATCACTTCTTTCAGCACATATATGCATTGGTCTGTGCCGTGATTTTTCTTAAAGCCAAACTGATTGCTGCTGGTGACAATATATGCAGACATTCTTTCTAGCATTATCATTTCAACTACCTTACTCACCACACTAGCAAGTGCTACTGGGCGGTAGTTGTCTTTTGCTGTAATTTTACCTGATTTATCTTTAATGACAGGAACAAGTATTACGGATATCATAGACTCCGGCAGGACACCATGCGTAAATAGACTGGTGATGCAAGAACTAAGTTTATCTATTAACAACTTATCTGCATATTTAAGATGTTCTGCATATATACCATCCAGCCCACAAGCTTTATTTAGGTTAAGTTTTCTTATGGCATTCTCAAGATCACTTTCAGTCACTTTAATGTCTTCATAATTACTATCTTTCACATATTGAATTGCACCATTAGTAGACCTTTGGTTTACACTGTTAAGTAGTTCCTTAAAATGAGTTTTCCATAAGTCAGCAATGTTCTCTTCACCCGTAACCCCCTCAACACTGACAGGTAATGGTGTGTTACAATTTTGCATGGATCTGATGTCCTTCCAAAAACAGTTAGTATCCTTTTCTGCCAGACTCTTTGCAAGGGCTTCCTTCCTTAATTGGTTTTCATTTTGCTTAATAAATCTAATGGCATATTTGGTCCTAGCCTTTGCTCTTTTGTGAAGTTCAAATATAGGCCCCTGTCTAGGCTGACCTACTTCAAGCCAATGAGACCTAGCATCTCTGGAGGCCTGATACAGGTCAGCCACATAGTCTTGCCAACCTGGCTTATTGAATGAGGACTTATATTTACGGCTATTAAAAATACTTTCCCCCGCTTTTGATAAAGAATCTATTATACTATTGTAAAATGTAATAATGTCCTTTCTGTGTTGTGCATCACTACATTTTGGATCCCTGCATTGTGCTACACCATTACCATCATATTGCACCCTATTTAATAAGTCCTTGGTTTTATCACAGTACATTTGGCACTCTTCATTTGAGATTACATTCCATGGAACTTTTGCCTTGATGCTATTGCTAGTTTCTGTTATTTCCGGTGCTTTATTAATTTGGATTGTTAATTCTATAGGTATGTGGTCGTCATCCGTAATGTCGTATCTTATGGCCATTTCTGAGATAGAGTCATGAAAGTCAGAGCTAGAGATTGCATGATCAAGCCACGACCTGGAATATGCAAATATGCAAATATGGTAAAATGGAGAGTGAGATAAAAGAGAGAAAAATGAAAGGGAGAAAAGTGATTGGAGAACTTGATAGTATTCTCAAAGGAAGAATGGTTAGCCAGGAAGTCAAAAAGTCACTGAGAAACAGTGTGCTGCTCCCAACACTCTCGTATGGAAGCGAGACA
This sequence comes from Paralithodes platypus, assembly GCA_032716605.1. Taxonomy (NCBI): domain Eukaryota; kingdom Metazoa; phylum Arthropoda; class Malacostraca; order Decapoda; family Lithodidae; genus Paralithodes; species Paralithodes platypus. The sequence continues at coordinate 18,419,106 of CM064481.1, forward strand.
TGGACGGCAAGTGACGAGGACCTCTTCAAACTAAGAGCTGTGGAGATGAGCTTTTCAGAATGGCAGCTGGCATGAATAGGCTAGATGGGCCAAGTAATAGGGAAGTGTACGAGTCCTTTGGAATGGAAGAGCAGGCTTTGGGCATTGATTGTGGTGTGGTTGAGTGGATAAAGAGAAGTACTTTGAGGTGGTATGGTCATGTTCAGAGAATGGATGAAGACAGAATGCCAAGAAAGATATATGGGAGTCAGGTGAGTGGAACCGCTAGTAGTGGAAGACCACCTATGGTATGGGAAAAGAAAGTGGAAAAATATATTGAAGAAAAACTTCCATGTAGTGGAAGGGGCATTGTGGCACGGGCAGGGGAGGCATGTCTTGACAAAGTAGCTTGGAGACGTTTCTGTCATGGCCATCCTCTAGTGGGGGTTTCCCAGGGGGAAGCAAGGCGTCGGAGATGATGATGATGATGATGATATATATATATATATATAAAATAAACATAAATAAAATAAAATAAATAAAATAAAATAAATAAAAACAGTAATAAATCAAATAAATAAATATTTAAATAATATAAAAAATATAATAATAATATAAATACTCGATTATGGGCCTTGGGCTTGCTATTCCATAGAGTACTTACCATACTTCCTGTAAGCATTCCTGTGACATCTTCGTGATTATAATGTATTTATTTCGTAGGCAGTATTTATTGATAAATATATTTGTCTTTCAAGCAAAAAATTGTGTAAAGTCATCAATGATACCTAGACAAAACTGCATCAATACTCAAGGGGTTAACCAAGATTCACTCCCCTCAGTCACCAAAAGTCACAAGTAACATCTTATATACATATATAGTTCGAATTATTCACTAAACACTTTCACTGGGTAGATGAAATAATCCATAATTGCCTGCCTATAGCTAGGCATGGTGGGCCAGAGGGAGGGAGCCCAGAATTTAAAGGGCCGGGACCCTGCCTCACAGTCTGGGGGCCGGGAAACTACTGACTTAACAAAGGCCCGGGCTCCTCAGAGAGGGACGCTATGGGGTTGCTAGATACTTCCTTTTGTAACTTACTAATGCCTAACTTACCAGTCAAAATTGAGTCAAAATCGAGTCATAAACTTATTTTTGGCGAATATTTCTAACTTACAGGTGGCATTATGACACGATTGCGTCATACGAGCACTCTTGGAGGGGTGGCGTTATGACTCGATCGCGTCGTAAAAATGTGGGAGGGTTAAAAAAGAAAATGATTTTCGACCCCTAACTTTAATATAATCAAATAAACGCCTTTCCATTTTTTTTTTTTTTTTTTTATATATCGCTATTTCAGAGTTGTTAATTTTAGACAAGCATTTAACAATAATTAAAAAAATCATATAGTGAAAATAAAGAAACACAAAAGCCAATTTATTGTTATATCCAAGATATATATACTTTGGAGTCATTACCGGCCTGTATAGTCAGGCGTTCACTGACAAGTCCTCATTCTTAGCCTACAGCTGCAGCTATCAGGTGTGTTATTAGTTTCCTCCGAGCTTTTTTTAGAAATTAATCATACAATCTAGTATTTAGAGATTTATCTATTGACAATTGGTGAGAAGATTTATCTTCTTATTTTCACAAGCACTGAGTCGTTACCATCCCTCATGAGCAAAGGGATGGGGTAGTAGTACAGGACCCCAATGGAAATACGCCTAATCGGCCTTATTGAGCTATCCTTAGCTAGCTTAGCATGCGCTAGCTTTAAGAACTATTATTATTATTATTATTATTATTATTAACAATTGTTCATCAAAATGACCAACAAGATCCTGTATGTGGGGGAGGTTCCCTGGCTGCGGGAGCTGAGGGCTAATGTGATAGAGCTACTGGAACTACACCGAACGGCTGGAAACACACTCGCTCGTTCTGATGCTGTTGTTAGGTCATTTGGTCACACCTTCCTCTACACTTGGAAGGTTTTGATGCAGAAGTCTTTTGTGTCTTGTTATCCTACTGGACTCCAGGAATTCTGGGAATGGATGGCCAACACTGCAGAGTACCAAAAGTTTGGCAGGCCTCACTTGGCACGCGTCCTTGCCTGTCTCGATTTTTTCATTGACCCTCCCAAGAAAGCTTCTTCTCAGAAGCTTGTACTGCGAGATCAGCTTCCAAGCTGTACCTGTTCTTACGAACAACTAAAGCCACAGCTTGTTTATAAGCGTTCTCTTAGCTCTGGTGCCTCGTGTGAAACATTTCTGTTTCGGGACAATGGTAAATATCTAGTATGCAAACTGGGTAAGCGAGAAGATTGGAGCATGTTGCAGGCTTTCTGGCGTGAGGCTTTATTGCTGGATTATCTGCGGGGTGCTGAAGGCTCCCCAGCCTTGCATGCCAACTGCTCCGACCGTCCTTGTCTCTTCCTGTCCTGTGTGGAGGGCAAGACTCTAAGTCGTGCGTATAGCTGTCTTAGTGCTCGAGGGTTGGTGGAAGTGTTCTTGGCACTGGCACGCAGCCTACAAGATGTTCACAGGGGTCCTACATAACGATATCAAAGCCGATAATGTAATTGTCAAGATTCCTATGGTTGGTCTTGGAAAAGTTCGAGCTGCCCTGATTGACTTTGGATTGGGGGCACTAGTAGATGAAGTTGCACCTACAAGAAACCATAATGTCATTAATTACATTCAGTATATGTGGTACGCTCCTGAGGTGTTCTTTAACTAGTGACATTTCTTCTCTTGGTATGATGCTTGAACGTCTGGTTGTAAAGCAGATGAAGGCTGGACGACTGAGTACTTGGCCGGAGGGACTTGAGGAACTTGTGGCCGACATGGTAGAGTACAAAGAGGAGGACCGACCAACTATCACAGAAGTGATCACTAGGCTGACTGCCATACTGCCTGGCCTCCTGTACCTTCAGCGGTCACTGGAAGGGTTCCCTGACTCTGATGACGAGTCGGATGATGAGTCAGATGAGGATGACTCGGATGAGGATGACTCAGATGAGGATGAGTCGGGTGAGGATGACTCAGATGAGGATGAGTCAGGTGAGGATGAAGGTGAGTCAGATGAGGATGACTCGGATGAGGATGAGTCTGGTGAGGATCGGGGTGAGTCAGATAAGGAATCAGATGAGAGTAAATATGATATAAATGGGGTAGACTAGACAAACTTGTTAATTCTAATATCTAACCACTACTCGTATAACTTTTTCTTTAAGATAAAGTGTCTCATCGTTGGTGCGCAGACTTTGATGTCTTTGATATTATTTTGACTATCACTAGGTGGTTGTATTCAACTTAGGAAGAGCCTCTGGGAATGAAAAAGGTTAACAATTTTAACCTTTTTGGCTTCCATAGGTCCTTCTCCAGCTGAAGAAAACCAACTAATGATAACCATAATAAAATGAAAAAGGTGTCATCTTATTAAAGGAGTTATAATATGATAAGGACCTGATTTGTACTGGAATATTGCCTGCACAAATAGTTGTAACAGTCATTCTTGACATAACACTATCTGGTGCGATGTGTTGGGGATTATTATCTATCTATCTATCTATCTATTGCTGGACGACATAATCCCCGAATCCCACGAACGAATCACCCCCATGCACCTCTGTCCCCAGTCAGTTGATGCCCCTCCTCCCATCCAGCACCGCTTTCACGCATATACTTCTTAACTTAAGAAATAGGGTGGTCACCCTATTTCTTTGGGTGGAAATGAGTTACATGGAGGGATCGTGTTTAAATATTAGTGAGGGTTTTTATCTATTTTGACATGTTCGAGCAGTGTATTTTTAGCGTGCTTCACTGCTCCCTCCTTTATAATTCCCACAGGTCCATTTATTTAAGCTGTATTAAATCGTCGGATGATACCGAGAATGAACTGTCAAAATGCGTCATAATTTTTAAAAGGTTAATGGGATGATTTGTTCCAGTGATCTTGGTTTATTCTACTACCGTACTGCATGTTTGAGATTTTTTTTTTTTTTTTTTTCAAAATTCCACTTAGGCCTAGTGTCATCCGATTTGGACGTTCTTGTTCTCATATTTATCAGATTCATGGCAAGAATGGATTTTACTCCCGAGAACTTGTGATGTGCATTACCATAGGGTTAATGAGCTACAGTCTTGCTGAACACCTATAAAAGCCAAAGAATATTTGATACGAGGAATTCTTCGACAGATGACTGGTGTACTACAACTGCGACGTCTCCCCCGCAGATGACTGGTGAACTACAAAGAGCATTTATGTTCTGTAGTACTGTATATTTCAAGTGATATCTCGTTACCAAGTGCTCTGTCTTTGACTACTCCTCTGCTGCAAAATTAACAACTCCACAATGCCAGCCAATCAAGAAATTCATGTCGAGCCATCAGATTCACAGCCCTTTCTACAATGCCCAACGAGATAATTGTTGCAGAACAATTATACAAAAGTGGAACTACAAAAAAGATGCCAGGAGCTTGGTTTAAACAAAATATGGGTTACAAAAACTGAATTGATAGACATGTTAATTTAACATTCTGAGCAGACCACATCCCCGGTAATCCCCAATGACGATAGTCATGTACGTGCTGAGATGCGCAAAATGGGTAAAGATATTGAAGAAATTATGTCCAAATTAGCAACTAAAGACTTGGAGATAGAAATACTCAATGAAGAAATCAAGACCGCATATGGTATCATTAAAGGACTTCAACAGCGAATGACAGATATGGAACAGATCACGAAGGATGGACAGCAGGCTTGTTCAGCAACACCTACACCATCCTGCCTTCTGGACGACACCAACTTACGACGAGTTTTATCCTCAGACCTTGGCGACATCAGTTCTGCTCAATAAGGACACTACATGGTGATAATCTAAACTTGCTCAGAAGCTGGGTAACTGATAAACTTACCACAGCTCCTAGTGAATGTATCATATATTGTGGCATGTATGACATCTTGGAGGAGGCACCCTTATAAAACACTCTAAACCATCTTGTAGCACTGATTGGCGAACTTAAAGAACAAAATATGAATATGAAGATATATGTGTGTGAAATAATGCCAACGCTGATACCCCAGGTGTTCCAAGCTAAAATAGAAGATTACAACATACACCTAAACAAATGAGAAGAATCAAATGATGTAGGCCTACCTATTATAAAAACTGTAACTCATTTCAAACTAAGCACTGGAGAACTAGAGGAGTTTACCTTTGATGCCAAAAATAATCTTTCTTCAAGACTAAATAGAATAGGAGCAACCCGGCTGCTGGATTGTATTGAAACACAATGCACTGGATTCAAACTCTGTGAAAACTGGAACATAATAAAGAGACATACAAATAACCCTACCAATTTAAACACCAGAACCAACTATGGCTTCCGGCAAACTGTAATGGAAGACAGACGCATAGTCCAAGCGTCTTCCCAGTAACTACCCCGGGCACCTGCCAAGAAAGCTAGGAGGGAGAGGATATGCATGGATCCTTTTCAGCCACGAACCCAGCCCCGTCATCAGTCCCGGCAACAGCCCCAGTTCCAGCACATAAACGGGCCCCAGTCTTTACCCAGACACCAGCCCCGGCACCTGCCCCAACACCAGTCCCACCCTCAGTCTCGGTCCCAGCCCTGTCAGCAACCTCGGAGCCCTGTTCCAAGACGACCCTGGCCTAACCAGAGTGACAGGGGACCTTTTACTACTAACATCCATGGTGGTCACACTAATTCTAGGTAGTTCACATCTAATCATAAGTATCCTAAGCAAGGTTGTTATAATTGTGGTGAATATAACCATCACCAAGTTAATTGTAGGCATGACCATAGGCTGAAATGTAGTTTGTGTCACCATCTAGGCCATAAACAATGGTTGTGTCCTATTTATAACCCATAGGTGCTTGGTGAAGAAGTAATTGCCGGTAGGATTGTCTACACCAAAAGTGATAATCTTATAATTGATCATATTAATGCAGAGTCTGTTAGCTAATAAGGACGAGATATGTCTTTTGTCTAACAACTTGAATTCTGATATTTTGTGTGTAAGCGAAACATGGTTAACATCTGACATTCCAAATGAACATATTGCCATTCCCAACTATAAAGTGTTTAGATGTGACAAGGGCAAAGGTGGCGGTGTATGCATATATGTTAGAGACGACTTTACTACCACTCCTATTGATGTAACACTTATCTTCTGATCTAACTACTATTTCCAATTGGGTCAGAGAAAACCTTGTTGCCTTTAATGCTTCCAAAACCCAATTTCTCTATCTTACTACCCGTACAGAACTCCCAGAGGACTATTCCTTATTCTTCAACAATACAAAAATCAATCCTTCATCTTCTCCCCAATATTCTTGGTGTCTCTTTTTCTTCTGCTCTCAGTTGGAAGTGTAATGTCAGTGAAAATAGGTTAGCCTAAACAGACCGAGATGCGGAAATAACTTGAGCCGACCATGCCAAGTGAGATATCTTTCTTGGTGTCACTGGTAGAGTGTTCGCCTCATGGCCCAAGGGTCCCGGGTTCAATCCCAGGCCCTGGCATATTTTCGTAAGGCTATTTCAGCATCTAATGAGGTTTAGGTGTGTTGGTAAAATTGTTAAGATGGTTGAGAGTAAGATCGGAGCTCCATAAATCCTCTTTCGGGTATGGTGTAAAAACCTACTGTATTCATACAGAAGGACCATATTACCATTCTTGCTAAGGCACCCTCCCAAAAGCTGGGTGTGCTCAACCGCCTCACAGTCCCACCCCTACTCTGTGCAACTTCCCACCCCAAGGTCAAGTGGTGAGCACGCTCGCGTGTGAATCTGAAAGACCCGGGATCGAATCCCTGCCACGGCGGACATTTAGTGGGTGCGGTAGTACGTCCTAGCATGTTTAACATGCTTGCACCCAGTCAGGGGACATCCTGACGACGTATACAGACAAAACACACATAACAAAGCCACTCCAACACCTTCCTCTCTCTCCAACACCCCTTCTCCCTTCTCAACACTCTTCTCTGAGCTATTGCCGATAAAAATGGCATGTTCAGTCCTGTAAAGAATCGTATGATTCAGAGTCGTAAAGATTCCAGGACGAGCTCATTAGCGGCGGATCCCCAGATCGACCGTGGTGATTGTCGCCTAAACATCTACAAAACTAAACTAAACTAAACTAAAACTGAACTAAGGGTGAAACGCTATTCTCAGTCTTTCTTCTATTCAACAGCTGAGCTCTGGAACTCTCTCCCAGAATCAGTCTTTCCCTCCTCCTATGACTTAAATTGCTTCAAACTCCATGTGTCCAGGCATTTTGGCTCGAACGTCCCTTGATTTTGGCCCTGTCACTCTTTCAACTATGGAGGAGACACTCGCTACAGGCAGTTCTGCCTTTTGTCTCCCTCACTCACATAGGAAAAGAAAAGAAAAGTGGGCACTGACACTGTTTCCGCCTGTCTACCACAGGACTAACACCAGAGGTTGCAAAAGTCTCAGACTCGGCTCTACGGTCAGGGCTACCACCTGATTGAGAGAACTTTCTTATGCAGCCAGCGCTACCACCTGATTGATTAAGTCGGTAGTGAGGCTTATTGCTTCCTTCTATCCTTTCTATCTTAGGATTTCTCCTCCAAGATCCAAAGATTGGGTCTAAGCCAGCAGGCTGATTGCTTGTCTTACCATCGGCTGGCGGTGGTATTGTCTCTTTCGGCCGCTTGGTCCCTGTCGACGAACTTCGGGGTAGTAAGGGCACGGTTGAACTGGATGTTTCTCCTGAAGCTGCAGGACTGGGTAGAGGGGCGGTAGTTTTGGTTTTGCATAGCTCCTTCGGTCGTGATGAAGTTGAACTATGGTGGTTGTCATTGGTTGGTGAGGTGGTAGAGATATTGGGGTTGTTGGTGGTGAAAACTTTCCCCAAGTCTGGAGGGTTATTGAGGGGACGTGATGGAGGAGATTTACGTTGCTGAGGAGGGTCTAGATGTTTTTCCAGGGACCGCGACAGAGGGGCACCTTTGGGGTTGCAAGGAATTTCGGGTGTGCAAGTGGGGAATTTGGGGAAGAAGTTGTCGAGGTGCCAGTGGTGAGGGTCCCCACGTGTTCCCCGAGTTTTGCCCTTTTTCGGGGGGAATTACGTCGCTGTGCTGATGACTGGTGTTCCCGCCTGTTGTGCTAGTGGTGTCTGGTGTTGCTGGCAAAGTTGGAGCTTTTGGGCTGCTTGGTAGTGCTGGGTTGACAATCTTTTGAGGTCTTGGTTGTGGACGGGAATAATTTAGTTTCCCCTGGTCTTCTCGTGATTCTCCGTTTTCTTTGTTGGCTGGTGGTGCACGCGCAACTTCAGGGGAGGTGCTGTTATTTGGAAATGGCTGGTCTGGGCTGGCATAACTTTGCAAGTTTGCATTTCCTGTGGAAGCAATCCTGATTGATTCAGATGATTTATTGGTAATAGGGTCTGACTGGTAATGGTGGGTCGGCATGGCATTTTGGTCAGGGCGCATCTCACTATCGCCTTTCAAATAAAAGTCCCGACCCCGGGGCTGGAGCAGGTACGTTGAAGAGGTGTCGTCCTGGTGGTGAGGCTGTAGGTGCCCTAGGAAGACATGCCAGATGCGTACTGTGGTGTTGTTGGGTGCCTTATGGATGCAGGAGAGTAGGCCTACAAGGGTTAGTGGACAGTACGAAGGCATTACCGTATTTAGGAAGTGTCTGGGGTTTTTCTTCACTTGAGATACCCCGTCCTTGATGATGGAGACACGTTTAAGTTTCATCTCTGCTATGGTAGGTAAGGGTGTCGATGAGCTGAACGGGTGAGTTGTTGCCGTGCTGGTAGCTGGAGGGGAAGTGACCTATTGACGTGACCCCGGCGGGGTTTTGTTGAGGTCTGCGGATGCCAAAGTACAAGGTGTGGGCAAAGGTGAAGTTGAGGTTGAGACAAGTGTGTTTGTTGCCCCTGTTGACTTTGAGGTTGCAGGGATTGTGGTAGGTGTAGAGCTGCCTTTCTTTGTTGAGGAGTAAGGTTTGGGACTTCTCTGCTTTGGTGAGTTGATTTCAGGCTCCCATCGTGTTGGACGGCGAATGGGGCGGCCAAATCTTGAAAAACTGGACGTCTAGGAGGAGGTGGAGATGGAGTTAGTGGTGGTGAAGATCGGAAATTGCATGGAGAGAGAGGTTTTATGGAAGTGGTAGAAGGAAGGTTAGTGGGGACATGTTTAGAAGTGGAGAGTTTGACGGGGATAGGAGTGGTTTTGGTCGGTGTGAGGAGAGGTTGGCTGGGGGTGGTGAGGTAGGTTGAGGTATAGGTGAAGATATGAGTTTTTGGAGGGGTATAGAGGGTATATGTGGTGGTGATGGTGAGGTATCGGTGGGGGATAGAAATGATTGATTACGTGTGGAAAAAGGTGAAGCTGTGAGTTGGAATGGGGTTGGTTGTGGGGAAAGATGGTAGGGAGGGGTGGCAGAAGTGGGTGAGGGCATTTCGGCTGCGGAGGAGGTGGGGGTGGATAAGTTAGGATGAGGTTGTATTCTGGGTTGGTGTGGCGGAGAGGGTATAAACGGGACTGGTGAGGTGGGGGTAGGGGAGTTTGGACAGGAAGGAGGGGGAGGGGGGGCAAAATAGGTCTCTGTTGGAGAGGAAGAGCAGGGTCAAGATTATTAGTGGGGTTGACATCCATGTTTTGTTTTTCAGCCATAATTGTGATTTCCTGTCAAGTGGCTGGACCCATCTTACATACCTATTTCGATACGTGCGTGACTCCCCATGATAATTAACTACAACCTGGTAACAGTTAGGGATTTTCAGGATCTCGAAGGGTCCTTGATATCTGGGTTGTAACTTGGTTAGCACTGGTAGTTTTGCAGTCATCACAAGATCCCCTACTCGATGAGGGCTGGTTTTGGGGGTCTCATCTGGTTGTAGGTCTTCCAGATATTGGAGCTGTCGTAGGCAATTTCTCAAGTGAACTAGGTTGGTGTTGAGGGCGGGCGAAGGCTCGGAGGGTGCGGCAAGGTGTCTGAGGGGAAGCAATAAGGGTGGCTCGCCGAAAATCTTCTCATGGGGTGTGGTGCCATCTTCTCGAGGGCAGGTGTTGATTCCCCATTGCATAATAATTACCTGACTAGGCCAGTCTGTGGAATTCATCTGTTGTAGTCGAGTGAGGATCTGGTTGGCTATGGTTCTGTGGCTCTGTTCGCAGATGGAATTTCCCTTTGGCCAATATGGGGATGATCGAGTGGCTGATCTTGAAGCCAAACACTTCGGAAACTTGTTTCCAGACTTGACCGGTGAACTCGGGGGCATTGTCTGGATGAATGGCTTGAGGTAATCCGAAGTATGGGAAGACGTGTTGTAGTAGGGCCTCGGCCACGGCAAAAGCTGTGTGTTCCTTGGCAGGGCAAGCTATTACGTACTTAGAATAGGTATCGACAAAGGTTATCAGGAATCGAACAGTTGGGAGGAACATATCAACCGACTACGAGAAGTATTAGAGAGAATCAGGAGGGCAGGACTTATATTAAAACCTTCCAAGTGCCAATTAGGGGCCTGTGAAGTAGCATACTTAGGACATGTGGTTTCCAAGAAAGGTATTCAACCTGACCCCCTTAAAGTAAAGGCAGAAATTTCAACCCCCACCACTGTCAAAGGAATCAGAGCGTTTCTGGGAATGGCTTCCTATTATCGGAGGTTTATACCAAATTTTTCAAAAATTGCTCGACCTATGACTAAGAGACTTAAAAATGAGAGGAAATTTGACTGGGACCAGAGCTGTCAAATAGCTTTTGATCACCTGAAACAAAAGCTAACCTCTAACCCCATTGTTTGTCATCCTGATTTTACCAAGCCGTTCCAATTGTACACCGATGCTTCTGATGAAGGGCTAGGGGCAGTCTTGGCCCAGAAGGTGAATGGGAAAGAAGGCATAGTGGCATGCGCCAGCCGGACCCTGAATAAGGGCAAAAAGAATTACAGCATTACTAAAAAAGAATGTCAAGCTTTAGTCTGGGCTGTACAATATTTCTGTTCTTATTTAGCCGGAGTTCATTTTGAAGTAATCACGGACCACCATAGCTTACAATGGCTTAGAAAAATGAAGACAGAAGATGGATTGTTTGTTAGGTGGAAGGGGATTCTGGAGGAATATTCCTTTTAGGTTACGCATCGACCGGGTAAATTACATACCAATCCCGATGGTCTATCCAGATTACCTGTAGCACCAGTAATAATAATAATAATAATAATAATTCTTTATTCCAGACACATAAGATAGATACAGTATAAATACAGTACGACCAAATGGTCCATATCACATACACTTCTCGTCAGAGCACAGATAATAATTATACACAAAGATATATTAATAAAAACACAATAAAATAAAAAATACAGTAGGCCTATTTACAGAATAGAGCACATATCACATTTTGTCACAATATAACACAGATAGGCTAACTAAGGCTATTGCTCAATGTTGGTTAACACCTATTGCACAGATCATTGCTCATAGTTCAATTAGACCTATATATTACATTACAGTACATACTATGTGTGCAGCAGCTTCTGCCAGTGAGATATAATACGGGATTCATAGATATGATCACTAGACCAAAGAGCTACAATCAGCGTGTTACTGGAGGATTGCAGTCGCTGCGAAAAGCTGTACACCAGTCTCCTGATGACAGCCCGACAGCACTGCACATCCAACAGTGTGCACACCATACTAGTGCTTTCATATTTAGAGAGACCAATGAACATCTTGAGTATATTATGATAGGATGTACACAGACCATTTATGGTGGCTCTCTTATACTTCCACCACAAATGGGCCGTGTACATAGAGGAACAATATGTCCGGAACAAAGTGACTTTAGTTTCCCAATTACACATGTGGAATTTTCTCAAGATGGTGTTACCACGTAAATATAGCTGTCTGCGCTGACGGCCGATATCTGCATCATCTGAGCAATCGTTTGAGATAATGTGTCCCAGGTATTTTATTTTGTTTACTTCTTGAATAATTTGATTATTGAGTGAGAAATTTGGCAGTTTACTTTTATACAGTAATTTTGATCTAAATATAAGAACAGCACTTTTCAGTGGGTTGAATTTAACACAATGTTTACTACCAAAAGATTCACATATATCAAGAAGTTTGCTCAGACCCGCAGAAGACGGTGCAATAATGACCAGATCATCAGCATACATGAGATGGTTGATGATTTTATTCCCACCATAACATCCAATCTGCTCTTTATTCAATTTATCACTTAATTCATCCATATATACATTGAATAAGTAAGGTGAGAGAATACTACCCTGTCTCACTCCATTGGTTACTGTAAAGGAATCCGAAATAATGTTACCCCATCTTACATTAAATGTTTGATTGGCGTACCAGTACTTCAAGATTCTCAGTATATAGGATGGCACTCCCCTTGTTGCTAATTTATCAAACAGGATATTGTGGCAGACTCTGTCAAATGCCTTACTAGCATCAAGAAAGCATGCAAAAATAGAGCTGTTCATTTTGATGTACCCATCCACTAGCTCCTTCAGAGTGTAGATGCACTGGTCCGTACCATGATTCTTTTTAAAACCAAATTGATTACTATTAGTTGAGATATACACTGAGATTCTGTCTAAAATGATTAACTCTAGTATCTTACTTACAATACTGGCAAGGGCAATAGGTCTATAGTTGTCTTTTGATGTAATTTTGCCAGCCTTGTCTTTAATTACTGGTATCAAGGTAACGGACATCATAGATTCTGGTAGGAAACCATGGATTAGAAAGCTGGTAAAGCAACTGCTGAGTTTCTCCAAGAGGAGAGTGGAGGAGTACTTCAAATGTTCAGCATATATACCATCAAAACCACAGGATTTGTTAGCATCTAGCCTACTTATTGCAGCCTTGATTTTTTCACTTGTAACTTTAATTGTGTCATATTTTTCTTCTTTGTTACACTCTGTTGTAGCAGCAATGGTATTTCCTTGGTGCCCAACAGAGTTAAACAAAGTTTGGTAATGTGTTTTCCAAAGATTGGCTATGTTATTAGTACCAGAGATCCCATCTACACTAACGGGTAGAGGTGTGCAGCTATTATGCATTTTTTTAATATCCTTCCAGAAGGCCAATGTGTCTTTGCTAGCAAAGTTTTTGGCCAATGCTTCTCTTCTTAATACATTTTCATTGTTTTTTATATATCTGATTGCATACTTGCATCTAGCCTTTAGTCTGGTGAACATGTCAAAAATGGGTCCCTGTCTCGGTTTGTTATGATCCAGCCATACACTACGAGCATCTCGGGATGCCTGGTATAGTTCTGAAACATGGTCATTCCACCCAGGTTTGTTAAAAGAGTAATTTTTGTTATGCTTGTGAAATACTATGTCACTAGCCTTAGTAAGACAAGATATAATATTATTGTACAGCTTGCTGACTTCTTCTCGATGACTAGCATTAACACAATTGGGGTCTTCACAGGTAATGGCATCCTCACTGCCAGGATCAAGCTCAGAAAGGAGAGTGTGTGTTAAAGTGCAAAATTGCTCACACTCCTCCTCGTCAAGCCCGCCCCATGGCAGTTTTGGATTTACACTATTGTTTGACTGGGTTAATTCTGGCGCTCTTTCCAAACTAGCTGTTAAGGTCAATGGGATATGATCTTCATCTGTATATGTATACTGAATTTCCATATTTGTTATCATATCATGGAAATCAGCACTAGCTACGGTATGATCTAGCCAAGACGTTGAGCCCCATGCTGCACTGACACATGTGTAACTACTATGAGGGAGCATGAGCTGAGAAGAGATAATTAGATCATGCTCACCACAGAAGTTAGTCATATGACTAGCAAACAGAGAGTTACTCATGTCCTTCAGATTAGCATTCCAGTCCCCTATTACAGAGTAGCAGGTGGTATTTAGTTCTTGTAAAAGAGCACTTAGCTCTCCAAGGCATTCCAGGTATTGTTCTTCATTTTCATTACATTGGTAGGGCAAGTACACACTAAGAATAACTACTTTCCGTTGGATATCTTCTATTTCTATACCTGTACACCATGGTAAATTTGTTACAAGTGGTTTAACCCGGCTGTCTAAAGAGTCCCTCAACAAAATAGCTACTCCCGGTGGGTGACCTGCTACTAGACCATCCATAGCATCGGTTGTCGAGACCCCAAACCCATGAAAATTATCACAGATAGTACTGAGGTTACCCAAATCCTGTTTAAAATACCAAGTCTCCTGCAGGCACACAATATCACTGGTATTAAATACGTCTACTACATCAGGGCGTAGGAGAAGCCCTCTGTTGGTTTTAGGGAGCCCCCTACAGTTATAAGTAGCAATACGCAAATTGTTGGGAGATGAAGTAGACTTTATATCCATGATTAAGAGTTGTTGGGAGGGTGGGTTACCGTAATTATAGAGTCCTCATTTGTTGATACCGGTACCTGTATATTTACAACCCACTCGACCCAACAAGAAAAAGAATGATCCGATACCAAATTGTGAAGATAAAGTAAAGTGTTCTGAGGGAACCTGGAGGGATTCTAAGGATTGGGTGGTAGTAGATTACCTTGAGGCTAAACACATGATTAAAATAATTCTCCATGGACAGGAGGGGAAGGGGGCTCATTTAGGTCAGTCTAGAGTCTTGAAGCAGTTTAATGAAAGGTACTGGACCTCACGAGCCGACAAAATTGTTAAAGAAGTGATCCAAAGTTGTTTGGGGTGTCAAAGAGGGAAAGACAGACGAGGACCCAAACAATCACCAGGACACATTCGCCTGAAAACCGTGGGAGAAGTTGTCTGTGGACATTATGTGACCTCTGCCTAGACAGACGAACAAAAGGTACATTTTGACCTGTGTCGACGTCTTTTCAAAATATACGGTTGCTTGTGCTATTCCGGACAAGAAAGCTGAGACTGTGGCTAATAGTATTCTGGAGAAAGTAATTTTTGTGTATGGCACCCCTGGATGTATTCTGAGTGATAGAGGAAAGGAGTTTATTAGTGAAATTTGGCAACATTTGGGGGATACTTTGGGTTACCAGATGCAACATACCTCCCCGTATTATCCACAAGGGAACGCTGTATGTGAAAGAAATCATCGGTTACTAGCGAATTGTGTACGAGCTAGTCTAAGTTTGCAAGGGGAAGAAATATCCCGAGGTTGGCCGGAACTATTGCCAGAAATTGTCTGGGGAATCAATACCACCGTTTGTAGAACTACCGGGTATTCTCTCTATGAGATTATTTTTGGAATTACTCCGAAACTACCTCAAGAACGATTATTACCCTATCCCGTCAATTTCGCCAAATACTCCCGACCTGAACATTATCTGCGAGATCAAGGGGAAAGACGGCAACAAGTTCATAACCACGTTACTCAACGGCAGCCCGAGAAACTTACCTTAAATAATCCATATTACCGGGGGGAATATATTCTGGTCAAGAGACATGATCCCTTGCGTGTCGATAACATAAGTCGGTTGTCCGATAAGGAGTTGGGATGGAGCCGTTTGGGGGCGAGTTAAGGGTTTTCCAGCAAAGATTGATAGAATAAACACAGATTGGGATAGAATTATGTATATTACTGACATTAATTAACCCACCTGTACTATCCCCCCTGGGGGTAAGGGGGCCTTCATCTTATAGTGGAAGAAAACAAATATGCCCCACGCGTCCTACTGCGTGTCGTACAAGGCGACTAATAGGGGGAATGGGGGTAGATTGTAGGCACCAATCGAACAGGGCTATACCCAGGAGAGGCTGTAAGCATTTGATAAGAAATCGCTGGAACTCCTGTTTCATTTGCTTGGCCTCTCTTACTGATTCCCTATGTGCCTCACTTACATTGAGAGTAGTCCAGCATGCTCTCACAAACACCTCCTCCTCCTATCTACTTCACTACACTTAACATGCACACCACACTTCCTCCTTCAAAATTAGTTTAAAAAAATGATGAACACAGGCCCAGCCTCGGAGTCCCCAGGGGAGGGGGGGGGGGGGGACCATAAATGCCCCCACACATGCCCGACCTTCCCCGGACGACCCCTCAAAATGCTCTGGACCACGGCCTGTCACTCTTACTATCAACTTTTGCAATATTCGCTGCCTTTCCTCTAATTTTCACTCTGTCGAACACCATCTCTCCTCCTCCAAACCTGATCTTCTTTTCCTCACCGAAACCCAGGTATCTGAAACAACTTCCAGCAGCCCCTTCTCTGTATCCTCCTACTTTCTCTATCCTAGTTTCAAAGCCAATGGCGGATGTTGTGCATACGTGCACAACAAACTCACCTGCTCTCGTGTTCCCGATTTCGACTCCTCTGAATTCTCAAATTTATGGCTCAAACTATCCTGCCATTCTCATACTAAATATTTCTGTGCTGTCTATCTTTCCCCTAACTCTGCCGACTTTCCCAAATTCTTCGACTATCTAAACTCTAAAGTGGAACACATTCTATCTATCTCTCCCTTCTCTGAAATCTCCATCTTTGGAGATTTCAACGTTCACCACCGCCAATAGCTCTCCTCTCACTCTACTGACCAACCTGGTGAACAAGCCTACGTCTTTTCTATCATAAATGACCTAGAGCAGCTGGTCCAGCAACCCACCCGTATCCCGGATCGCTTCGGAGATCGGCCCAACATTCTTGACTTATTTCTGACTTCTAACCCTTCCTCTTATACTGTCAAACTTTTCTCTCCTTTGGGCTCCTCCGACCATAAACTTATCTCCGTCACCTGTCCTATTTCTTCAGTAAGGCCATCCGATCCTCCCAGCCGGCGGCGCTTGTGGCACTTTGGCGCTGCCAACTGGGAGGCTCTCCGGCAGTACTTCTTTGATTTCCCATGGAATGACTTCTGCTTCCGTGGCCGAGGACCCTTGGAGAGTGCTGAACGCATTACCAAGGTAATCCTCTCTGGCATGGAAGCGTACATTCCATTTTCTTTCTCTCAGTCTAATGCAAAAAAATCTTGGTTTACTCACGCTTGTTCTACTGCTGTCCACAACAAGGAGGAAACATTCAAACGGTACCGTCATCTTAAAACTCAAGAATCTAGTTTTTCCTATGTTTCTGCCCGGAATCAAGCCAAATCTGTTCTTCGACTTGCCAAGCACTCTTTCATCAATAATAAATGCACTAAACTATCCAACTCTAGCTCTTCCCAAGCTTTCTGGCATCTAGCCAAAAACCTCTCCAACAACTTTTCTTCCTCGTCTTTCCCTTCCCTTTTCCACTCTGATGGCACAACCATCACTTCTTCCTCTGACAAAGCTGAACTCTTTGCTCAAACTTTTGCCAGAAACTCTACCTTGGATGATTCTGGTGCTATTCCTCCCTCTCCACCCCCCTCTCTCCTACTTATGCCTAATATCCTAATCTGTTCTAAAGATGTACTGTCTACCCTCTCTGGGCTTAATACTAAGAAGGCGTACGTCCGGACGGTGTTCCTCCTGTTGTTCTTAAAAACTGTGCTTCCGTGCTGACTCCCTGCCTAGGCAAACTCTTTCGTCTCTGTCTCTCCTCTAACGTCTTTCCTTCTTGCTGGAAGTTTGCTCTCATTCAACCTGTCTCAAAGAAGGGTGACCGCTCTCAACCCTCCAACTATCGTCCAATTGCTCTCATCTCTTGTATCTCTAAAGTTTTTGAAACTATTCTTGCTTCCAAATTTCTTAAGCATTTCTCTTCTCATAATCTTCTCTCAGATCGCCAGTATGGCTTCCTTAAGGCTCGCTCTACTGGTGATCTTCTTTCATATCTTACTAACTCTTGGTCATCCAACTTTCGGGACTTCGGTGAGACTTTTTCTGTTGTACTAGACATATCGAAGGCCTTCGATAGAGTCTGGCACAAATCTTTAATTTCCAAACTACCCTCCTTCGGTTTCTGTCCCTCCATTTGTGCCTTTGTCTCTAATTTCCTTTCCGGCTGTTCCATAGCTGCGGTTGTGGACGGCCATCGCTCATTTCCTCATCCTATCAACTCTGGTGTTCCTCAGGGTTCTGTCCTATCTCCTATTCTCTTTCTAATTTTTATAAATGATCTTCTCAACTGTACATCCAGTCCCATCCATTCATATGCAGACGACTCTACCTTACACCACTCAATTAGTTTTCCAGAACGCCCCAGCCAGCAGTCCCTCAAAAGTAAACATAATGAAGCCATAAAATGCTTATCTTCTGATCTAGCTACTATTTCCATTTGGGGTAGAGAAAAGCTTGTTGCATTTAATGCTTCCAAAACTCAATTTATCCATCTTACTACCCGTCAGGAACCTCCAGAGGACTATCCCTTATTCTTCAACAATACAAAAATCAACCCTTCATCTTCTCTCAATGTTCTCTGTGTCTCTTTTTCTTCTGCTCTCACTTGGAAAGACCTTATTACCAGTCTCGCTAAGGCAGCCTCCCAGAAGCTGGGTGTGATCAACCGCCTCAAGGGGTTCTTTACCCCTGCGCAGCTTCTTGCTCTGTACAGGGGCACAGTGCGTCCTTTTATTGAGTATTGTTCACATGTGTGGGGAGGATCCTCTCACACCGCACTCCTAGATAAAGTAGAAAGGAAAGCCTTTCGTATCATTAACTCCCGTCCACTCACCAACTCTCTGCAATCTCTCTCTCTTCGCCGCAATGTTGCATCTCTCTCGCTATTCTATGGCTACTACAATAATCAGTGTTCCTCGGAGCTTTCCCAGTGTATGCCACCTCCTCTACGTAGGGTACGTAGTACCCGCCTTGCAACACAGTCCCACCCCTACTCTGTGCAACTTCCCACCCCAAGGGTGAAACGCTATTCTCAGACTTTCTTCTATTCAACTGCTGAGCTCTGGAACTCTCTCCCAGAATCAGTATTTTCCTCTTCCTATGACTTAAATTGCTTCAAACTCTGTGTCCAGGCATTTTAGCTCGAACGTCCCTTGATTTTGGCCCTGTCACTCTTTGAAATCTTGGGGAGGGACTCGCTGCAGGCAGTTATGCGTTTTGTCTCCCTCATTCACATAGAAAAAAAAATATATATAGGCTTTGTTAGTCTTGTAGCCCATCCAATGTACTAGGTGGTAGGTTAGGATATTAGTTGATCTTGTATCCAATTGTACTAGGTGATAGGAAAGGGTTAGTCTTCTATAATTATGATTTGAGTTCTTGTCTACCCTAAACTAGGGTTGATTGTGTTGTGAGAGATACAATTAAGGGAGTAGGCCTGCATTAATTATTATTAGCCTATTTGTTTTGGGTTCTTGTGTACCTATTCTGTTGTGTGACATCATTGACACGAAGATGATAATGTTAATTGCATATAGATATACACGGATGTTCTGTAATCTATTTGTTATCCTCAATACATTTCTAAAAACACGGGTGACAGCGAGTCTGGCAAGCTAGGGGCGGACCGAGCCTGAACGCACCCACACACACACAGGCGGCAGGCCGCAACGGACGGAATTTTCAAGCGCCAACTGATTTTCATCCGGCCGCTACGACAGGCCTGGCCGGATGAAAAACCCCCCCATGCACACAGAGGCCGCCTCTAGCCCCGCCCCTTTTTGTTGGCCGGACAGGCCTGGCCTGCAAGTGTATGGCCGGCTTAAGGGCCCCGCTCACAGGGAGGATAGGCTTGGACAAGTTGACTCGACATACGTGTTTACACACGTTTTTTCGCCACAGGCGGGGGTCTTCAGGAGTCCTCGGCTCCTTCATCTTTTCTAGATTTCCGTTCTACAAGCGGATTTTCTACTCTTGATGTACCCTGTGCCATGTATCTTTATCAGGGAATCGGCCACATAGCCCCTTTTTTCCTTGATTATTATTTGTGGGTGCCCTGTCTACATGTTTATGCCCTTTGACTAAATGTAACTGGACATGGCTACTTGGCTATTTCCTATCCCTTGTGTCCTCCTTCTGTGCCTAGTTTCCGCCCTGCAGGCGGCCTCCTAGTATACTAGGTGGACCCAAGGACCACCTGGGAAGTCCTAGGACAACGCCCAACGTGGCAATTATCCTGTGTGTATTGGATTCCCTCCCCTCCCCTATTTATACCAATAGGGTACTGTTGGGTTGCTCACACTTCACTTTCTTCCTTCCAGCTGGTGCCCGCTCTACTGCCGGCCATACCTACCCCGTCGCCACTGCACCCCTTCCTACCTCCGCTCTCACAGAGGGTTCTCAGGTATTTTGAATGGGGGTCTCTTTCCCCCAAAGGAATTGGACCTATTCACCAGGGTTGGGTCTTGCCAAAGGGGCTTGACCCAGCTCTGGTGTTTATGTTCTACTGTGTGGGTGTTTTTTACTTGACTTTCCTTGTTATCTTTGCTACTTGGCGTCTTCCTGGATATTGTCTTACTTGGGTTTCAAATGCTATTTTGGTTATACTGCCTCATACTTTTACCCTGTCTCACCTCCACTGGTGTGTAACGCTCCGCCCATTTTTCAGTGCCATAATGCCGGCTCCTCGCTGCTTCCGCCCGACATGCAATCTGTCGGCCATGCTGAGCCATCGGGAGTGCTGCCTCCACACGGCCTGCTATGGCAAGGATGTCTACGACCCCCGCCAATGTGGAGTTTGTCTCTCCGCCCTTCAACTCCTGGAATCGCACCCTGCATCGGAGGAAGGACGACGGGCCAAGAGGTCTCTCCGTCAATCATGGATATCATCTCCCATTACGTGCAAGTGGTCCTGCACAGGGCTCAGGGCTCCTTCCTTCTGTGATAATGACGTCTGGGTTTTGTTGGGGATACGGCCTTCATCCCCTTGCCAGCGGGAGAGCTCCCCAGAGAGGTTGCAGGGTCCCACGACCTTCAGGGCGATTCATCGTCCTGTCCTAATGCTGTCCTACGCCTCTCTACCGCCCTAAGGGAGCTCTCCCTGCCCAGGGTGGGGTTCTTGTTCCACCCAACTTATGCAGATGGTGGGTTTGGGCTGGCCCGGTCGTGCCTCTTCCTGCCTCCCAACCTGCCAAGGGTATGGGCCTCTTCCCTTTGGTGGCTCCTGCTCCGGTGGTCCCTGCGACACTGCACTCCCCTTCCCCCACCCTCAGGGTCCTCTGACACCTTGCCTCTGCCCTGTGTCCAGCCCTCTCCTCTCCATTCCCTGTTCTGTCTCACTTATGTCCTCGAGGTGGATCGGGGGGGGGGGGGGAGGGGGGATGGTCGCGTCACGGAAGACCTGTGTCGGCACACATTCCCTGGACAAGTTGACTCGACATTCGTTTTTACACATATTTTTTCGCCACGCAAGCGAAGGTCTCCTGGTGTCCTATGGCTCTTCATCTTTTTCTAGAATTCCGCTCTACAAGCGAATTTTCTACTTTTTGATGTACCCTAGCTGTGCCTGTATCTGTATCTGGGAATCGGCCACATCGCCTTTTTCCTTGGTTATTGATGAAGTTGGTGCCCTGTCTAAGTTTGAATGTATGTACGGTCCTGGATATGGCTACTTGGCTGATTTCCTATCCTCTGTGTCCTCCTTCTGTGCCTCGTTTCCGCCCTACAGGCGGCCTTCTAGTGAACTAGGTGGAGTCGGGGACCTGTTGAAAAGCCCCAGGACTCTGCTCACGTGGCAATTATTGTCCTGTGTGTCTTGGATTCCCCCTCCTATTTGTACCAATAAGGTGTCGGGTAGCTCACACTTGACTTTTTACTGACAGGGAGGTAGGCCTTGATTCCACGTTGTGCTTACACACATTTTCCGCCAAACAAGCGGGGTGTCCTCTGCCTCTTCCTCTATCTATAGAAATCCGCTCCACAGTTGGATTTTCTACTCTTGGATGTACCCTGTGACCTGTATCTGTAACCGGGAATCGGCCACATAGCTTTTTCCTCTGGTTATTTATGCCCTTTGCATTCATCTACACCCAGGGAACGGCTGCTTGGCTGGGTTTCCCCCCTTGATATGTCTTCTGTTTCCTTCTGTGCCTCTAATCCGCTCCACAGGCGGCCTCTTGCTCCTAGATCGACACTAAAACCTGCTGAAAGGTTCCAGGCCTCCGCTCACGTGGCGTTGGTCCTGTGTGTATTGGATTCCCCCTTTCTTCATTGAAATTTTACCGACCATCCCCACCGTGGCCTCCACTTTTGTATCTGGCCTGCTGGACTTCACTGGGATCTTAAGCCCTACATTCGCCACCCATTGCCGTCGCCAGGTTCGGGTGGTTTTTCTGCTCGTCAGCCCCTGCCAAAGTCCGCAGCCACCTTCTCCTGACGGGCCTTTTAAGTCCGGGACTGTTCCTGGGGGTGGCTTGGCAGGAGGCTTTCTTGCTTGCGCTGAGCGACACTGCTCCGCACAATGGGAGGTCGTGGCAAAGCCCTCGTCGTCCTCCTCCAACCATGTGAGTGGAGGTCCGTCGCCAGCAAGGAGCCCCGGGCCTGGGGCTTGGGCTATCGGCCGGGCCGCAGGGGGCGTTGTGCACGCTCCTCCCGTGGCCGTTGGTACCCGGTTTGCCGTCCCATCCTGTGGGTGGACTATGCTGGCAGGTTCCGGGACCCTTGTCCTACGCTCCCTTGCTCGGACAGGAGGGGGACAGACCGGAGTGCGAGGCCCGCTCTCTGTTTTCGCCAGGACGGCCAGGAGGACGGGGGTTGTCCGTGGTAGTTCCTTTCTCCATGACGAGTTTACGGGAGGCTATGCTCCGCACAACGCGTAGCTCCTCCTGGCCAATACCCTCTCCCCTCACCCAGCCGTCTCATTGACTTGGTGGTGGGCCTGACACAAAGCGCCCGCACCGGCTTCTCCCGCCCCCACTTCCGGCACTAGCCACGCCGGACGTGGACACGACGGTGGTATAGAAGGGTCTGGCCTGGAGGTGGAGGTCTCAACCTCCTCTCGGGCGCCCTCCCCGTCATCGATGCAGTGTCTCAGGAGGTGGCCCAGGTAATCCGGTCCATGTATGGGGGAGGTGCCGTCGCGATAATATCTTCTACACACATTGTGTATTGGACACAATCGCTGTAGTCATCCGTGTCGCGAGCCTGGGGTTCACAATCGCTATTTCTCAAGTCGGGCCTCCCACCTTCACACTGAGTGCCATGGGACCTACACAGTGCTCCTGTTCCCCGGAGTGTTCTGCCCGTTCTCGTTCACGAACACTGGGTTTTTCCCTGCTGGGATCTTTACCTTGGGCGGCACTGACCATGCCTTTAGGCCAACTTGGACTCGACCACCTTGTTTTGCTTGTCCCCTAACACGTCCCTGTATCACCCCCCCCCCCCCCCCCTTACTGGCTGTGGCCGGTACCGCGCTTGCTACATATGAGACTGTCACACTGGGTCGCTTGGGGCTCGCTCGCTGCAGCGGTGCCCTGGACTGCTTCCCCGGCGGCCATCTGGATAGACACAGATGTGTCGTGTGAGGTGGGGTGGGGCTCCCAATCTAACATGGGTCATCGCCACCACGGCAAGTGTTCAGGGCTCTTCGCTTACACGTCCGGGCCATGGTCCTGTTGGTAACGTTCTTCTTCCTGCGGCATCACTGTCTTACCCTAGCGGGCACGTCGGTGGCCTTTTGGTTGGTCATCTTATCCGCTGATGTCTTCGGCTCGGACTGGAGTGGGTGACAGTCGGTGTCCACATTGCCTCCGCCCGTCGCACTCCTCATGAGCTACGTCCTCCAAGGGCTGGGAGTGTACCGGCGCACGGTTTGTTTGATCGCGCCCATGTGGCCGGCCCATGCTAGGTACGCTCTGCTATACATACATACACTGGTTTCCCGTCATTTTTCCATTACATGCATTGTAACGGCTCAGACAGGGTTGCTTTTCGGTAGTTGGAGTGTACTGTAGTACAATAAAGTCCCGCCACAGCACTGCTCCACCAAGTCATCACTGTGGCTGATGTTGGTATAGTGCTAACCGTGCCTCAGCACAACTCAACAGAGTCCCCCTGCAGCACTTGCTCCTGCAGTAGCCTATCTGTAACCACACCAGCCTTAAC
Organism: Paralithodes platypus; assembly: GCA_032716605.1. NCBI lineage: Eukaryota > Metazoa > Arthropoda > Malacostraca > Decapoda > Lithodidae > Paralithodes > Paralithodes platypus. Next base: position 18,443,003 of record CM064481.1, read on the forward strand.
AGTGTTCCAAAAAGACAGCACCTTCACAAGACTCTACTGTCGGTTAGACAATTGGCTTATGGAAAAATAAAGTCCTGTCCCAACACAGCTCCAACATGCAAACACTGTTGCCACCACAGGTGTGGTGCCAACCAGCTGAAACAATGGTACCCAAGTTCCGTTCCCCTCCCTGTCTCCGGCTTCCTCTTGGGCCAGATTGGAGACCTAGGGACCTCGTTGGCATTCGTGTCGTAAATGTTCGTGTGGCAGGGACGCAGGGTGGTTGCCACCATTTGACCTCTGCTTGGCTGATATGCTTCATCGGCACTGGCTGATGTCTCCGTGGAAGGCTTCAGTCTTCTTGAATTGGGTTCCATAACTGGCTCAATGACACTGAGCGCACAGCTCCCTCGGTTGTGTTAGTGTTCCGTTACCTTCATCACTGGTTTGGGACACGTGCCGACATGTACTACATCTTTCGAGATGGCCTGTCCGCTATTGGGGTACCCTTAGAAGCCTTGACGGGGCTGGTGCTCCCTCACAAGGGGCTGTCATATTTCTGACAGCCTGTTTTAGGCTCCGTCTGCCCCCACGCTGGATACTGCCTCGGTGGTCTCTGGCGCGGGCTCTAGGGTTCCTTGCCTCACACGCCTACGCCACTAGCCCATTACCTGTTCTACTGCTAGATGAAACAATTTTTCTTCTTGCTTTGTCAACAAGGGTGTGGGTATCGGGGTTCGCAACCATATCCAGGACCCCTTCTCTCTGGTTCGACACTCTGACCCCTTCTGTTCGTTTTGTAGACTAGAATGGCCGGGCGGCGCACATTTTTCTGCCGTTCACAGTACCGGTTGTCAAATGTGGCCGCCCACAACATCAGCCATGCCTGATTCACGCCTTGTTTGCTTCTGTGCGCGCCGCTGTGCCGGGACGGGCTTCGGTATGCATGCTGTGGGCCTACATTTCCGTCATGTTTTTGGAGATGGTAACCCTCTTACAGAGGGCTCAACTCATGATATCTGCTCATATGCGGCAACCATCCACTTTTACAGTCTTGCTATCTCAGTGACTAACCGACACAGGGTTATGGTCCCCCTGCAGTGCATCTGTCTCTTCTTACAGTTTCTTACAGTAGATCCTCTGGAAAAAGGCAAACTATGCCTGTGTATCCAGCTCAGTACCAGTACTTGCACTGCTGCGGTCGTTCACGGTGTTGGCGGCGGCGGTAGCAGACGCAAAATTTTTACTATTCTGTATTTTTGTTTTATAATCAAACTTCAAATCTTGTCTTCCCCATGCTTTATCAAGATTACTTTCAAACTCCCTTATTGATTCGGAATCGACTACATACTGGGGCAGTGCGTTCCACTCATTTACCACTCTATCACAAAATGAGTTCTTTGCCTTCTCAAGCCTATTTCTTTCTTTGTAAATTTTTTTAGAGTGTCCTCTCGTTCTTGTTCCCTCCCGCATCAAGAAGATACCTTCACACACATCCTCATCGTACTTTCCTGACACTATCTTAAAAGTCTCTATCATATCCCCTCTCTTTCTCCTATATGCCAGTGTCGGAAGCCCCAGTGTCCTCAACCTCTGCTCATAGCCCGCGTTCTTCAACGTTGGTACCAGCTTTCTAGCTCTCCTCTGCACTTTCTCCACTGCTTCTATATCCTTTACCATATATGGAGCCCACACCTGGTTCGCATATTCCAGGTGCGGCCTAACCAGCGCTGTATAGAGATTCCTGAAGATTTCTTCGTCAAGTGACACAAATGTCCTCCTTATCAGCCCTACAATTCTATTGGCTTTGTTTATCTTTTCCGCTAAATGTTCTGAGAAATTTAACTTATTGTCTATCACTACTCCTATATCCTTTTCTGCATTCACTTCCTCCATCGCTTCATACATACTGTATCCTACCTTGTTTATCTTGCTGGTCCCAATCCGCATGTACTTGCATTTTTTTGGATGAAAAGGCATTAACCAATGCTCAGACCATCCCTTCATGCCCTCCACATTTCCTTGAAGCAAACCCATATCTTCCTTACTCCTCACTCTTCTATACAGCTTAGTGTCATCCGCATACAGGTATACCTCACTTCCATTAGTTATAACTTCAGGCAAGTCGTTGATAAATATAACGAACAGCAGTGGTCCCAACACAGATCCCTGAGGTACCCCCCTTGTAATTTCCCTCCACCCCGAGCCTATTCCATTCACCAGTACCCTCTGTCTCCGATCTTTCAGGAAGGCTTCTATCCATTTCACACATTTCTCCCCTATATTATAGCTTCTAACTTTCTCTATTAACCTTTTATGTGGGACCTTATCGAAGGCCTTCATAAAATCGCAATATACCACGTCTATTACATCACCATCTTCTAGAATTTGCATCCAATCATCTACCACCTTAATTAGCTGTAGTACCGTCGAGCTCCCCGGCAAGAATCCGAACTGTCTCCCACTGAAAAGTTGGTTTGACTTCATATGATCCATTATTCCTTCTCTAATTACCGTTTCCATTAGTTTACACACAACACTTGTCAAACTGACTGGTCTATAATTCCCTGGGTCATTTCTCTTTCCCTTCTTAAATATAGCTGTTATGTTCGCCTCTCTCCAGTCCATCGGGATTTGTCCTGTATTAAACGATACCTCAAATAACATTTTCAATGGCTCTACTAACATCTCCCCTCCTTCCTTTATGATTCTTGGGTGTATCCCATCCGGTCCCGGTGACTTACTTCTGTTCATTTTTTCTATAGCCCTTCTTATTCTAGCATGGGAAAACTCTATTAGTTCTAGTGCCAGTGCCTGTTTGATGGGAATAATAGGCACTGCATCCTCCGACTCCACTGTTAGTACCCCCCCAAAGTATTTCCCCAGCACCTCTGCTTTCTCCTTATCAGTCTCCGCTCTACTCCCACCATTCAACCCCCTACCAGCTATGGGATCCCTACTCTTCTTGTTAACTTTTCCTGAATGTACTTCCAGAATATTTTTGGATTATCCTTCACATTTCTAGCTATCTCTCTCTCCCTCTCCTTCACCCCCCTCCTTGTTTCCCACCTTATTTTATTGTTTATTTGTCTGCGTTCCAGATCCACTTCTTTAGCTTCTATACTAGACCCCCTGTTCTTTTTTAAATTTGTTAATCTTTCCCACAATCGTTTCTTTCTTCTAATCAATATCCAAAGCTTTCTTTTCATTGGCAATTCTGGGTTAGTTCTTTTCCTCAATTTTGTTTTATCCTTATATTCCCTTACTGGTACACTTTCGGATACAGCATTCTCCAGTTTGACTCTAATTTTCCTCCACATTCCTTCAGCGTCTTCACCGTTCAAGTATTCCCCCCAGTCAATGTCCAAACACTGTCTCAGCAGCTCATAATCTGCTCTATCATACATGTATATTTTTCTATTGCTTCTATTATCCCTCTCTGATTTAATGTTACAACTAAAGCTTATACAGGCATGGTCACTACGACCTATAGGGCTATCCACATTAACATGTTCCACTATATCCTCTTCATTGCTAAAAATCAAATCAAGTACACTCCCCTGCGTCCCATCTCTATATCTTGTCATCTCTACAATATGTTGCGTTAAAAAACAATCTCTCACTTTCTCTATAAACTTATTTTCCAGGCTACCCTGTCCCGTTGGAGTAGTACAATTTGCCCAGTTGATCCTTGGCAAATTGAAATCTCCAATCAAAATTTTATATTTGTTCTCTCTATTATCTATCTCCTCCATTGCTTTCAGTAGGTTATCATCCTCTCCCCTGCTATTATTTGGGCTTCTATATATAGAGGCAATTAGAATTGATCCTCTTGCACATTTTACTTCAATACACAAATACTCACAATAATGCTGTCTCATATCCACCTCATTAACCTTGAGCTCTTTTCTTACATAAATAAACAGTCCTCTTCCGACCTCTGCTCTAATAGCATTTCTCTCATATAACTCAAAACCCTCCAAACTATATTCCACCAGTTCCCTTTCAATTCTAGCATTTTTTGGTTTTACTTCCTGTAGGGCTATGACATCAGGTTTTTCCTCTTCATCCTGCAACCTACATATCAGTTCTCTTTTCTTGTCCTGGGTAAACACATCCACATTTCTAAACATAATCCTTAATCCATCTACCATTCCTTCAGCAATTACACCATCCCGCTCCTCCAGTCCGTACCCTACTCACCCGTTAGCACTACTGGGTCTGCCTCTTTGTCTCCTGTCTCTCCCTGTGACACCTTCACCCCGTTCTCCTCCTCCGTCACAACTCCCATCACATTTTCTTCCCTCCCTGATCTCCCCCTCCCTTCTACTCTTATAAACCACTTCTTCACTTTTCCGTCCCTCACTCTCCAGTAAAAATTGCTCTTATCCTCCTCACCCAACTTTCCATTATTTTCATCAGCCTTTTCTTGTAATTCCTTAATTTTTTTCCTTTGTTCTATACTCAAATCCTTCTTTAGTCTTATGTGTTTCAGTTTATCATTTGTATTTAGCCTCCAACTAAAATTTGTCACAGTCTCTGCCACTACCGTAGTTTTAAACTGTACCCTTATAGGTCTCATCTCTCCCCTTTTATATCTACCTATCCTACTGACCTCCTCCACCTGCACTTCCCATCCATATTCGTCCTCATCTACACCTTTCATGACCTCCTTCACTGTCTCCATATCCCTCACTTTTCTCACTCCATTATCATTCATATGAGTCTCTATATCTCCATACAAGATTACACCCCTATCCCTGTCCATGGCCTCCCTCACGACACTCTCCTTGTTCTTAATGACCCCTACAACTGCACTCTCAAAACTTGTTTTGGTCATATTCATTTCTTCCTTTTGCTCTTTCATAATATCCTCCAAATCCTTTACTTTTTGTTTACCTACCACCGTCCATGCAGTTGACTCCTTTACTTCCGTGAAACGTCCTTCGTATTCCTTCAGCTGCTCCTTCAATGCCATATTCTCTGCTCCCAGTTCATCTACCCTTTTCAATACCATCTCTAGGCTCTCATAACTGCCAAAATAGGCCTGCATTCACTTCCTTCGCCAGGCCTATTCCCTTCCCCACCTGTCACACCACACATTACACACAGTGCCTTAACTTTCTCACCAATATCCCCCTTCCATTTCTCCGTATCACTCATCCACTTTTCCAAATCCTTCACAACAATACTAACCTCTTCTAACTTCTTATCTGTGCTCTTAAATCCCCGAAAACGTTGTAACCTTCCTTCCGCCTCCGTCATACCCGAAATTCCCTCCGCCATGTTTGTTTACAAACTCAACAACTCACAACACTACCGCTGTCCCGTCACTACACACTCTTATTACACTATATATCACCCCTCCACCACACCAATATATCCTCCAAACACTTCACTAAATCCTTCCTCTTCTTGCTAGCCCCGTATGCACTCGATATTCCGTGAATTAATTGTCCATTCCCATAACATATGCCGTAGCCTCAAAACTTGCGTCCGCCTTCCGCCATTGTGTGCCGCCAACCTCATACCTCTCCATGTCCACGGCCAGTCTGGGTATGCCTTGGGTTGCGTTAAATCAACGTGTCACCTGCTTCGTCATCCATCCTGATTCTATTCATACTGTATTCGTCCCATACTGTATTTTCTTCCTTTCCCTCACAGGGGGAGGGGGGGGGGGGAGGTATTTTTGTATGCTTGTACAAAGCCTTTCTTTCATTTCATATATGTCATGCCTGTTTAGTATTGAGGATGTAGCTCTTACGTTTTTTACATTATGACTACACTGTTTACGGGTTTTGCCTTGGTATGCTTATGCCTCATACCCATGTCATGTAAATAACGAGTGTCATATGATGTCGTCAGCCGGCTATACCGTGCCATTTTGTTTTTGTAAACACTTTACCCCTGACATCACTTAAGGTTTTCGCTCTTACAGTTTTTACATTCTGACTCCACTGTCTCCGGGTTCTGTGTTGGTATACTTATGCCTCCTACCCATGTCATGTAACTACAGAGTGTCCTATGATGACGTCCGCCAGCTATGCCGTGCCTTGTGTTTTTGTGAATACTTTCCACTTGGCTTCACTTTAGGATTTCACTACTACTGTTTTACATTCTGACTCAACTATCTCCGGGTTTTGTGTTGGTATGCTTATGCCTCCTACCCATGTCATGTAACTATACAGAGTGTCATATGATGACGTCCACCTTCTCCTGTGTCTCTTCATCCCTTACGGTATTTTCTTCCTTTCCTTAACCCGGCAAGTGCGGGAAGACTCTTATGAGTTTTACTGGGCGACTGCGGGAAGACATATGATCCTAGGCCTACAAAAATACATTTAAAACACCCCAGTAGCACTTTACATTTTTTTTTTTTTTTTTGCCCCTCGGTCATGCCGCATATCACTCCTCCACATCCCCTCCTTCCTGCCCCCCCCCCCTTCAATTATCACCTATTTTCCCTGTTATTCCCTTATTCTGTGGTCTATTTTCGTGCTAACAATAGCGAGTTGCTAGCAGGGCGTGGTCATATGTGTTACCATGCGTGGGAAAGAGCGAGAGATAAAGAGAGAGACGTCAGTGTCTCTCCAGGCATCGTGAGGGGAGGATGTAGGCCAGGCTGGCTCATACTTGATGAATGAAACTCTCGCTCTCATTTCGCTATTTTGACCAGCCAAACACTTGTTTCCACTTGTTTTATTGTTGTAACATGTTAATATCTTCATATTAAACGTAAAATAGGCGCATATGGATAAGTATTAATGATATTTATGGTAAAATACCGATTATAGTGATGGAAACAGTGAATAGTGAAATAGGTCCGCACCAGGGCATGGTGTTCACTACATACGGTGCGCACTTCTTAGGTTAAACAGGGGGAAGGGGGGGGGGGGGGGGAGTTCTTTTGTGTATACTTATACAAAGACTTTCTCTTTCAATACATGTATGAACAGTACTGTCTGTTTAGTGTTAAGGATGTAACTCTTAAGGTTTTTACATTTGGACTAGACAGGTTTTGTATTGGTATGCCTATGCCTCATACCATATGTCATGTAAATGAGGAGTGTCTTCCGATGTCATCCACCTGCTGTGCCATGCCTTTTATTTTTGTAATACTTACAATTGACCTCACCTTTCCCATGTTGGTGTGCCATTCCAAGGTCGACATGACCTATTCCTTTACCTGCCTGTGCATTTTAGACCCTAGACTGATACGCTAGTAACTGTATTTTCTTAATATGCACCATACTGTTACGCTCTTTTTTCCCGATAAACTAAAATGTTTATTTGTGTCTTTTCTTGGTCCTCTACTTTAGCTAAGGCTTGGGTTTTTGTGGTTTATTGGATGTCCGCCTCCAATGTGGGACTCAAGCCCTACGTTGGAAACGTAGAGACTGCTACTAAATTGGGAGGTTTGACGACCTCCCTTATAACAAAATAAGGAAAACCTCTTATTTGGTAGCAGTCTCGGAGTATCCAACGACAGAGTATCCCACCCTCATGCCGGTCCCCTGCCCATCCAATCTAAACTGATTACTTGTTACCTAAATACTGTTACATGTAATGGTGCAGGCTAATAGATAATGGAGCATGGCTAAGAGGAGAGCAGCTAGATTAATGGGTAGGCCTACCTATAACTGTTTTTTCTCTCCCTTGCTATCCTAATTTATTTTCCTTCTTTAGTCGTCTCGGAGTGTGTACAACGTGCCTAGTACTGAATTGAGGTGCAACTCTAGAGATTATTAGTACTTCGCGTTAGTACCGATTAATCGGCCCGCTGTGGTAGCGGCTGAGATCTTAAGCCCTACGTTGGATACTCCGAGACTGCTACCAAATAAGAGGTTTTCCTTATTTGGTTATAAGGGAGGTCGTCAAACCTCCCGTTTTGAGTGCCACTGGAATGTTTTGAGAGTTTTTTTTTTATGCCCTGGATCTTAGGGTCTGGCCGCATTCACCCAGTAGAACCTCTTAAGAGTCTGGCCGCAGTCCCTGGATTAATGTCCGTCAGATGCTGAATAGGGTGGGTAAGTGTAGGAACAGGTTTTTATATCTCACTTGAAATAAAAAATCGTATATCCAAAAAAATGCAAGTACATGCGGATTGGGACAAGCAAGATAGACAAGGTAGGATTTTTTTTTTGTGTGTTTTTTTTTTAAGAGACAATGAACGGAGGAAGGAAAAACACAGATAAAGCAAAAAGGTCCATGTGCCTAAAGGCATCCTCTATTCATAAAATGTTTATAACAACTGGATTTACACATTTGTAGATTGTAAGTTTGTGGAAAGCAATTCGAGGGAAGTGAATTCCAAAGAGTAGTAGCTCTGGGGATAAATGAATTCTGATAAGCAGAAGTTCTGCATTGTGGAGGAGAAAGTGTAAATTCATGGGCGCTCTCAGCTGCCCTAGTTCTACGGGGAAAGATGTGGAGAGGCGGCACAATTGAAGCAAGTTCCTCAAAACAATTGCTGAGAAAATATCTGTAGAATAATGCAAGGGATGCAACGTTTCTTCGTATGGATAATGTAGGAAGGTCCTGTGTGATTGCAGGGTTATTGATTAATTTAATAGCTTTATTTTGAATTTTGTCCAACTGCCTCAATGCAACCACTCCACTTCCACCCCACAGAGGTGAACAGTAATCCATCTGAGAGCGCACATGACTTTTATATATTACGGCCAACTGCTCGTCAGTGAAGAATTCTCGAACTCTGTACAGGAGTCCCAGTTTTTTTAGAGGCATTCTTAGCAATGCTTCTAACATAATGTGTCCAGCTCAAGTTAGTAGTTAATGTTACACCGAGAATGTCAATACTAGGGGAAGTGGTGATATTTACATCATTAAAAAATATATGGGAGTCAGTGAGATTCTGTCGGTAAGAAAATGGAATGAATTGGTTTTTCTGTGCATAAAAGAAAACTAGATTCTTTTGCCCCCATCCATAATCTCTAGAAAGGTCCTGGTTCAGAGAATTTGCAGTGTTTATTTTTGAATTTATAAGATCGGTTGGGTGAAAGAATTGGTAAATGTGAAGGAACTGTGGAGTGTTGAGTCATCTGCGTAGGAATGTATTGGATTATGAGTGGTAGATATGAGATCATTGATATGAATGAGGAACAGAATTGGGGCCAAAACTGATCCCTGGGGAACACCAGCATTTATTGAGTGAAATTGAGAATAAAGGCCATCTACCATTACACATATTTTTCTGTTATGAAGATAAGAAGAAATTAGTAGAACTAATGATGCAAGGCCATAGTGTGACATCTTCGACAATAAGGATTGATGCCAGACTCTATCAAATGCCTTTGATATATCCAGTGCTATTGTATGTGTTTCACCATGTTGGTCTGTAGCTTGGTTGATTTGATGCGTAAGAAGGCAAAGAATGTCTGCAGTTGATCGACATCGTCTAAAACCATATTGCCTATCACTGATTAATTTATTATTCTCAAGATGCTTAATTATGTGATTATTTAATATAATTTCAAAGACTTTACCAAGAGTGGAAGTTATTGCTATTGGTCTGTAGTTTGATGGATCTGAAGAGGCACCTTTACTGAGGATACAGTATGTATGAAGCGATGGAGGAAGTGAATACAGAAAAGGATATAGGAGTAGTGATAGACAATAAGTTAAATTTCTCAGAACATTTAGCGGAAAAGATAAACAAAGCCAATAGAATTGTAGGGCTGATAAGGAGGACATTTGTGTCACTTGACGAAGAAATCTTCAGGAATCTCTATACAGCGCTGGTTAGGCCGCACCTGGAATATGCGAACCAGGTGTGGGCTCCATATATGGTAAAGGATATAGAAGCAGTGGAGAAAGTGCAGAGGAGAGCTAGCAAGCTAGTACCAACGTTGAAGAACGCGGGCTATGAGCAGAGGTTGAGGACACTGGGGCTTCCGACACTGGCATATAGGAGAAAGAGAGGGGATATGATAGAGACTTTTAAGATAGTGTCAGGAAAGTATGATGAGGATGTGTGTGAAGGTATCTTCTTGATGCGGGAGGGAACAAGAATGAGAGTACACTCTAAGAAAATTTACAAAGAAAGAAATAGGCTTGAGAAGGCAAAGAACTCATGCATTTTGTGATAGAGTGGTAAATGAGTGGAGCGCACTGCCCCAGTATGTAGTTGATTCCGAATCAATAAGGGAGTTTGAAAGTAATCTTGATAAAGCATGGGGAAGACAAGATTTGAAGTTTGATTATAAAGCAAAAATACAGAATAGTAAAAATTTTGCGTCTGCTACCGCCGCCGCCAACACCGTGAACGACCTCAGCAGTGCAAGTACTGGTACTGAGCTGGATACACAGGCATAGTTTGCCTGTTTCCAGAGGATCTACTGTAAGAAACTGTAAGAATATATATATATTGCTGATACCAATTATTGATCAATATATAGGCTACTTGGTGCGGAGATATCACTTATTTGGCCAACTGTACTATATTGTGGTGGCCGAAACTATTGTTAGTCGGTTGTAGGCATGTTATGAAATTATTAGTATGGATCTAATGATAGGCTACCATTCGATAGCTTAATAATAATAATAATAATATTTATTCAGTTAGCAATTTACAGAGTTGGTACCACATAGTATGTTACAAAAATGACATGTACCAGCCTTGCATAATTCCAACTAAGGATAGCTCAATAAGGCCGTTAGGCATATTTCCATTGGGGTCCTTGTGGGATTAGGTTAGCTGGGGAAATGGGGAGGATAAAGAAATAGATACTTTAGAGAAAGTATTTCTAGGGGATTATTTTAAGATACCTTACATCCTATAGTAAATATCAGTAATCCGTAATCAGTAATCATTTCAGTTTGGTTTGTCTATCTCTTATGTCGTATTTAGTAGTAAACATAAGCTTGGTGCTCCCTTCTCGCAGCTGTCCGGTTCAGGTGTTCCTTCAGGCTACGTCTGAAGGAATACAGTGTTCTCTTTTCACGGACTGACTGGGGTAGGTCGTTCCAGTCTTTGATGGCAGTGAAGAAGAATGTTTGCTTACCCTGTCCTTGGATTCTCGGGACCTTAAAATTAAACATCCTGTTTCTTGTATTATGTCCACTCCTCTCATTTGCTTTAACAAAATCATTCTTAGATACTCTGGAGCTCTGTCATAGAAAATTTTGAAGGCATTAGTGAGCCTGATTTGTTTGGCCCTGTCAGAGACATTGAGCATACCTAGTGACTGAAGTTGTTCCTGGCCAACATGTGATCTGGGTCCTGGGTTCAGCATGAACCTAACCATTTTATTTTGAGTGACCTGAAGTTTGTGCTGTGCTGATTTAGAGGATGCAGAGTACCAGGATGACACAGAATAGTCAAAATGACATTGAACAAGCGCTTGGCAGAGGGTCTTTTTGGTCGCCGCGGGCAAGCATCCCACCTGTCTATACAGGTATTTTATACGTGCTCTACACTTACTCAGGATAGATTCCAAAATTGTTTCACCTGACAAACTCGCGTCCAGTTTCAGTCCGAGATATTTAACTTGTGACACTGTTGTTATAGGAATATCATTACAGTTGACCGAGAAGCCCACAATGTCTTTCAGTTTGCGTTTTGTTCCACATAAGATGGCTTCCGTCTTGCCCAGGTGAAGAGATAGTCTATTGTGCACTAGCCATTCACTACATGATGCTAGTTCTTTGGAGAGTGAAGCGGCAATACTTATTGGGTCTTTTCCTGAAACCAGAGGCACGCTGTCGTCTGCATACAGTAATAATTTACATGAGACGCTCAGTTCCATGTCGTTCACATAACAGAGAAAGAGTAAGGGACCAAGGATGCTTCCCTGCGGGACCCCACAGTTAATTGGCATAGGATCAGATATATTATCATCAATTTTGACTCTTTGGGTTCTACCACTAAGATAAGATTTAAACCAGTTCACAGACCCTATGCCCATTGCTTGTAGTTTATTACATAGGATATCATGGTCTACTGTGTCAAACGCTTTTTGTAGATCAAGAAGAACCATACCGGTGTAGTTACCTTTAGAAATTTCTTTACGAATGTGATCCGTTAAGTGGATGAGACAGGAGTCTGTCGAGTACATGCATCTGAAACCTGATTGAAACTTATAGAATAGATCATTTTGTTTGAGGTAGTGTTCAATTTGGGTGTATACCGCTCTTTCAAGGATTTTAGATACAATACATAATATGCTAACTGGTCTGTAGTTGCCAACTTCTAGTTTATTTCCTTTCTTGAATAGAGGGGTTACAATAGCTTCCTTCAGTTCAGCAGGTACAGTGTTGGTGTTAATTGACAAGTTGATGATGTGGGTTAGGGGGCGTGCTATACCAATGGCTCCATCTCGTAGAAATTTTGCAGGAATTTTGTCTGGTCCTGTGCTCTTATGTACATTTAGGTTAGATAGCTCGTCAAAAGTGTATTTTGGTGTAACATTTTGCAATCCAAATGTGTTCGGCTGTATGTCTTTATCTCTGTAGAAATTACGAAAGGTGGCCGTTGTTGTCGTGTATTTATTGAGAGGTTGAGGTAGGTTCTGTGCAAGTGTGTTTGCTATGGAAGTGAAGAAGAAGTTGAAGTAGGTTGAAATTTTTCATTTATCGTGGCAAACCTGATCATTAATGGTGAGAGCAATATTAGTGTTAGACGAATCCCTTGTCTTGTTGCTGTAGCCTGTTGTTTTTAGGTGCCTCCATAGTTTCTTTGGGTTATTCTGATATTCCTCTGCCTTATTGTGAAAATAATTAGTTTTCGCTGATTTCATTTTCCTACTTAGTTTATTCCTGGCCCTGTTGAACTCATGTTTCAGACCTTGATCCTGTCTATGTTTCGCTAGCCTTTTTAACAGATTGTCTCTGTGTTCCAGATGGTGTAGTATGTCATTGTTGATCCATGGGTCTGACCTTGCTTTAATTCGTATGTCTTTCAGAGGAGCTATTTCGTCTAGGATGTTTGTGATGATGGTTCTGAAGCCAGCCCATGCGTCATTAACGTTTGTACTTCCAAACACTGGAGACCAGTCTGTATTCCATAAAGTGTCCAGAAATGTTTCCTTATTGTAGTTTCTGAGTGACCTTGTTTTGATAACCTTGTGATTCTCTAGGGTAATTTTTGTGGTTTTCCGTGTGCAATATGTGACGAAGTGATCACTTATCCCAGTCTGTATAACCCCTGATTGGGATATTTTGTCCTCTCTGTTACAGTTTATGTGGTCTAATATTGTGGCAGTGTTCTCAGAGATACGTGTGGGGGTTGTGATGAGTTGTTTGTGATTGTGAATTGTCAGTATATGCCTATATTCTCGTACAAGCCTATCATTTTGTTGTTTGTAACACAGGTTAAAATCCCCTAGTATGATGGATTCATTCCGAGGGTCTAGCGATGACAAAGTTCGTTCAAATTTGGTCAAGAATTGTGTGTCGGCTGGTGGCCTATAGCATACCCCAATTGTGATGGGTCTTGTCCTCGGCAGGTGTAGGTCGATCCACAGAGCTTCGTGATTTTCTACATGGAGGTCGGTCCTAGTTGTGTGTGTGAGGTTGTTTTTTTACATACAGACATACTCCTCCCCCATGCCTATTGCGATCATTCCTAACCATATTGAAACCTTGAATGTTTATTTCACCATCGTTTATACTTGAATCCAGCCAGGTTTCTGTGATTGCAATTATTGAAGCTTTGGCCTTATTAGCTAACAAGTTTATTTCTGACAATTTATGGTACATTGATCTGGCGTTAATGTGGATAAGATGGAGCCCTTTGTTGGTGAACACTCTGTATTCATCTTTGATTTTGAATGTGTCCTGGCTGGATTCTGAGTTGTTAATACTTGGATCATTTACATTAATATTCGGTAATGAATGCAAGGCACACTTATTGCAAAGGAATTCCCGTTCTTCACTGTTGGTCTTCTTAGAGATGCACTTCATGTGAGCTACATGTTTACACTTTACACAGTTTTGGATCTTCTGACGTCGTGTTATGAGTGATTCACAAATAAAACAAATGGTTTCGCGATGTTGTACAGCTGAGTTCCTACATTTAACACATTCAATTTCGTTTCTACTGTTAACGTAAGTACATCGGTTATGAACAATTTCATTACAACTGTTGCATTGTAAAAGTGAACTCCTATTGTTGAAACCAATATTACAGACTATACATAGTTTTTTCTTACTGTTTATCATACGACTGGTTTGGTCCGCGTCGATCAGCTGTTTGTGCGAGAGAGGGTAGGGAGGGTAGGGTAGGTTAATGAATACTCTTCATAATGAGAATGTTTATAATTGGTGCCACTCAATACATATATACATATATAATATCGCCAGGGAGCTTTTATACGAATAAGGAATAATGAAACGGGAACCAACTTTAATCTTCGTAATTAGATGCTTATAATCGGTGCCACTCAATACGAAAAGTATTGCCCAGGGAGTGTTAATAATTCGAATAAGGAATAGGGAAACGGGAAACGGGACGAACTTCAGCCGGGTCCGAAACTCTTACTGAAGATGAAATAGAGCGTGACACTATGATCTGGCAACAGTGTCATTCAGGAAATGGTCGTCACACTTTCTTCAGGATTAGTTAATGGATAGTTTTGTTTATCTATGTGTTGTGTGAGCCTTTCAGTAAATGGTACACAAATTATTAGGTAAGATGCGTTGTATTGGATGTTTATGGGTAATAGTAGAATAGTAGCACTAATACTCTCCACCTGCTAAAAGAAGTGCTTGTACAACCTAATACCTAAATTCAACAAGACTACATCGGCCTTATTTACCATGTTTTGTGTTTCTTTCTTCAAGGAATCTAGAGTGTTTCATAGTTGTCTGGCATGGTTTGAGTGGAGGATTTGGTAAACCTGACTTTTTGGACCGACAGCGATTTCAGTAAGTTTTATTTTGTTTTTTGTAATTTTTCCTTCAGATATAGCCTAGTGTTGTTTTATACTGAAGAGGAGCTGAAATGAGTATTTACCCATTATCCAACAATCTAAAAACACGCCCCCCACTAGTGGGGAGGGCTATGAAGTTCAGGGAAAATGAGGGGTTAAAAGGGTAAAAATACAATAATATAGCGTTTTGTATCAAAACTTGGCTCGGGTTTTCCCAAATTACAAACCCATACAACCCAATTTTGTGAATACCCGAGCCAACTTTTGACGAAAGCTGGCTCGGATTTCACGGGGTGGAGTTGGTAGCCTAATATTTCATGTTATAAAAATAGTCAACTTTGGGAAGACATTAGCCTAACCTATCCTAGTATTATGGGTGGGGGCTGCCGCCCACCCCCGCTAGTTGGGTTAGATTTTTTTTTTTTTTTTTTTTTTTTAATGTTCTAGGCTATTAGCCTAACCTAACAACCTTACCTAACCTAACCTAGTATATGGGTGGGGGCTGCTTCCCCCACCCCCCCCCGCTGGTTGGGTTACTTTTTTTTTTTTTTTTTTTTTATATGTGCTAGGCTATTAGCCTAACTTAACCTAACCTAACCTAACCTAGTATATGGGTGGGGGCTGCCGCCCCCACACCCCCGCTGGTTGGGTACTGGCTGAAAAACTTATTGTTTTACAGTAGCCTAGGCCTATACATGTATTTTAGCGTTTTTGTTTTTTTCTCCCTTATAATACATTTCAGCTCTTAACCCGGGAGCTGCGGGGAGACTCTTAAGAGTTCCCCCGGCGCACTGCGGGGAGACTCTTAAGAGTCAGAGAAAAAAAAATCAACTTTTGACATCGAAAAAAAAATATTTGTTTATTTTTTTTTTTTTATTGGCCCCTGGGCCATGCAAAATCTCAGTCCTCTACCTCCCCTCCTTCCCCACTTTCCTTCCTTCAGTTATCACCTATTTTCCCTGTTATTCCCTTATTCTGAGGTATATTTTCGTGCTAACATTAGAAATCCGATTGGAGGGTGTGGTCATCACTGATAGCAAGCGAGTGCAAGAGAGAGAGAGAGAGAGTATCGATCGACTGTGTCTCAGTGGCCTTGGGGGAAATTGGCGGGAAAGCAGATTGCCTCACCCATACATTATACAACTCGCGGGCTATATCTCCGATTTTGACCATCCAAACGCTGTTTCACTCGTTTTATTGTTGTTTCAGGTTAATACCTTTATAATCAACCCATAATAGGCGCATATGGATAAGTATTAATGCTATTAATGGCACAATGAATATTTTAGTGACGGAAACACCTCAAATACGTCAGCACAGGGGGACGTTTCCAATTACCCCCATGCGCACTTCAGAGGTTAATGCCATATATAGCAATGATGTATATGCTCTACCGGACCTATTAGGCCTAAACAGATCGATGGGCTAACTGTCGGTCCAAAACATCAGTATAACCGAGGATTTGCATAAACCTATCCATTATCTATCAATCTGAATTCTGAAGATACAGCATCAAATTGTGCCATTTATTGGGTGAATCGCGATTTTACAGTAGGTAAGGGAAATTGTGGGGTACATTGGATACACGATGGGTTGAGGGGGGCGTTGGCCCCCCTCACCACCCCCTTGATTTATTGTCATCCTCATATATGTAGATCTGTAAGGGGGCAAAAACAGGTTGCCGCTATTTCGTTTTTGTGAGCAGCCTAACGCTCATGCCATTTATTGGGTGAATCGCACTCACCGCATCTTTCAAAACAAGAAGAAGAAGGACGAAGGATTCATTGTGCGCAATGCTTTGTTTACTTATTATTTTTGTGTCATTTTTCGGTGAAGGCTAATCAGGTTTTTCAAGTGTCGATAACGAAATTCCTCCATGCTGACTATAATGAGAAAAATATGGCGAGTCTATTGGTCCCTATTTTCCCTAATAAATTGTTTCTAATAAGGCGGATGTAGTGTCCTTGAAGATTATCATTTTCTTTTGCTGCGCGATTTTGGGCGTTTTTCATTCCTGTAGTAACCTAGGCCTATTTTTTAGAAATTTGGGCAAGAATGTTAAGAACGGGCGTACCGCCATCATTGTTTACACTACGTGTAGTGGCGTCGGACATTTGCCATCATGTTCCCGTCTATTTTGACTGCCTTTGGATATAATGGAATTATTTTATTTTAAATTAATACCACAAATTTTCTGAGTGTTTTTTTAACCCGCTGAGTACCAGCCATGACCTGCTGATTCTGATTTTTTTTTTTTTTCCAGAAACAATAGCGAATGGGTTAGGAATGAAGGAAAAACCACGGTAAGATCCTATGTAGTGGTAGTCACCGTATTTTGTTTGCCCATTAACTAAGAATCCTTATTTATATCCTCATATCTCTTAGTTATTTTCTTCACTTACCGGTACCTCAACAATACTAAACCCCGATAGCTGGGGAGGGTATGAAATATATCAGGGAAAGAGAGGGGTTGAAATACGGCGATTAACTAGAATATAGCCATCTTGATTAACCAAGCCAAGACGTTGTGTATCCTTGCTTGTGATTGGTTGTTAACTATCGTGACGTCATCAGCCAAGGCGGGCCTCAGCGATGACGTCATTCCAGCCCTCGCCCAACATGTCGTCATTACACCCGCTTAACCCATCAGACCCAGAAGGGCTCTTAAACACCCATAAAAAACACACCCGAGCTACCCGGAAGGGCTCTTAACCCTTCCTACCCGGGCTGTCTTACCCAATGACGGTCGCCCCTACCCGGGCGAAATGGCTGAAAAACGTCTAGGCCTAGGCTACTGTATTTATGTTTATTTTCACTGCTAGAACTTTCCCACCCATCTATAATCGTAGTGTGGTTTTCAATCTGTATTTTGGCATTGAGTAGAGCTCTGTAAGTCAACTGGTTCAGTTGTGATGACAATTTCAGTGGAGCCAATATTGCAGAGATGTTGCCAATATGGGGGCTTTTCAGACACTAATTTCGTCATGACGTCAGAACAATAACATTGAGGAGTCTTCTCCTTCTTGTTTTCGGAGGTGCGGTGACAAACGCTTGGGTTTGTTGACATACGTCGTACGCACGGCGTTCAGACCAAGCTTAATTAGGCTATTAAGCTGCTGCCTTAGGTAAGGCATACCGGGTAGCGGCCCTTCTTTCGAGCTGTCCTTACCTAAGGCAGACCGGGTAGGAAGGGTTAAACACCCATGAGCTCTAAGCTTGGTGTGCGAGGCGTACGTCCGACGCATGTAAACAACAGCCGGCTGGACCGACGCCCCGCATCTCCGGCCACAAGAAGGAGTGCGTCGCTTGTTCGTGTGTGCCTGTATGTTATTGTTAAGTATCGAAAAGTAGTGTAAAGTGGCTGTTTTTGCCATAAAGTTATCTCCAATGAAATCATCATCACAACTGAACCAGTTGACTTAGAGAGCTCTACTTAACGCTATTCTACAGGTACGAAACACATCTACTCTTGGGGATGCGCGGGAATGCGGAAGCAAGCCAAATAACAAAGATGCGGTAGCCTAGGCGTAGACGTTTTTCGGCCAAAACCCCCGGATTTCGGGGAATATATATGGAATACATAGCCGGGGCTGGAGGGTTAATCTTACACCCGGTTAATTTTACATCAGCGGTGTACCTGTTTCACACAACGTGTATTATAATGTCATTTGTGCACTGTGTAATTTGCGTCTTGATATTCAGTGTTTCTATTTATCAATACTAATTAGTATTCACCCCCCCCCCCCATATTTGGCTCGTGAACGGTAAGGTTAATCTGCGAGAGCGGTATCGTCCCAAGATGAACTGATATATTGCTAATTATAGGGAATAGGCTCGAACCCTTATTTTTCATGTTTTTTCTCCAGATTTTGAGAAATGAGTGTATTCATGGTCTTAGTTATAATGCCAATGTTGGATACACGATGGGTTGAGGGGGGCTTTGCCCCCCCTCACTCCCCCCATGAATTATTGAAATCATCATCTATGTTGCCAGCAGGGGGTAAATATTGATTATACTGCATAAAGAAGGCGTTTGTAAACAGTGAGGATGTCCGAAAGAGCTCTGAGATTGATTAGAATGGGCATTTTTTCGGTCAATATTAAGGAGACGGACCACAGCTATTTTCAAGGATTTTTTTTTGTGTGGATGTTATTTATATGATTTATAAGGTTTCTATAATAAAATTTGGGAATTTTTTTATTTTAATACCACAAATTTTCCGAGTGTTTTTTATAAACAAAATTGGTCATTTGCATCAATATATAGTGTTTGTAATTAATTAGAAATCTCGGTAAAACATATTTTCCCCATTAGGCCTATCGATCGATGTTGAGACACGCTCGCTCCCCAATAGTGATTTGAAAAGACATTAGCCTAACCTAACAACATTACCTAACCTAACCTAGTATTATGGGTGGGGGCTGCTGCCCCCACACCCCCGCTGGTTGAGTACTAATCCCTTAACCTAAGAAGTGCGCATGGGGGGTATGAGACACCACACTCCTGTGCTGACGTATTTGAGCTGTCCCCATCACTAACATCGTTATTTTACCATAAATAGCATTAATACTTATCCATATGCGCCTATTATAGGTTGATTATAAAGGTATTAACCTGTTACAACAATAAAACAAGTGGAAACAGTGTTTGGATGGTCAAAATCGGCGATACAGGCCGGGAGTTACATAATGTATGGCTGAGGCAACCTCCCTGCCCTCCACCCCTCCCCTTGTCTGGAGAGACACTGTTCCGCAATAGTCTCTCTCGCTTTTTCCCACGCTTGGTAACAGTGATGACAACGCCCTGCTACCAACTCGCTAATGTTAGCACGAAAATAAACCACAGAATAAGGGAATGACAGGGAAAATAGGTGATAACTGAAGGAGGGGAGGTGGAGGAGTGATATTTGGCATGGCCCAGGGGCAAACGCAAACAAAATAAAATAAAAACAAAAACAACAATTTTTTTTTGGGTGTTTTAAATGGATTTTTTTTTTCCTTTACTCTTAAGAGTTCCCGCAGTCCGCCGGGGGAACTCTTAAGAGTCTCCCCGCTGTTCCCGGGTTAAAAAAAAAAAAAAAATGGCTGTCAATTATATGAAGGTGAAAGAAAAGTCTATGAAGTCTACGGTGTTTACTCTGCAATCTTCAGCTTGATTGTACATTGATAATGGGAAAGTACCGTATTGACAACCTTGTTACGAAAATTAAATTTTAGTACCATAGGCCTACTTTTATATTAGGTTTTTCCGAGGGTTTAACACATTTTCATATGATGTTTAGAGCTATCGATGACTGAAAGTACCGTATTGACAACCTTATTACGAAAAAGAAATTTTAGTACCATACAGTACTTTTTTATTAGGTTTTGCCGAGGGTTAAACAAAAAAATCTTATGATGTTTAGAGCATATAGATTCATTATTTATCTTCAAATACAGTATATTAACAAAATTTGTGGTATTAAAATAACATTAAACCAAAATTTGTTCATGGAAATTAGGGAAAATATCAAGGAAACTGGCCAACTTTTATTTCGTGATTTTTGTTTTTTTTGGTTTTAGCTAGTTTTCATCATTATACAGTGGTTGTCATTAATTAGAATCTCCGGAAAAACGTTTTCCCCATTATCCAACAATCTTAAGATACGGCCCCCGATAGTGGGGAGGGCTATGAAGTACTGTACAGGGATATTGAGGGGTAATATTAGCGTAACCTAACAACCTTACCTTACCTAACCTAGTATATTAGGTGGGGGCTGCCGCCCCCACACCCCTGCTGGTTTGGTATTTAATTAATAAAAGATTGACGGTCGCCAAAAGAGGTAATTGTAAGAGTGAGAGAACTCTATTTCTTATTGTTAATCTGGCAACCTCTGCGTCATATGAGTCTGAAGGGGTTAAGTGGGCTAAGAGTTAATCAACATGGCTAAATTGCAGATAATGTTTCAACATCACTTTTTCTTTGATATAATTCATGCCCTCTGCACCTATAGGGGTTATTATTGACGAGGTAAGTGAAGGAAATAAGTCTGTATTGACGATATACATTAAAGATTCCGTGGTAAACGTAGCCTAGGCTTGGACCCAAATAACGACGGTATAAAACCCTTACCCTTGGTGTACTGGAGAATAATGGTCTGCAGCCAAATGGGAGGTTTGACGTACCTCCCAACCTACCAAATAGGAAAACCTACTATTTGGTAGTAGTCTTGGAAAATCCAACGTCAAGGCTATTAACCTAATTGCAATGACGACTTGTCTATTTTGACTGCTATGTCGTCATTCCAACCGCGGTTAAAAAGAAAACGTCTAGAGTCTACTCCTTATCTTGCTCTAGGAGACGTTGTACATTAACCAAAACTACCACCGAAGGTGAAAAAAGCATAGAAGAGAAGAAAAAGGGGTTTACCTTAGTTACCGCTTAAGGCCCATCCTGTGTTCCGTCATGTGCAGATCCCTGTCGAACGTGCGCATGAGCGACCCTCTCTTGTCATCACATCTCACGTCAGCAGAAGAACGCGGATGGGCAGGGGTCCGGCGTGAGGGAGGGTATTATGTACGTTGGATTTTCCAAGACTACTACCAAATAGTAGGTTTTCCTATTTGGTAGGTTGGGAGGTACGTCAAACCTCCCAATTTGTTAGTAGTCTTGGCAAATCCAACGTCAAGGCTGCATAACAAATAGGAGGAGGACATCCAAGCCCAACCTACCAAAAAAAACCAATGCATAAAACAAAATTACGAATGACAAAGACACAATGTAAACAAGAGAGTTTAATAAAAGAGTGAAAAACTGAGGAGTAGCTAAAAAGAACAGTTTTAACACATGCCCGTCATTCATAGTAATGCAAAAACATAGACTTGTCTGAAACCAAAAAGGTACTGTACCCAAAATCCCTTTTCTTCAAAAACCAACAAAAACACTGAACACAAGAACAAAACACAATTTTCAATGTGGCAAAAACACTTATGTACTGGAACAATACATAATCCCAAACTTGCAATCCAGTGTTGCAAACCCATACACCCCCCCCCCCCCCTTTGTCAAAGAAAACAAAGGAAAAGAACGAGGGACAAGGGGGGAAGACCAGGGATCTTCGCCAGAGCACCAGGAAACACGACCCCCGAGAGCAATCACCGGCCGAGGGGGTCGAACACTGGACACGGAGAGGTAGGAGGAGATGAAGGAATTGATAGAAGACCACAAAACCGCTGAGGCGATGGCAGGGAAGGATCGACGTGGCAGGAACCGGAAGGAGGCAGCAAAGGATCTGACATCGTGCGCAGAACCCCTACAAACAGGGTGACGGGCACGAACGGTCCGACAAACGTGGCGGCCCATCTGCACCTGCGAGAGCCTCTCACCTGTCCGAGGAGACACCCACACAGCAGTACCCGAAGGCGGCGCCACAGACGCAACAGAGGAGTGCAAGGCTGACACCGGGCACAACACATGGCGAGGATGCCCACGCCGTAAAGCCTGGACGGCGAAAGGCTGGAAAACGGGGGCCTCCCTCCCATGCGTGGTAACAAAAGGAGGGGAGGAGGCGAACGAGACGCCATGCAAGGACGGGGAGAATCGCACGCAGTCCCGGGGCCGTGACAATGCCGCTAGTGCAGACACCCGATCCCCAGTGGCCAGAGCGACAAGGAAGAGTGGACGCCCGAGCAACGGAACCGGCGTAGCGGCCCTTGTAGACGTGGGGGAAGCCAGAAGGACCAGAGCCCGCCCCAGATCCCACTGCGGAGGGACCTGGCGCGGAGGCGGTCGATCCCGGAAGGCAGCCGTCAGGAAGGAATCCAGCACCTGTGGCGGAACGACCAGCCCAGCGACGGACCCAAAGAACCCCCGGACGGCAGACAAGTGGGTACGTATAGCGTCGACTGGAAAGCGACGTGTACGGAAGAGGTGAAACAAGGAGCGTAGGACGAGGGAAGGAGAGCCAACTGGCAGGCGAGTGGCCTGTAGCCACCTAGTAAAAAACCTCCAGCGGGACCCGTAAGGCCCCCAAGGAGAAGACGGCCAGGAACGCTGCAGGAAGTCAGTCAGGGCCCGGCCGGGGACCGGGAGCCACCGTGCCTCATGAACAAGCACGATGCGAAGGCCAAAGAGGTCCGCAGGACCCAACCTAGCCCAAGTGGAAGCCGGAGACAGGGAGAGGGACCGGACCCGGGCACCACCGCGGCAACCGGGCGGACCAAGTCCGTGCCGGCCACAGAGGCGCGAGGAGCCAGACGCAGCCGTGGTACAGCCGCAGCTTCGCGAAGACTGGGCACATCAACAGCGCGTCTGGAGGCGGAAAGATGGATATCGACCGCCACCAGTACCAGGCGACCATGAAAGCGTCCGGACCCCCCCCGGAGCGCGAGGCCGGAGGGAGAGGTCCAGAGGCAACTGGCGCGGCACCCCCGATGCGAACAAGGCGACCTCCGGAACACCTCAGGAAGCCGCGAGGTCGGCGAACACAGTCCGTTTCAACGCCCATTCTACAAGAACGCCCTGCCCTCTCGACAGGGCGGCCGCCCAAAGGGTGGCAGGCCCGTGCAGGGAGGAGGCATGCAAGGAGAAGGGGTGTCGGTCCGCGAGGAAGAACAACTCCACCGAGACCCCTAATAGAGTCAACGACCTGGAGGACCCCCGCATAAGGAAACAGGGGACAGCTTGTCTGAGTGTCCAACCCGAAGGCCACCGACTCACCCCGAAGGGCCAGCGCGTGGTCCCGCAGGAAGAACAAAGGAACCAACAATCCGAGGGCATAGACAGGTAAGAGGAGGGAGACCCACCCATCTGCCGGGAAGTGGACGTCCCAGGTTCGATTGGGAACCTCACCCAACCTCGCTCGACGCATCTGTGGTTACCCAGACCGTCGGCGGGGGGGTCGGGCCAGGGCACAGCCGCAGAGAGCGAGCCCCGAGCAACCCAGCGACCGAAGCGTCGGCGAACGGTACGCGGGAGCGGCAGGAGCCGATCCATAGGGGCAACGGAAACACCGCGGTGCCCATGAGGAGGAGGCGGCGTAGCCAGAGGCTCCCTAAGGGAAGGGGCAGAGCGGCCCAATGCAGCGAACCCACGAACGAGTCCCAGAGCCACCCCGGGAGGGAGACCGAGTGCAACACGGCGAGGACCGTTCCACCGAAGGTGCACCGCGGCCGGCAGACCCCGGGTCACCGTAGCGCAGGACAAAACCCATGCGAGACCGACCCATGGCACGACACGCGACTGGGTCAAGCGTGACTTGGGAACATCGAAGGGGAACCCTAACCGTGCGATGTCGCGAACGACTGTGAGGGCGTCGCCAATGCACAGGCCGAGGGCGTCGGAAACTACCAACCAAACGGCCAAGGAAAACAGGAGCTGGAGCCCGCTCCTGAGGAGAGGACCCAGAGCCTGCCCCACCAGTGCGGAGAAGAACTGCGGCGTGATGTGGAGACCGAAGGGAAGGCCGTCGAACAGGAACACACGATCGGAAGTCTGAACGGCCAAGAATCGCTGGAAGCGAGGATGGAGAGGAACGAGTCAAGACACATCCTGGAGGGCCAGCGACACTACCCACGACAGAGGGCACAGGGCCAGGCGTACCAGGGGTACCGGCAGCATCCGAAACCGTGTGTGCACGATGTGCCCGTTGAGGGCCAACAGATCCACCACCGGTCGCATCGCGTCGCAGGTCGGCGACGGAACCAGAAAGACACGGGAGAGGAAAACCGGGTGACCGGCGGCCAACTCCCTCGACGCTACCCAGCTCGGGCATGGAAGTGAACACGAGGGCCACCTCTGAAGAGATGGGCCGTTGTCGGTGACAAGAGCGGAGTGGGGGTCTGGACGTCCACCTCCAGGTGAGACCCCTCCGCGCAACCCGCCGCCCCCAACGTCCCTCGCGGCTACCGAGGGGCGCAAGGGCGAAAACAACCCGAGGGAGCACCCGAGAGGAGGGGAGCGACCCGGTACGCCCAGGCGAGAAGGAGAACAAGGAGGCCGACCCAGAGAACTACACATTGTGTTGACGTGGAGGTACTCCCGGTACGGGCCGTGCGGGCATGAGCGCCACGTTGACCTCCTCTACCCCCGCCCCCCCCAACCTCGTCGAAAATGGCGGGCCACCCCAACCCAACGCCGGCGCGGGGCTGACCCCTTTGAAAGGCGGCCGGAAGTGGAAGGCCGGCCAGCCCCGACACAGAGGGGATGAAAGGGGCAAGAACAGAAGTGTGAGGCGGAACCGAAGCACTGGCCAGCAACGTCCCAGTCCTGCGCCCGTGCAAGGCGGCAGCACTTGCAGCAGCACCCCGAAGAGGACCGGCAGAAGGACGGGACTGAGAAGACCCCGCGCGCGGCACAGCGCGTCGGTGCGTGACCTAAGCAGGGTCCGTAACGACACAGCACGGCGTCGTGTGGCGGAAGCAGGGGCCGCCGACAGAGAAGCGGAGCATTCCCAAGCATCCTGCGTAAAAAAACCCGACGGATATAGCGCAGAGTACAACAAACCCTGACGAATAACCAAGGGGGCCGGCCGGCAGAACGAAGACCGTACCGTCGTGCGGTGCCGAGTTGCCGCGCACAAAACCTCCTTCAGCTCGGGAACCAAAGACACCGCGAGCCGAAGGTGGACCCGCTGAACGCGGTCCAAACCCTCGCGAAGATCGCCTGGCGCAGACGCCTCGAAAAGCCGCAGGTGGTGAACAGACGTCTGGAGGGAACCTAAAGACAAGACAATAAGTCCGTCACCCTCCGTCGCAAGGGAAAAACCTTGGCGACAGAGGGCTGATCCGGGTGAGAGAAGAACGGGGTAGCAATAGAACAAAGTTCAAGAACGGGCGCGCTCATCCAGGACCAGAACGCGCCGTCCAACCCGCCGACAGACACAAGAGGAGGCAAAATCAGGGACGACTCCGGGGGAGGGACGGAAGGAGAGCCGTCGACGGATCGGTGTGTGAAGTCGAAGGCCTCAGCAAACCAGGCCTCCAATGGGAGAGGGTGACCGAGCATGATGGCTAAGCCAGGCGTACCGGCGTCGCACAAACCTGTCCCATAGGAAGGACAGACCCGTCAACACAGCCAGGGACTGAACAGCCGGAAGGATGTCAGGGCGGCTGAAGTCTGACCAGAGCGTAGGCCCGCAGAAGGGAAGGGGACCGTAGCAGGGGTAGGTAGGGTGAGGTGCTGAGGGTGAGGCACCGCCAAGAAGGGCGAGGAGAGGGAGTCTTCCATCGACTCCAAGCGCCCGTCGAAGCGTGACACAACCCAGCCCTGCATAGCCGACAATCGATCCGAGAGAGGCTACCCCCCCCCCCCCCCCAGATTGGTCGGCCCGCAGGGGCGAGCGTGAGCGGGAGCGAGACCCACGACACGAACCAGCAGCGTCGCGGCCCAAGGAAGGCGAGCGACGACGGTTGTGTCGCCGTTGAGGGACTCGTCCCCAATCACGAACGGCCGAGGGGGGGGAAACAGCACCATTCCCCTCTTCCAGCGACACATCAGCTCCTGAGAAAGGGGACCCCAAAACCTCGCGAAACCCCACCGAGGCAAGAGGAGGGGTACCCCCCTGGCGAGACGGTAAGTGAAGGTCAGGAAGAGAAGAATGAGGAGGAGCAGGACGACGGGAGTGGGAAGGCTGGCCGGGTGAAAGGAGGCCAGGAGCCGCGGGGGGAAACAGAGCAAGGATCCCCGGGGCTGAGATAACAGGGCGGCCCGACACCGAGGCGGAGGAGGGAGGGACCACCACCGTGGGACGAGACCAGTGAAGGAAGAAGTAGGCACTGAAGCAGGTTGAAGTAGGAGAAGCAACGACATCCAGGCGGACCCTCCTGGACAGTGTAGGAGGAGGGAGCAGAGGGCCAGCTACAGCATGAACAACCGCGTGCGGAGAGGACAACGTAAGAGGAAGTCGTCTGGGCTGGGGAAGCGGGCGGAAGGGAGTAGAGCCCCTATCCGCAGAGGCCAGGGGAGGGCGCACAGGGGCAGAGCCGCTAACCCCCGGCCTCAGGGCGAGAGCCCATGACTGAGGGCGATGGGCGGCGTCAAGGCCGATCAGGAGGACGACGAGGCGAGCGAGCGAGAGCGTGGACGGAGCCGGGGAACCCCCCGACGATGGGACGACCGGCTGCCGGACCCAGGGGAGAGGGCCCGAGCAGGGAGAGGGCCGAGGTAAATGGCCTTCAGTCGGGTCAGGGATACCCAGGGCGACGCGGATCCGGTCGCCAACAAAGGCCGGGGAACGGTGGCCCACAGTCCTAATGTGGCGGGAGACCATCATCCACACCGACGGAAGGGAAGCAGGAGGCCACAGCCGCCGCCGAGGAACCAGGGCCATGGAGCAGCACAACCACCAGGGCCAGACACGTGCCACACAGAAGCAGGGAGGTAGGCCGTAGAGGACACACAGAGCGAGTGGCGCAAGCAGGACTTGTGGCTCTCCAAGCACGGGGAGCGACAACCAAGGCGAAAGCAAGGCAGCCTACCTGCACTAGAAGAACACACACCATAATCAGCACGTCGAAGGAGTAAGTGGAGAGAATGTCCAAGAAGAACCAGGGAAGGAGCATGGGGAAACAGGAACACACATGCAAACAGGTATCCGTACTCACCCTAAACTGGGAGCACAGAGGTAGGTGAGGAGGGCGGGCCGAGGCGGAAGAGCACTAGCAGAACCTGCAAAGATGGAGAAAGTGTTAACCACCACTCAACCATCTTACATGTCAGGGCCTATAACACCAGTAAAGTGCATACACCAATATAGTATCAGGCAACAAGATGACATAACAAAAGTCCAATAGTGAAAGCCAACTATTACCGCAAATTTGCGGGCCAATGGAGGCATAACCGTACCGACACCACCCTCCTGCAATTTCCGCGGGACCCCCCAACGATCTCCGCAAATTTGCGGGGAACCGAAAATGTCCCCAGAGGACCGAATCGAGCACCCCGCAAATTTGCGGGACCGGCCGAGATGGTCCGGCGCCGAAAAAAGCGAGAGGAGCGTCTAGGAAATACCAAAAGAGGCCCAGAAAAAAGCGTCATCTCCTTATGAACTCAAAGCGACGATGGCCATCAAGCTGAGCAGTGTCTTCCTTGATAATATCCTGACTCAACCGTTCAAGGGAGAGGCCAAGGAAGACACACCAGGGGAGAGGAGGCACAATCCCCTAGGAACCACCCAACCCACAGAGACTAGAGCAAAGCCCCATGAGGAGAAGTGGCAGTGAAGGGTGGTTTGGCACAAACAGGGGCCCCCGTAGGGTACCCCAGGATTGGGCAAAAGGGTATGAAAAGGATGGAGGTGAAAACAGTAAGGGAACACAAAAACCAGTAAATGAAACTGGCGAGAAAAAGGGTGGCCTAGCCGTGAGGAGAGAATGTGTCAGGGGCGAAAAAAAACCCTGTGGTGTGAGGGAGGGGCCCCCGTGTGGTACCCCAGGATATCACCGAACCACCAAGCGCCCAGGCCCTTGAGACACGGTGAAGGCTCGAAAGGGGGGACTCGGGAATAACGCTAATAATTCGGCCGACACAAACCCTACAAACAGCACCGCCACCACGAAATCTCAGATCGTGAACCAACTGTACACCTAGGCTTAGAAAATATGAAATCACATAGGGGCCTAGCAATTCCTGAATGAGAAACAAGCTAGGCTAAAATAAGCTAAAAGCTAAACTATGCCCAGGGTAACAGGAAAAAAGAATATGAAAAGAAAAAGGAATGAAAAACACACACGAGGAACACCAGGGGACCCCCGTACCTTCCGGTAGCTATTTCCACACGCTTCTCCATTAAACACACTGAGGAGCCCATTTTACGTGTGCCCTAGATCACGTAACATCTGTCCTAACAAAAAAGAAGGCCAGATAAGCCGAAACGAACCTAAACAGGGTGAATTAAAGGAGCACAACAAAAGCGACTGCATTCAATGGAGCGCGTGAAAAAAATGATGACAAGAGAGGGTCGCTCATGCGCACGTTCGACAGGGATCTGCACATGACGGAACACAGGATGGGCCTTAAGCGGTAACTAAGGTAAACCCCTTTTTCTTCTCTTCTATGCTTTTTTCACCTTCGGTTGTAGTTTTGGTTAATGTACAACGTCTCCTAGAGCAAGATAAGGAGTAGACTCTAGACGTTTTCTTTTTAACCGCGGTTGGAATGACGACATAGCAGTCAAAATAGACAAGTCGTCATTGCAATTAGGTTAATAGCCTTGACGTTGGATTTGCCAAGACTACTAACAAATTTAACACAATGACGCTGGAAGCTCCGTTCGTAATCCCGTTTAATAGAAGATGTTTTAGGTGTTTTCGTAAAGCAAAAACACTTCACTATTCATTGAACAACAGTTCCACCATTTCAAATATGGCCGACTGGCCCGACTCCGAGAGATTATAAACACCAAGGATAATAAATTAATCAATGTGACGTCGTAGAGGGATTGAGAAACAAAAGAGGCTCATTATATGGACTGACGTGTATATCTACACCCGTTAAAATGTTGCGAGAATTTGTGACGTCACCGTCTAGACAGTGACGTACTCCCACAACAACCATTCATATGCCATCATCCCTCGTGACGTCACACCCAGTTTATTGACCAATAGATATCAGTATACAACTCGACTCACCTTCCACTCGTCATCCACCAGCTGAGCTGGGAAATTGTAAAAGTGAGTCCACAGATGCCCTCTAAATTATTCATTTACCAAGTATATTTTCCATTTATACTATACTACGAAGCAGCAACATATATATGTACAAACAACAAATATGCTATAACACTGCACAGTTCTTGAGATATAATCTACAGTAAACTTTTTTCCCCGTTTAATCCAGACGACCCGGAATAATTCCGAACTCATCCCAATAGTCCGAATTTTTTCAATTTGGAGGGCCAAATCCGAATGTCACCCAATAGTCCCGAATTTTTTCAAAAATATTGATGGCCAAACTCCCGTGTGAATTCCCCCCGACCCACTCCAATATTCCGAATTTTCTGAATTGTTCCCTTCCCCGCGCGGGGCCCGCAGCGATAATTTACCAAATACTCGGCCCCCTCTAAGCGGGGCCAAGGCCGGAACTAACAACCTGTGTCTGCTGCCGTCGATGTCGGTTTCTACCTGAACACGTTGTTTATCCCGTTTTTGTTTATTCCTGTGAGATTATTCGTGACTTAGCGGTGACCCTTAGTGACATTTGGGTGTCCAGCCCAGCACAAAGTGTTCCAGGTGCAACGAAGTAATGGACGGAATGACAAGAACAAAGATAAGAGGAAGCACGTACCCGCCCCCTGGTCCCATAGGCTGATTAAATTGGCGAGTGCGTGATAGTGCGATGGTAGAGAACAGGCAGTAAAATAATCGGCGGTAAAAAGGGGGGGTTAATTGGAAACTTGGTTTTTAATAATCCGGTGCCCTTTCATTGCCGTTCCCCACGTTTCAAACATAGTTGAAAGGCACCAAAAAAGGGGCCTAACTTTTAATCGACAGTTTTGTTGGCCTTTGGAAAGGTCCAGTTACCACGGCGTTGATGTGTAGAACAAGGGACAAATGAAACCAAAATTCCAAAACATGAAAAAGAACTATGAACCGAGTCAACGTGCATAAGGTGGGTTTTTAACACGGCCAAGCGGGCTGAGGGCAAAGCCCACTATCCTTCAGGGGCTTTTATGATACATTGAAAAGGCCAAATGCAAATTCCTGGGTTGATATGGGTAATATGGAAGACCGAATATAAAATTCCTACCGAACGGCTGGTTGAGAACACTTTAAAATTAGGTCAAATGGGATTAGGGTCCCTAAAGACTGTCCGCGCGGAGAAAAGAATTCCTGTTCTGGGCACGACCAAAGAAGCGCCGCCGATCGGGTTTGCAACCACACTTTTTTTTCCTATCCATTGTTCATGATTCTACCAGCCTCGACCTCCAGCACCCAAAAAGCTCTGTCAACGCCGAACGAGACAAGGGCCTATATTGTCCTGCTGTTTTTTGGCCAACAAGGAACATTAAGCTGGCTCTAGGAGCGATGAGCAAAGGGCCTTGGCACCCGGATTCAAAAATGAATAAACACGAACGTCTCAACCCAATCCATGCTTGAAACGTGGGAAATGCTTTTCCGGGTAAAATGTCGGCAATCCGGTTGGTGTTGGTGTTATCGCGCGAAAGGCTTTATAGAATCCCCGTGCTTTCAAGAAACCATGCGACGTGGAAAAGTTGCCCCAGGTGGAACTATTGATGCCACAGAGCCAATGACAATGGATGACCTAGCCCAAGTATTCCATGATTTGGTTTCTTTAAAACACTTTTGTTCCCGAAGTCAAAGGCCTACTTTCAAGTCGGATTCTGCGCCCCCCTTTGGTTCTGAGGACACCAAGGCTGTTCCCCCTATTCCTGGAATAACTTGCCAAGAGCAACCTATTCCCCAAGGATCTGGCCCCACGTAACTAGTGGGGTCCCTGGAAACATCCTTTTGTCACCGCTACTTGCCCCCTAATGTGACCCTAGGTCTGAATTACAACCAATTGGACCCACAAGGGTTGATGTGCCCAAAAGTTTTTAAGCAGAGAGCATTACAAGTCCGTCATTTTTTTGCCCGCAAGCTGATTAACTCTGAGGCATCAGTAAAAAATTTCCACGTCACGTTTTTACATCAAGGATGCCATATATGATGCTCTGCCCTAGACTGGAAAGGATGTTTCAGAGGTAACCCTCAAGAAATGTTGGACCAAGCTGTCATGACACAGGTTGAGCACCCTCCCCTGAAGACGGTTGAAGAAGATGAGCACGATTTTCGAAGGCCGTTTCTTGGCCGAGCTCGCAGGGAGGCACATCAACGAAAATCCGACGGCACTGATGGATACAGTGCCCCGGTCCAAACGACCCCAAGATGGATGACTCTGAAGGAGGATATTGAGGACGCAGTGGGTTGATGTCGATGGTGTACCTGCAGGGCGAGGCAGAGGCTGACAGATACAGAAATTATCACGGAGTGTTGTTGGAGCCAGAATATGTTGAGGAGCACTCGTCTGAGGAAGACGGAAGAGGCAGATGACGATGGCCAAAGTAACCTCGGAAGGACAGCAGAGGCTACCTATTTCGATGGTATGGTCAAATTTGTGGAACAGTTCTAGCCAATATAATGCAAGTGAATAAACAATCGATTTCCACATCCTCCGTACATGAGCTTCTATGACGGAACAAGGTGGGGCAGGGCAATGTCGAAGCAGGCAGACACTCAGGGAAACTGATGAAAACTATGCACCTCGACATGGCCGACTCCGATCGAGATGAACCAGATATAACCCTTAGACCCTGCAACAATGCACTCTCACAGACGACGCGCCGTAACCAGATCACCCCTGACCCTCTTAACACACAAGAACCTATGCCTCTTGCTGATTTTGAAGGCTGGGGGACATAGCATCCCACTGTGAAAGGCCAATCCTCGAGGATTAGAACAGCCGACACTGTGGCTGCTCCTGCCAGCCTCGCCACTCCGAAGGTCAGCCCCAGCACGCCCCTGTGGTAGCCCCAGCACACCCCTGTGTGGTAGTCTGCCCTGCAAGCCTAGCCACTCCTGAGGCATTTATTGCCCATGCCGCCCCCTGTGGTAGCCCCAGACACCCCCTGTGGTAGCTCCTGCCAGCCCTAACCATTCCTGAGAGTAGCGCTAGCAATAGCTCCCCCTTAAGATATTGAAGGCTTGGCGATTAGGCTGTGGAGTAATAATCTGTGAGGTGTAGTACGATTTAAGGACCCCAAAAAAAATATAAAACCAGCAAAATACACAAAAAAAAATAAGTCTTTTTCAGTTAGACTGTTACATATTAACGTACAACTTTAAAATACAGACAGCCAGTGATTATAAGTTACGAATATGGGGCTAGGGGGCCTAGTGGCCCCCTGGGTTGGCGCTGGTGCTGAGGGGCTTATATCTTCAATGCTACACATCTCTTCTCTTCACTATGGGTTGGCGTTATAAGTCATGATTAGTCATGATTATCATACTTATCATTATTATCCTGTGTTTGTG
>CM064481.1:18475978-18674062 GCA_032716605.1 Paralithodes platypus
TAAGGGTTAATATTAGCCAGGAATTTAACGTCACGCAAATAGTTCCACGTGGCAATGAGGCAAGGGAGAACGCTTTACCCAATATGGGCGGTGGACCAATGGGGAACGAGACTCTTGGTACCAAGACCCGATGTCAAGTTGTTAAAGAAAGGAATAAATGATTACATGGGAATGGACATGAATAATATGCTTATCTACAGTCCCAGTCATGATGTCGATGGGGGGGGAGAGCGTTTCGTTTATGGTGTAGTTGTGTGTTATTGCTGTATGTGTATTGTGATTAGAAGGCACAAAAAGCACGATCAACTGAGGGCGGAAAATTAGATGTTAAAACTGGTTGGTGTTCTTGAAGGCTCTTGGCGTACCTCAAAAGCACACCCTTGCTGCCTTGGCAAACCGCCAGGAGCCCAAATTATCCGTACCGCATTTAGGTTGCTCTATACGATAAATTATATTTAATATATACGATAAATTCATATATACCTACATAAGACCATGGCAATATTGCTTGAATAGCATGATTAGGCCTTTTATAACTTAACTTATTTACAATCTTATAATATACGATCTACTCGTCCTACGTCGTGCTGTGGATGAGAGATCGTGAATCGTGACGTCACAGAGACATACAAGATCACAAAAGAGTCATATTCTAGTCGTATTATATACGATACACTCCCCCCACAAAATAGAGACCTGAACGCCCACCTTACACCTAAAGTTGCCCAGAGGCTATCTTCTGACGCCACAATGGCGACAGGCGCCAGCAGCACGCGCGTCTGGGACGCGTCCCGGTCCCGAGAATGATCACCATCAGTATGAGGTGAGTCGTTCCTTCGAGAATCCTCGGACCCAGCAATGAACAAGGTGGAGCCTCAGATTGCAATGCGGAATTACGAGCTCCAAAGCGTACAAACGTGCGATAGGCCTCCCGAACAGTAGTTCCAGTTGGCTGTCTCATAGCGCCACCCGCTCTACAGAGTCTGGCCCCCTTGTATAACCTCTAACACGACTGGCACTAATTTCCAGTATAATAAACCGAGGACTATCTTCTTTAATTAAAACAACCTTCGCCAACTGTAAGGTTGCCGTTGGTTTCTACCCAGAGGGAGTAACACTCCTTTCCCGTCAATGCCTAGCAGATATTCACTAATCCACCGTTTTCCTAAAATCCTCGATTATCCTGGTATATAATACTGGTATCTCTTAGACACCCCGCACCACCCTCAGGAGTTAACAACGAGGGATCCTCTAACTCTACTGATTGATTGGAAATCAGATGGAAACGCAGTCAATGGTTTTCCCATATAGCAAGTGAGCTTGGGCGTTAATGGTAGATGGTTCTTGCAGGGTCCTGGTGGTACAACGTATGTAAGCCGGGCGGATCATTCACGACTGCCTCTATCGCTGTGAGGACGGTCGTCAACTCAACTCGTTCTTTAATAGAGCACGTCCCTACAAAAACCGCTCTTAGTCCAACTTTACTATGCCGACACATTCGTTCCCACATGCCACCCAACCAAGGTGCCTTAACTGGATTTGATGAAACCTACATTCTCACTTCTTCTCTCCCAAAAAAGTGATGATAGTCAGGATCACTACTCATATCCTTTAGATATTTGATTGCTTGGACATAAGTGGGAGCATTGTCGCTAAGAATGCGTTGAGGGATATGAACGACGGGCACAAAACCGTCTAAACGCCAGCATAAATTCTTTGCTTAGGAACATATTATCACATAGATCTAGGTGTACCGCTCGAGACGTCGCACAGGGAAACAATAATATATAAACCTTCTCATGCTCCCTCGTCTTCAATGCCCCTGTGTAATCTAATCCTACCTCTTGGAAGGGTTCTTCGTGCTTTACCCGGCATACAGGTAGAGGTGGAGCTGGTACAGTTGCATAAGCTTTACCCCTTTAGGTCTCTGGCATATTACACACTTTCCTCACTACGCGTCGAGCTACTTGTCGAACTCTTGGTATCCACCCTGTTGAGACGTAAATTTGATATAATATTGACATACCCCGTAGTTTTTTTACTTCCCTATGTGCAAGTATGATCAATAGATCAGTAACGTGATGTCTTGTTGGCATACAGTGATAGGTCCGTTTGTGCCGTCTGGTACAAAACCCGACCCACTATCAGGCGCACCCTTCACACCTGATGAGGCCATTGTCTAGGTTGCAACCTTAGTTGACGCACTATATTAGGCATTAATGTCTTAATTCGAGCTTTTGCAAGGATTCTAATTTCCATTGGAAAAGGTTTCTACTTGAACCCATTTGAGCAAAGTGTTTACTTCAGCTGCTTTTAAATTCACGAGACATCAATGTTGTGAACCCCTGTTGCAGAGTTGGCCCGGTACTTTAAGCTTGAGATTGGATACATATCGCAACACCCAAGCTACAACTCTGACTATGTTTATATTATAGTGCACCGAATCTTTGCCCACTTCATGATAGGACCCGGTGGCTCATTTGGTTGGGCTGTAACTGCCACTGTTTTTCCAGTGGCAGAAGTCCCTCACCAACAGCATGCCATATCGTCCATGTCACTTTCCATGGAGCCAGCCACTTTGGACCATGCCACCACCAATTCGGACTTCATTAACTGTGCTAGCTACCGTTATTATCCCCTAGTTATGAGATCACCTAGGGTGTTCCTTTGTAGTTACATAATGATAAGCAACGTCTGGCAAAAGGGCTCTAATCTCATCTACCCTATTCTGCACATAAAAACTGGCAGAGACTTCTTGCTATGTATCCAGTTGAGTGCGACCTGACTATCGCACCATACGGTGAACGATTTCCAATATTTAATTCGCTCTCGTATTGCTGCGTGCGTACATGTTTGCACCAGACGTGCTTTAATAGCAGCATGGACAGTCAATTCCATTTTAGGGATAGTTTACCTTTTTTAATAACCGCGGTCTAACTTTTTGGCCCTGGGCTGTAACTAAATGTGCCCCCAATGCCAAATGAAGTAACAACATATATGGCTACCCTGTTATGCCGTGGCGCTAGCATCCGCAAAACGTGGGTAACGTAACGTCACCCGGAACGCCGCCACGGTTTACGAGGTATAGGTTTAGTGACATAGGATGGCATAATTCCATCTCAACAACAATGTCCCTTGGTCATTCCAGGTCCCTCGGCAAACTGTTCATCCCATCCTATTTTAACGTCCTATCCAAACTTTCCGCACTTAGAATCCCTAGCTCTTATGGTAACAGGTTCATGCTAGACCCAAAGGATCAAAAAATTTGGCGCAATACTTTGCTCAACAGACTTCTTTTTGTGTGCGCTCCTGTCTGCTGAGCAAAAGACCTTGTTTGGAAAAGTTAGTATGTGTCAATGTTTAGGTTGCCAGATCATCCCCATATTTTCTGGACGTGTCCTGGTTAAGAGTATGCTGTTACCATCCACATGTATTAAACTATGAAGAATCTTCACTATTAGGTAACCCCACTTCGCGGAGTAAATAGATGTGCATCCGCAAACAATCTGCGTGCTTGCCAGTAGGCAATACAACAACATCATCTTGAACTATCGCTAGTAACCCTGCAAATTGTCAATGTATACTCCGCGAGATAGTTTACCTTGTGTCCTCATGAGTGTCAGCTAGAATGGTTTTGTGATTGTGGCATTTAACAAAACTGCGAGGCAAGTGGCCCCCAAAGAGTACACACCCGAAAACGGTATATTATGATGGGACTTTCAGAGTCGCTAATGGTCGGCCGAAGACACAAAGAAAGCGGGGTAACATCTCTATCTTCCCTCCTTTAGCTGTAACCATCAAGAATGCCTTCTCGAGTGTCACTGGTATAGGCATACTTTCCCCAGCCTAAACCGTAATAGATGTTGGGACAGATCCGACACCATGGACTTACCTGGCAACAGGCAGTCATTTAGACTGGGTGTTGTTGTCTTTGGTCCCGGCAGAACCAGTCATACACCACCCGTATTGGGTGTGGTGACGCGTGTCTTTCTTTCCCCAGATGGGGCAATCCCGGACACCTTTCCGGATGTAACATCAGTCACCCCCTAAAACCATTAAACCCATCATAGAAGACTGCTTTCACCACAACCACTTACGCCAACACACAATCACAACTCAATGAGAGCTCTGTTGGAAAGCCCCGAAATCGGGCCATGGCCTTTCTCCTGGACTCGGTGCTGTTCGGCCGGGCAGCTTAGGGGAACAACAACAACAACACACCAAAACAACCCCATGATGGGCCAGATAGTGAAACCCTACCCTTCTACACGGTTCCCGACATCGGACTCTCGTCTATAAAAGCCCCTATCCTCATAACTCCGAAATACATCGTCATACTCCTGGCGCGTACTCGGTTCGTTTACAATTTCCGCTGCACATGCGCGCAAGCGACCTAATGCCAAACCATAGTTGGTAGGCAGGCTTATCTCACTGTTCTTCCAGGGTAAAACTAACCTTTATATGTGCTTGTCTGAGGCACAGTAGCACACAGACTCGTTTTTTTTAAACCTTTGTAAGCGCAACTTCCGCGTCATAATCAGTCTCCATAAGGATTAATGCCTATTTGAATCCAATCTCCACAGTCGTTTCCTAGGTCGAACTCCGGCAGCCATTTAGGGTCACTAGGTTGGGAATCCTCCCTTCCCAACTCCTCTGCCGCCCCCCCAAAAAGGTTGTACATGGACTCTATATATCGAGACCAGTTTTGGTTCGACCAGAAACCTTTGAGACGGTGTAGTAATGCACCTGTCCGCTCATGCCAAGTATCCAAAATTTAGTCGGGATTAAAATTACACACACACCAAACTTTTTAAAATCCAGGTTATACTACTTCATAATAATGATCCACACGACAAGGTAGAACATGCACCTCACTCTGATTTCCCATGGGATCTGACAAGTTAACCCCCTTGCTACGTAATGCGTGTTCCACCTTCTTCACAGACCCCACAGATACATAGTCTGGGCTAGGGTGTCTACTACGATACAAGTCATAAAGGAGCGCTCGGTTTACGATTAGAAATGTATTGAAATCTCACGCTATCTCGTTAAGTCTTTGTTTGCCACATGTGTTTGTTGTAACTTTCATTAATCGTTTTTAGGAGTAGTAGTTTGGGTGTTGGAAGGAACATAATCATCAGTAAACCCCTGTGAAGCCCTGTAATCTGAAGAGTCTCAGGCCCCTACGATTCTGTGCTTCAAGCCCACTAGTACGGACCCCCATCGTTATAAAGGAACGTTGAGAACCTTGATCTAGGAAGTACCCGAGCAAAACCCTTTTGTTACTGTCATTACGCTTCCCATGGGAATCTGTATGTGGGCAACATAGTGTGGTCCTGTGCGTGCTTACCGTCGTTCCACAGTTGTAAGTACCCTCATTTTTGACTTCCTTTGACTTTATCTGCTGTAGGACACAACTTATCAAAGTGATGTCCTTTGCAGTGGCCGGGACAGGGGCCTTAAAGTATGTAGGCAGTACATTGTCCCCTGCTTACCATTGTTCTTTACCCTTAGACAACCTACACATCAGCTTCAATCTTTTTCGCCTGTGCTAGTTTTGTTTCATTGTGTTTGGGTATGTGTATGCAGAAACCTCCATTTATGTTGTTGTTACATAGCTTACATAGAATCTGAGCAGGTTTTCTTATACACCACCCTCTTGCTTTACTTTAGTCCCCACTGTCATGGCTTCACTGTTCCCCTCTTCTCCCACATTCTCACTTCACTCCCGACTCATACATTCTCCCTTTGTTCAACTGTAGATTATTGATCTCTTTACTGAACTGAGTTTTGAACTCCCCCAGCTCAAATTATCTTAACCTTAGCAAGTATTGCCATTAGGAAGCTTCTGACGCAAGATACGGACTAATCCATTTCCTGCGTGGTAAGCCCTAGGGTATCTAGCGATCGAGTATGGCACTCCATATTTGCCCTGAAGTTTGTCAACTCATCAACCTTATACTGTGGTTCTGCGAGCCCCAACAAGGCAACGACATGGGCCATCTGGGCCATCTTCAACTGCTCTCTATCCCCGTATGTGGACTCTAATAAGTGTACCGCTTCAAGATAACTACCACCTACTACTGCAAAACCCTCTATTAAATGTAAGGCCTCTCCTTCCATTTGGTCCTTCAGATAGTGAAACTTGCGGACATTATCCAAAGAGGATTCATGAACCGTAGATCGAAATACGTCCCAGAAAGCTAACCACTCGGTTAACTTGCCCCCAAATGTAGGAAGATTGAGCTTTGGGAGGTGTAAAGTATGTTTTGGTTCAGCCCTTCTATGGGCCTCATCATCGCCTCCCTTCTTACTTGCGACAGCACGCTGTAATAGGTACTTCGCTCTAAAGACAGTTTCGTCATAGAGAGCGCGATTATCACACTCTGTAACAATCTCTTCCTGCTCTGTCAGGTCAGCCACAAGCACCTCACTCAGAGCCGTAATACGACCGTGGGTAGCCTGGACGATTTCTAATCTAGCCTCCAATTCCTCTAGTTCAGCAGTAGTGATGAAAGTGTTGACGTCCACAATTAGCCTATTTAATACTCCCCGAAGTCCCGCCCTTTGATTTTTAGGGGCTTTGATCAGCACACCACTAGACGGTGTCTCTTTACCGTTTTTATCCATTTTGCTTGCGAGCCTATAGGCTATGTATCTAAATATTACGTTACAAAAACAACGGCCAAATAATAGGCTACTTAAGAGACGCCAACCGGCGGACTTCTATGTTATGGAGAAAAAATAGTACACTAAAATAGCAATACCTACTAATGGATCATATTGAACAAGAAAAAATGTTAGGTCAGGTCATATGTCACAGGAAGTCTGAAACGGAAAAGAAATTATTGGGGAAAGACGATGGGTGGGAAGCAGGACTTAGGCAGGCGCAATGACACAACCCCGGCGTCCCTCTCTAGCCAACGCTTCGTTAGCCCTACAATCTTGTTATATAGGACTTGATTGGTGTCTAAGTCGAGGTGGACACCATCCGGGTCGAGGTCTCGGATGCTGAGTGTGATAGAAACAAAGCGGTGCTTCGTTTCTATTAACCGACACCTCAGGGCGCGGTTTAACAGAATTTTTTATAGCCTGATATTCCGCCGCTGAGAACCCTCGGACTCTCGTCCGGCTCTCAATTGCCACGATCTTGCAGCTTCCTCCGGACTCACGCTCCAGACCCAGCGCCACCTCTTTAATTGCGTCAGCTAACTCGCGGGGTACTGTACCGGGGCGTATATCATTGCCGCCTATAAACAAAAAGATCATATGCGGCCTAAACCGTACCACTTGCCCCCACTGGGGGGAGGCTTTCAGGGTGTCAACGGTTGCTCCCGGTACCCCGAAGTAGGTCAGCCGGAAAGTTCTTTCCCCCTCTGACGCCCGATCCGACTCAGTACCTCCGTCAGCTGCCCTTAGCCTAGTTGCATAAGAATGCCCTACTATGGCTATTCGCTGAGGTACCGGCGCCTGAGGTACAGGGAGATAGCCAAGCCCCACCCCTCTGGGGTCCTTGCTCCTGCATCCCTGGGCTAATCCCTTGCTCATTGCCTAAGAATCCCTTACTGGTAGCTAGTTCCCGGGTCTGGGCACCAATGTGGTAAACTATCAATGGAAGTTAAATATTACTAAGCTATAATGAATCAAATAAAATCAATCTAAATGAATACTCTATATCTAAATTGAATTCAATCTGAAACAAGCTAATTTATATCCAAAGGTCTCACATAATAAATGTATATAATTATAGGGTAAGGTTATAAGGGTTAATATTAGCCAGGAATTAACTCACCAATAGTTCCACGTGGCAATGAGGCAAGGGAGAACGCTTTACCCAATATGGCGGTGGACAATGGGGAACGAGACTTCGGTCCCAAGACACGAGTCAAGTTAAAGAAAGAATAAATGATTACATGGGAATGGACATGAATAATATGCTTATCTATCAGTCAGTCATGATGTCGATGAGAGCGTCGTGATGGTGTAGTTGTGTGTATTGCTGTATGTGTATTGTGATTAGAGGCACAAAAGCACGATCAACTGAGGGCGGAAAATTAGATGTTAACTGGTTGGTGTTCGTGAAGGCTCTGGCGTACCTCAAAAGCACACCTTGCTGCCTTGGCAAACCGCCAGGAGCCCAAATTATCGTACCGCATTTAGGTTGCTCTATACGATAAATTATATTAATATATACGATAAATTCATATATACTACATAAGACCATGGCAATATTGCTTAATAGCATATTAGGCCTTTTATAACTTAACTTATTTACAATCTTATAATATACGATCTACTCGTCCTACGTCGTGCTGTAGGAGAGATCGTGACGTCACAGAGACATACAAGATCACAAAAGAGTCATATTCTATCGTATTTATACGATACACGCTGTCGTCTGCATACAGTAATAATTTACATGAGACGCTCAGTTCCATGTCGTTCACATAACAGAGAAAGAGTAAGGGACCAAGGATGCTTCCCTGCGGGACCCCACAGTTAATTGGCATAGGATCAGATATATTATCATCAATTTTGACTCTTTGGGTTCTACCACTAAGATAAGATTTAAACCAGTTCACAGACCCTATGCCCATAGCTTGTAGTTTATTACATAGGATATCATGGTCTACTGTGTCAAACGCTTTTTGTAGATCAAGAAGAACCATACCAGTGTAGTTACCTTTAGACATTTCTTTACGAATGTGATCCGTTAAGTGGATGAGACAGGAGTCTGTCGAGTACATGCATCTGAAACCTGATTGAAACTTATAGAATAGATCATTTTGTTTGAGGTAGTGTTCAATTTGGGTGTATACCGCTCTTTCAAGGATTTTAGATACAATACATAATATGCTAACTGGTCTGTAGTTCCCAACTTCTAGTTTATTTCCTTTCTTGAATAGAGGGGTTACAATAGCTTCCTTCAGTTCAGCAGGTACTGTGTTGGTGTTAATTGACAAGTTGATGATGTGGGTTAGGGGGCCTGCTATACCAATGGCTCCATCTCGTAGAAATTTGGCAGGAATTTTGTCTGGTCCTGTGCTCTTATGTACATTTAGGTTAGACAGCTCGTCAAAAGTGTATTTTGGTGTAACATTTTGCAATCTAAATGTGTTCGGGTGTATGTCTTTATCTCTGTAGAAATTACGAAAGGTGGCCGTTGTTGTCTTGTATTTATTGAGAGGTTGAGGTAGGTTCTGTGTAAGTGTGTTTGCTATGGAAGTGAAGAAGGAGTTGAAGTAGGTTGAAATTTGTCGTTTATCGTGGCAAACCTGATCATTAATGGTGAGAGCAATATAGTGTTAGACGAATCCCTTGTCTTGTTGCTGTAGCCTGTTGTTTTTAAGTGCCTCCATAGTTTCTTTGGGTTATTCTGATATTCCTCTGCCTTATTGTGAAAATAATTATTTTTCGCTGATTTCATTTTCCTACTTAGTTTATTCCTGGCCCTGTTGAACTCATGTTTCAGACCTTGATCCTGTCTATGTTTCGCTAGCCTTTTTAACAGATTGTCTCTGTGTTCCAGATGGTGTAGTATGTCATTGTTGATCCATGGGTCTGACCTTGATTTAATTCGTATGTCTTTCAGAGGAGCTATTTCGTCTAGGATGTTTGTGATGATGGTTCTGAAGCCAACCCATGCGTCATTAACGTTTGTACTTCCAAACACTGGAGACCAGTCTGTATTCCATAAAATGTCCAGAA
The DNA here is from genome assembly GCA_032716605.1 of Paralithodes platypus. Classification (NCBI taxonomy): domain Eukaryota; kingdom Metazoa; phylum Arthropoda; class Malacostraca; order Decapoda; family Lithodidae; genus Paralithodes; species Paralithodes platypus. The sequence continues at coordinate 18,485,687 of CM064481.1, forward strand.
ATGTTTCCTTATTGTAGTTTCTGAGTGACCTTGTTTTGATAATCTTGTGATTCTCTAGGGTAATTTTTGTGGTTTTCCGTGTGCAATATGTGACGAAGTGATCACTTATCCCAGTCTGTATAACCCCTGATTGGGATATTTTGTCCTCTCTGTTACAGTTTATGTGGTCTAATATTGTGGCAGTGTTCTCAGAGATACGTGTGGGGGTTGTGATGAGTTGTTTGTGATTGTGCATTGTCAGTATATGCCTATATTCTCGTACAAGCCTATCATTTCGTTGTTTGTAACACAGGTTAAAATCCCCTAGTATGATGGATTCATTCCGAGGGTCTAGCGATGACAAAGTTCGTTCAAATTTGGTCAAGAATTGTGTGTCGGCTGGTGGCCTATAGCATACCCCAATTTTGATGGGTCTTGTCCTCGGCAGGTGTAGGTCGATCCACAGAGCTTCGTGATTTTCTACATGGAGGTCGGTCCTAGTTGTGTGTGTGAGGTTGTTTTTTACATACAGACATACTCCTGCCCCATGCCTATTGCGATCATTCCTAACCATGTTGAAACCTTGAATGTTTATTTCACCATCGTTTATACTTGAATCCAGCCAGGTTTCTGTGATTGCAATTATTGAAGCTTTGGCCTTATTAGCTAACAAGTTTATTTCTGACAATTTATGGTACATTGATCTGGCGTTAATGTGGATAAGATGGAGCCCTTTGTTGGTGAACACTCTGTATTCATCTTTGATTTTGAATGTGTCCTGGCTGGATTCTGAGTTGTTAATACTTGGATCATTTACATTAATATTCGGTAATGAATGCAAGGCACACTTATTGCAAAGGAATTCCCGTTCTTCACTGTTGGTCTTCTTAGAGATGCACTTCATGTGAGCTACCTATTTACACTTTACACAGTTTTGGATCTTCTGACGTCGTGTTATGAGTGATTCACAAATAAAACAAATAAATTCGCGATGTTGTACAGCTGAGTTCCTACATTTAACACATTCAACTTTGTTTCTACTGTTAACGTAAGTACATCGGTTATGAACAATTTCATTACAACTGTTGCATTGTAAAAGTGAACTCCTATTGTTGAAACCAATATTACAGACTATACATAGTTTTTTCTTACTGTTTATCATACGACTGGAGGTGTGGTTTGGTCCGCGTCGATCAGCTGTTTGTGCGGGAGAGAGTAGGGGATACTCGCGGTCGCGGCTGTGGTTGTTTGCTGTTGTTGTTGTTGTTGTTGTTTTCATTGTCCGTTGATGCTGCTTCCCTGTAGATGTATTTGCGAGTGCTACCTGTTTTTATTGTTGTTCTTGTTGCATGTTGTGCTACTTGGGTCGCCGATATCTGTGGTATTAATGGTAATGCTGTGGGTAATGTAGAGTTGGTGGAGTGGGTAATTGCTAGTTCCCTGCATTTATCGCATTCCATTTCTTTTCTGCTGTTAACATAAGAACATCGATCGTGTGCTGTTTCATTACAAATACTACATTGTGATGTTGGACTCCTTTTGTTGAATCTAATATCGCACACTGTACATAGATTCTTTGTATTGTTCGTCGTACGTCTGGCGGTGTGATGATCAGCTGTGCTGCTAGGGTGGGGACTGTCTGTGGCTATGTCTCTCCCCTGTGACCCCTCCCTGCCCCACCTGTATTTGCTGTTTGATGATGTTGTCCTTATTCCTGGCTGCTCCATTGTTGATGTTGTTGCGACTGATGCCTTTCTTCCTAGCTGCTCCAGTTACATGTTGAGCCACCGATAGTGTTGGATTGTGTTGTGGGTTGAATTGGAGCGTGACGGCCGGAGGCTGGGGTACCTGCTGGCCCAGTTTGTTATAACGAATTTTACTGCTAGGGACTGTTGAAATGTCGGTGTCTGCCTTACTTGTTTGGTGGTGAGGTTTCTTCAACGTTGAACAAGGGCCGGGGTTGGTAGTTGATAGGGGATATGAAAGGTAATCTGGGGAAGAGAGGTTTTGGTTCTGAAAGAGCTTTAGGTTCTTTGATAGGGGATATGAAAGGTAATTTAGGTAACAACCTGGTTGCACCTGTGGTTGTGTAGCTAGGTTGAGGAGTTACTGAGCTGGCTGAGGGGGGTTTGTAATAGTTACCCCTGCGATGGTCATTTTCTTTGGCTTTGGTGATTAAAGAAAATGACTCTGCGTGGGTGACTGGTGTGGTCCACTCATTCCACCGTTATCTTGGCTATACGGGCAGGGGCAGGGTTGTCGTGGGTCTGGATGGCAGGGGGGGAGGCTGTCCGAAGGCTTAGTTGGTTCTGTCACATGGCTGTGACAAGCTGGAGATGAGGTAACACCGTTCCTAGACCGCATCTCATAAATAATAGTTTATCCTAAAACATATAGAATATTTACTTCACCACATAATAGAAAACTTATCATTATATTTTATGGGTAACTAAATTAAATAAATATAAGATCCTTTAATTTAATTAACAGTTTAATCCCAGAAAATTACGACACATTTTAGCAGTTTATTCTGGCTATCATTAGAGGATTTTATACAGCTTATGAATGTTCTGTTAGAATTAAAGGGCAAAATTAGCTGGTAATTCTTCAGTAGCCTACTGGGCCTTCTCTCAATCCCCCTCCCCCCACCAGCCACCCAGCTGATCACATTATAACAACAACAACAACAACGAGTTCGTCCCTGCCAGTGCCACTGTGCCAGGCTTAATCTCGTCTTGTTCTGCAAGAACTAGGCCTACAGTGATAGTCTTCAAAACCACATTGCCAGGTACCGGTATTAAGCCTATAGGCCTACATAAATATGAGGAACATTCGTGGTTAATGTCCTATTGCATTACAGGATAGGCCCAGGGTAAATCTGACTTTTTGGACCGACAGAGATTTCAGTAAGTTTTAGCTTAGGCTAGGCCTAGGCCTATTGTTTTTTTTGGTAAAATTTTACCTAGGCCTATGGTCCCGTTAAAATATCCTCAAGTACTACAAGTAGCCTAGGTCTAGGCCTAACCTAGGCCTATTAAAAACTGTGGTAAAAATTGAAGAGACCCCGGACAGCCTTTTTACTAGGCCTAGGCTAGTTAGCCTAATTCATTTTTGTTTTCTTTGATAGGGCCTAGGCCTAGCTTAGGCCTATAGCCTACAGTGTTGTTTAATACCGAGGACCGTCGCATTTTAGTATTTTCAACATTAGGCCTAGCCTAACCTAACCTAACCGAAAACCAACAGACGGTCTAAATCCAGCTCACGTTCCCTGTTTATGGGTGCACGACGGTCTAAACCCAGCTCACGTTCCCTGTTTATGGGTGCAAGACGGTCTAAACCCAGCTCACGAGCCTCACGTTCCCTGTTTATGGGTGCACGACGGTCTAAACCCAGCTCATGTTCCCTGTTTAGTTTTCAGTTAGGTTAGGTTAGGCTAGGCTACTAGGCTAGGCCTAATGTTGAAAATACTAAAATGCGACGGTCCTCGGTATTAAACAACACTGTAGCCTAGGCCTATATCAAAGAAAAATAAACAAAAAACTAGAATTAGGCCTAGGCCTAACAAGTAAAAAGGCTGTCCGGGGTCTCTTCAATTTTTACCAAAACTGTTCAGGGGACTGGTTAGAACTTGTAGGATGTTTAACCCTCCAGACCCGGTTCAACGGTTGGGCTCTGAGGTATCCATAAAAAAAAAAAAATGCGGAACCCGGAAGGGAGCTGAGGCTCCGGCAGCTTGAAAGCCTGTAAGCTTAGCTTGGTGTGCGAGGCGTCCGTCCGACGCATGTAAACAAAAACTGGCTGGACCGACGCCGCGCATCTCCGACCACAAGAAAAAGGAGAGCGTCGCTTGTTCGTGTGTGCCTGTATGTTATTGTTAAGTAGTCAAAAGTAGTGTAAAGTGGCTGATTTTACTACAAAGTAATATCCACGGAAATTGTCATCACAACTGAACCAGTTGACTTAGAAAGCTCTACTTAACGCCATTCTACAGGTACGAAACACATCTACGCTTGGGAATGCGCGGGAATGCGGAAGCAGTCAAAATAACAAAGATACGGTAGCCTAGGCGTAGACGTTTTTCGGCCAAAACCCCCGGGTTTCGCTATGGAATACATAGCCGGGTCTGATGGGTTAATTGAAGGTCGGAAATCAGTATTTACTGAGAAATAAAAGTTAAAATGCGCTATGTTTTACGGGACGGGAGGGTCTGTACGAGTGTACGCCGCCACATACGCGCGGCCCCGCCCACTGCCCAAAATGTACAAATATTATATTAGATTAGGCTAGATTAGATTAGATTAACCTAACCTAACCCTAATCTAATATAATATAATATAATATAGGCCTAACATAACATAACATTACCTGGGAAAGAGAGGGCAGGGACCCTGGGTACCGGGTACTTACTTGTACTTACTTGTACAGTACTTGTACTTGGTGTGGAGTTTCTCAGCCGCGCTCCGTCACTAGATGTGACGCTCGTCGCAGCTGCCCTTTAAACCATCTAGCACTTGTAGTCTTGTCTCACAGTGCCATCTTCTAAGTCATAACATTCCCTGAACAAATGTGTTTTTAGTGACTTTTTAAAGGCCTTTATGTTCGCACACCTTTTCACATTAACTGGTAGATTATTATAAAGTCTCGGTGCACTCTTTTCGAAGGCCCTAAATCCAAATTCATGATTGCACCGTGGCTCATTCAATTGATGCAGCACGTTGCCATGTCTCAGCATCATATCAGTGCCAACATTGAAGTCTTCCAATAAGTCTCGCACATATTCCGGCTTTCCAAAGTTCAAAGCTTGATACACTATAACACACAGTTTGAATATGATCCTCGCTTTCACCGGCAGCCAATGCAGGTCAATAATGCCGGCGTTATACTCGCACGGAATGGTAAACTCTTTATTAATCTTGCTGCTCTATTCATTATAAGTTGTAGTTTTCGTAGCAAGTAATTTGGTAGTCGATAATATAGAGAATTACAATAGTCTAATTTACTAATTACATGATTGTGGATCAACATTTTGGTTGTATTAATATCCAGATATTTTCTCACAAAAGCAATATTCCTCAGATGATAGGCAGAGATTCGCACTGTTTGATTAATCTGGTTTTTAAATGACAGTTCACTATCAACCAAGACTCCCAAATCCTTCACCACACTACTCACAGTCATCACACTATCATTGATATTGAGGCTTTGCACGCCCAGTCTCTCAAGGTTCACCCGTCTGCCTACTAATAGGCATTCAGTTTTATTTTCATTTAATTTCAGTTGCTTTGACTCCATCCACTTCCCAATGTCTTTTAATAAACCACTAATCTTCTCCTCAACATTCACCACGTCACTTAGTGCCAGATAGAATTGGGTGTCATCCGCAAACAGCTTGAATTTCACTCCATGTTTCATTAATATGCTAGATAGTGCAATTGTATATATACAGAATAGAATTGGTCCAAGAACACTCCCTTGAGGGACGCCCCTCTCTAGATGCTTCATCTCTGAGAATTTATTACTTATTTGCACACAATAAGTTCTGTTAGTAAGGTAACTTTGAAGGTATTCCAGCGCATTACCATCAATACCAATAGCTTTACAGTCTTCTATTAGTAAGCTATGCACCACTGTATCGAACGCAGCACTCAAGTCCAACAAAATTAAGATTCCACACTTCGCATTGTCCATTTGCACGAGTAAATCATTAATCACAGAGCACATCGTGGTTTCCGTAGAGTAAAGTCTTCTATATGCGGACTGGTTGTCTGGGAGAGCCTTCACTAAACTCAAGTGATCCCATAACTGACCCAGAATTACATTTTCAGTAATTTTTGATAGAAATGTTAAATTGGAAACAGGCATAAAAGAGCTCAAGCATTGAGAATCAAGGCTCCCTTTAATAATAGGCTTCACAATCGCATTCTTTTCAGACGATGGAAATACATTATTTGCAATGCTACAGTTTATTATGTCAACATATATGTCCAGAAAACTGTTAAAATTTTTACTGTGCACTATTTCACGTATCGGTATAGGATCATTACTACAATGGGTAAGTTTTGCTTTCGTAACTATGGATTTAACTGTATTCAGATCCGTCATAGTAAATTCTGTTAACTTAGTCACAGTAGGCTCAGCTACAACAACGTCTTGAGTCTCGACTACTCCAAAATTTCCAACAATGGCATTAATTTTATCACAAAAAAAGTCAGAAAAATCATTCGCCAATGTCATATCCGGAATCCCTTCTGGTAACTTATTTTTCTTCTTGTTTCCCGTCAAGTTGTCAAGTACCACATACAGCTTATTCATGTCAGATCCAGCTTCTTTTGCTTTATTCATATAGTATTCACGTTTTCTAAGCACAATGAGCCTGTTTTCTATATTCCGAGCTCTTTTATAGTTATCTCTTGCCTCTTCGGTTCATAGACGTCTCCATAGCCTCTCACATTTCTTCTTGGCCTTTTTTGCTCTTTGAATATCAGCATTAAACCACGGCGCACTATCTACTATTACTATTTTCTTTTCAATAATGGGGCACATATCTTCGTATTTTTCTCTAGCAATGCTGTTATACAGATTAGTGAAACATGACGTACAGTCATCTATTAATTCACCGTGAGGACAGTGTTCTTTTTTCTTAATTAGTATTTCATTCGCAACAGTCGATATTAGTAGTTGTGGCTCAAATTTTCTTTTTGACCTACACTTTATTGTCTTAGATTGTCTAGGTTTACTTACAAACGGCATGTTAAAAGTAACTAGTTTATGGACCGGCGAAATACAACACTCATCTTCAACATACAGCTCATTTATCATATCGCTTTCTCTATTCGTATAAACCAAGTCTAATGCATGACCACCTCTTGAAGTTGCAGTATGCACTTTATTTATCAAGTGGAAAGACTCCATCAATTCTATAAAGATAGTAGCATAGTAATCATTCGGAACATCCACCCACAGATTAAAGTCACCAAAGACGAATGTATTCGTACTAACCATATCAATTGTTTCCAAGTATAATCTAAAATCATCAATAAATGTACTGGCACTTAAATTTGGGGGTCTATAAACAACAATAAAAGTACATTTCCAGCCTCCAATCTCACAGCCCACCTGTATATGTTCAAAACTACTGAACCTTGCAGATTTACATATTTTCGTCTTCTTAAACGTGTTTGTAAGAAAAATTCCCACACCACCACCTCCCTTCCCTCTTCGTGGATTGTGGAAGAAGGTATGCGTTAAAGGAGTCATTTCAAGTATTTTAGCAGTATCGTATTCACTCAGCCATGTTTCAGTTACCGCTAGTACATCATATTTTGCCTCATTAATTAAGTCTCGAATTTCAAAGGTTTTATTTCCCACTGATTGAATGTTTATCAGTCCCCCCTTTATCTTTATTAAAGCACTAGATTCCATGATCAGTTAGGTCTCTCACCTTGACTATCTCACTCGAAAAGACCGGGCACCGGGTATCTGATGATGAATGATACACGTCTTGTTTCCCGTATCTCATACAATTTATGCACTTTCTCACAGTCACCTTACAATCCTTCGACCTATGTGTTCCAGCACATTTAAAACAAACAGGCACATCACTGTTTAGTTTAGCAGCACACTTATTTTCTGCATGCCCATATCTCTGGCAATAGAAACAAGCCAATGCATGGTACCTGTCTCTTATATTATATATTCCCCATTGAAGTTGCACCTTGTCTTTATATTTGTAGAGAGCCGCACGGACTTCAGGCTCACATTTCAGGATATAATGGACTGTACCTCCAGCAGCTGGTTTATCAAAAATCATGGCAATCTTTCCTTTAATATCATCAATCGAATCCAGAAAATCATTCCTTGCAATTAATGTATCAATTATCTCACTCTTGGACTCTTCAGGATGAACATTGCAAATCATCACTTTTGGTTTTAATTTTTTCACACTCCTTGTAGTAACAGCCGGCACCTCTCCCAACTTTTTAACTGCATCATTCAGCATATCCACAGTGCCAAAATTCATCACCATGTTCCCTTTAGGGGTAAACTTCGTATCGTGAATTTTAATCCCCTCTAGCGCCTGAGAAATTTCTCCTCTCTTGTCAGTTGCCTTTTCATTCTCATCCGTCGCCTTCAGAACGAGTAGATTCTTCTTTTCTTTCTTCTTTCTTCTCCCCGCCACCACATCCGATTTTAGCGCATTTTAAGACTGTTATTTCTCAGTAAATACTGATTTCCGACATTCAATTAAACATCCTACAAGTTCTAACCAGTCCCCTGAACAGTTTTTAATAGGTTACTTGAGGATATTTTAACGGGACCATAGGTAAAAAAAAATAAAAAAATCCCTTCAGATAGGGCCTATATCTTACAGTATCTTACAGTAGATCCTCTGGAAAAAGGCAAACTAGGCCTGTGTATCCAGCTCAGTACCAGTACTTGCACTGCTGCGGTCGTTCACGGTGTTGGCGGCGGCGGTAGCAGACGCAATTTTTTTACTATATACCCGGTACTATATACTATAGCCTAGTGTTGTTTTATACTGAAGAGGAGCGGAAATGAATATTTACCCATTATCCAACAATCTAAAAACACGCCCCCTACTAGTGGGGAGGGCTATTATTCTATGAAGTTCAGGGAAAATGAGGGGTTAAAAGCATAAAACAGACATAATTAGCCTAACCGGTATAGGCATATATTAAGCAAACCACCCACCAATTTTCATGACAATTTTGAAATGCATGTTGGAATCCCTATAAACTGTACTTCATTTTTATGTAGCCTAAGTTTGATAATTTGGAAAAATCGATTAAGGGAGAAAATTAACATTGAAAATGATGTGTAAAAAGTCTCCCATAAACGGCTGCCCGCTATGTTATTGTAATTTGCGGCCTAATTTCGTCTGTTATTTCACTTTCTCCTTAATTGGACCCCCTCATTGAAGTACAACATATTATGATGACATAAGTGAACAGCATAATCCATATAGGGTCTCACTAATGACAAGTAAAGTTTTAAGATAACATCAGCAGTTCTGTTACTCACACTCCTAGATATGAACCCGAGAATCCTGTTTACCTTGTTACGAACGCTTATACATTGTTTTCTAGGCTTCAAATCATTGCTAACAAACACACCTAGATCTTTCTCACAGTCTGAGTTTTGGATGTAATATAACCTATACTCCATGTTAAAATAAGTGTCAACCCTCGAAAAAATTCTATTAACCTAAGACGTGCGCATGGGGGGTATGAGACACCACACTCCTGTGCGCACGTATTTGAGCTGTTCCCATCACTAACATCGTTATTTTACCATAAATAGCATTAATACTTATCCATATGCGCCTATTATAGGTTGATTATAAAGGTATTAACCTGTTACAACAATAAAACAAGTGGAAACAGCGTTTGGATGGTCAAAATCGGCGATACAGGCCGGGAGTTACATAATGTATGGCCGAGGCAACCTCCCTCCCCTCCACTTTTCCCCACGTCTGGAAAGAGACTGTCGATCGAAACTCTCTCTCTCTCTCTCTCTCTCTCTCTCTCTCTCTCTCTTGCACTCGCTTGGTAACAGTGATGACAATGCCCTGCTTGCAACTCGCTAATGTTAGCACGAAAATAGACCACAGAATAAGGGAATAACAGGGAAAATAGGTGATAACTGAAGGAGGGGAGGTGGAGGAGTGATATTTGGCATGGCCCAGGGGCAAAAAAAAAATAAACAATTTTTGTTGGGGTGTTTTAAATGGATTTTTTTTTTCTCCCAGACTCTTAACCTAAGAAGTGCGCATGAGGGGTATGAGACACCACACTCCTGTGCTGACGTATTTGAGCTGTTCCCATCACTAACATCGTTATTTTACCATAAATAGCATTAATACTTATCCATATGCGCCTATTATTGGTTGATTATAAAGGTATTAACCTGTTACAACAATGAAACAAGTGGAAACAGTGTTTGGATGGTCAAAATCGGCGATACAGGCCGGGAGTTACATAATGTATGGCTGAGGCAACCTCCCTGCCCTCCACCCCTCCCCTTGTCTGGAGAGACACTGTTCCGCAATAGTCTCTCTCTCGCTCTTTCCCACGCTTGGTAACAGTGATGACAACGCCCTGCTACCAGCTCGCTAATGTTAGCACAAAAATAAACCACAGAATAAGGGAATAACAGGGAAAATAGGTGATAACTGAAGGAGGGGAGGAAAGTGGGGAAGGAGGGGAGGTGGAGGAGTGATATTTGGCATGGCCCAGGGGCATGGGTGTTTTAAATGGATTTTTGTTTCCCCTTACTCTTAAGAGTCTTCCCGCAGTCCGCCGGGGGAACTCTTAAGAGTCTCCCCGCAGTTCCCGGGTTAAGAGTCTTCCCGCAGTCGCCCGGGGAAACTCTTAAGTCTTCCCGTAGCTCCTGGGTTAAGGGAGATACAGAACCTAGATTCCTAGAACCTGTAACCTGTAACGATATTTGTCCAGGGTTTCCCACAGACGCCATCCCGCTAGGTCAGCCATGTTGATACTATAATTGAAGAGCGCTTTTATCGTAGTTATTCGACTACTGTATAACGCCCTCTGCCTTAATCTATGTGAACTTATGATCAACACGTCACTATGTTTCTGCCATATTATTGGTTATTTTTTTGTATACGTCACCATACGTCACGGTATTGAAGGAGTCACCCAATCATGGATTAATATATGGACAATGACCTCATTTTAGTCAGCCAAGCTTACAAGTCTATTGATGAACAGGGCTATCAACATGCTACAGTTAACCATAGTGTAAATTTCGTAGGTCCTAACAATGATGTTAGGTTAGGTTAGGTTGAAAAACAAGAAAACCCGAGCCAACTTCTTTTTTGCACTTACTGTCTTAATGCAGCTGAAAAATCTTAAAATCCGAGCCAACTTTTGCCAAAACTTGGCTCGGGTTTTTTCATTTTGGGGTTTTCTCAAGTTGAAATACAACAAAACCCGAGCCAACTTTCATCATAAAAGCCATTATATCGCTTTTTTATGTCTTTAACCCCACATTTTCCCTGATCTGCATAGCCCTCCCCACTATCGGGCGGCGTATCTTAAGATCGTTGGCTAAAGGGGAAAACTATTTTTGCGGAGGTTGAAACTAATGTCAATCAACTTAGGCTATATTAATGCAAATAAACTAAAACTAAAAAAAAAAAATGAAAATAATTGGTGGGTGGTTTCCTTAATATTCTCCGCCTAACCTAACAACCTTACCTAACCTATCCTATCCTATCCTAGTATTACTAATTTACTATTATGTACTATAGCCTACCCCTTATGAGCCCCCACCCCCCCCGCTGTTTGACATCAACTTACGTGTTAACACAAAGTACGCTCGGTAACACAACTCATTCCATAGGGGCTGCCGCCCCCACACCCCAGCTGGTTGGGTAACAGTGCAAAAAACACAGTATTATGGGACATACTTTAGGCTACTCCCTTTTTTTCTCCCTTATAATACATTTCGGTAAATCTACAGTTATACTACCCCCCACCACCTCCCCCCTTCAAAACACGCCTTTTAGCGTGTTTTTGGATGGTTCAGCAGACGCGGAAACTGAAAAACTCTTATTTTGATAAAAATGTATCACCAACCAGATAGGAGTTTTTCAGATAATTTGTTATTATTTTTTATTTTTATTTGATATACAGTGTTGTTTAATACCAAGGACTGTCGCATTTAAGTATTTTTAACATTAGCCTAACCTAAATGAAAACTAACCTGTCTCGCTGACGGTCTAAACCCAGCTCACGTTCCCTGTTTATGGGTGCGCGACGGTCTAAACCCAGCTCACGTTCCCTGTTTATTGGTGCGCGAAGGTTTGTAATACTTCAATGTATCTATTTCAAGTCAAATATACATTTCTGCGCATCATCAAACCATACTAAGTCTACTAATAATAATATTAACCCATTAGTACCAACAGAATAACGACAAAATAGGGGTAGTATAACTGTAGAATTATCTACATTTCTGCTCTTAACCCTCTCCGACATATGACGCAATTTTGAGCCTATTAGGGATACTTTAAAGCCTTTATTACCATCAGGGTTTTTTACAAACCTTTATTTTAGTTACTTCAACCTCTGCAGTTGTCTTTGAGTTAGATGTGGGCAGAAAACTAATTTTGGAGAGGTAATTATAAGAGTGAGAGAACTCTATTTCTTATTGCTAATCTGGCAACCTCTGCATCATATATGTCTGAAGGGGTTAATGACATATACAGTATAGCAATGATGTATATGCTTTACCGGACTTATTAGGCCTAAAAAGATCGATGGGCTAACTGTCGGTCCAAATCATCAGTATAGCCTAACCCAGGAGGCGGAGGGCCTAGTTTTCTAAATTGATAGTAACACTGCCCAATTTTTGGGTGACTGGACGACTCGGCCCATGGGACAACTCGGCTCGGACAGCTCGGACCATTATTTGAGACAGCTCGGCCCCGTGTTTTGCTATGGGGCAATTTGACGAGTCCAGTCAGGATATAGGGTGGGGAGAGCTAAGTGGAGGGTTTATGGCGTGTGTGTAATGTGGGCGAAATGTTGGTTTATTGTATAATTTTGTCATAGGCTAGTTCTCTCGATTCATAATGTGTAGGTTAGGTTAGGTTAATTACGACTTGTCTCGTAATTAACACGGGGCCGAGCTGTCTCGCCGTGGGCCGAGCAGTCTAGCATTCGCCTAATGCATGTCGTTATGCAGGAATATACCCTAATTTATTCCATTCAATTAAACATCAGACTTAGGGCCTAGCCTATTCAGATTTGTAAAAGATTCTCTGGTCAATATACAGGAGACGCAACAATACAGTACTGTATAGGTAGCAAATTTCTAATGGTAGTTTTGGGTTCCTATCATCATATGCTTTATTTCTAGGCTACCGGTATATACTTTTTATCCTCGGGGAAAAAAAAAAATTTGGGGGGATTTTTCATTTTTTTTCTTGTTTTTGTTTTGTTTTGGTCATTAACCTAACCAAAAAACCTAACCTAACAGCCCCCAAATACATTTAGGTTAGGTTAGGTTAGGTTTTTTGGTTAGGTTAATAAAAAAAAAAAAAATCCCAAGAAAAAAATGAAAACTTCCAAGATTTTTTTTTTTTCCCCGGGGATAAAAAGTACTGTATAGGCTTAGCCTATAGAAATGAAGCATATGATGATAGGAACCCAAAACTACCATTATAAATTTGTTACCTATAGGCTATTGTTGTGTCAGAGCATCTCCTGTATATTTACTGATTCTCTTCATAATAATTTCAGTACAAGTAGGCTAGGCTATGCAGCTAGGCCTATCAACAAACTATTAATTTGCATCAGGCCTATAGGCTAGCCTAGTTGATTGCTTAGCCTAGCCTAATGCTATCTCCATTTTGGATTAACCTAGGCTAGGCTATCGCCATTTCTTAGGGCTTAGGCTATATAGCCTAGCCTGGGCTAAATCTAAAAGTACAGTACTGTAGGATACGCTTAAGCCTACAGTATATTTTTACCTTACCTTAGTTCACCTTAGTTGAATTTCGTCTCGATGGACACAGCTAACGTGGACGTCCGCTGGTCCCTTAGGTAGGCTAAGCGGCAAGGATGTAACGTAGTGTTCGGGTGTAGGCTACCGCCCGCCTTATTTACACTACGCGAAGCGGCGGCGGACGCTTGCGATCATGCTCCCGTCTATTTTGATTGCCGTTGGAATAGGCCCTATGCTGAGGCCCTCACTTAGGATAATTGTCATCATTATATATACGGAGTGGGTATTTACACCCGACCGTGAAAATAACACTCTACGGTATTTGCACCCGATCGTCGTCTTCTATATATTTCGATAGAACGTAAATATAGCAAGACGAACATTATAACAAGAGAAACTGACAAATATAGAATAATACAGTAGGGTCCCGCATAAAACGTGTTCGCATAAAACGTGTCTCGATTAAAATGACCGACCTAAAATATTAATATTTAATTTTCGATCAGAACGAATGTGATCACATAAAACGTGTCCGCCGCCAAAGTGGGGCAAATCCGAGGAGTTTTCATATAGAGCGCCGAAATATCGTACAAAACGTACAAAATATCGTACGCTTTCATATAAAATGCCGAAATATCGTACAAAACGTACGAAATATCGTACGCTCCTGACGGAAATTTACGCTTCCAGTGAACATTGACGATATTGGGCCACCAAAATGCTGTGTTCACATAAAACGAAATCGCATAAAACGCCCTCGTTTATCGACCATAAACTCGTTTTATGTGAGACCCTACTGTATATGTGAAGCAGTGAGCAGAAAATATTTGTTCAACAATTATGACTCCCACATCACTTCTCTTGTAGACAGAGTTCACCAAGATCATTACACCCACACCCTTTCCACACACTGCACATGGGTAGGCCTATGCACCGCTCTTTTCCACATTGCCTCGTCTCAATCTACAATGCATAACCTTGGTTTTGTTAATATTGACTCTTAAACCCTTGCTCGCCATGCCCTCTCTCCATTCTCTGAATTTGGCCTCAGCATCTTGCATACTGTCAGCTATTAGGACTAAATCGTATGCATAAAACAGTTCCAACGGGAGTCCGCCTCTAAAACCTCTGGACAGTGCCTCCAGGTCTCAGGACCATAATAGAGAGGAGGGGGCTTAACACTGAACCCTGATAGACTCCAACACGGACTGCGAACTCATCACTCAGTACACCCTTCACCCTCACCGTACTTCGCGAATCCTCATACATCTTCATTATCACACGCACCAGCCACTCTTCCACACCAAGTTTCCTCATAGCCCACTGCACAATATCTCTAGGCACCCTATCAAAGGCCTTCTCCAGGTCTACAAACACAAAGTAAAGATCCCTGCCTTTTAGTAAGTATCTTTCCTGTATCTGCCTGACTATGAAGATAGCATCGGTTGTACCCCGTCCTTGCATGAAACCAAACTGCATATCATCAATGGAGATGCTTTGCCTGATCAAACCCTCAAAGACTCTCTCACAGACCTTCATGATTTGGTCGAGCATTTTCAGGCCCCTATAATTTCCTCTATCTAGCGCATCCCCTTTTCCTTTGTATATATTTACTATTACACTTTTGAGCCAATCCTCTGGGATTTTCTCATCTTTAATAATAGTGTTTATCAACTCAGTGACTAAGTTTACACCAGTCTCCCCTGAGGCTTTTATCATCTCAGCGACAATGTCAGAGCAACCTGGAGCTTTACCGTCCTTCATTTTATTGATTGCGTCGCTCACTACACCTGGTGCTATCAAAGGAGAGGGCCCAGATATTGGTTTTTCGATACTAAGCTGTTCCTTATCCCATTCAAACTCTACATTTAGCAATCATTCATAGTGTGCCTTCCATGCTTCTCTGATTTCATTTTCTGCATACACAATCTTTCCATTATCGTTTCTAACACACTGTTCACTTATAATATCCCTACTGTCATTTTTAACTCGCCTAGCTATCCCATTGGGATTGTCAGTGTTACACACTTGTTCGAGGACCAGGTCCTTAATGCCTTTTTTAGCATTGTAAATAAATCTTTTGGCAGTTCGTTTAGCTGCCTGGTATTCCTCCTTGCTGCCTCCCTTCTTCCATGCTTTGAAGCATCTCCTTTTCTCTTTCACAACATGTTCTACCTCATCGTTCCACCACCAGGAGGTCTTATTCCTGGGGTGACCCTTTGTTTTCCCACAGACTTTGTCAGTGGCAGCGATAAGGCTATGCTTAAGAAAGTTAGTTCCATTGACTATTTGCATTGTTAGGCCTAGCTTCCTTATTTCTATTAATTTCCTCCAGTTCACTATGAAACCTATCCCTAACTTCCTTGTTCTTCAGCAGCCACACTTTCCTTTTGGGTATGTGTTTTTTTTTTTTTTTCTATATTCCAACTTACTTCCTCTCGGGCATAGGCTGAGAGCCTTAACATTCACCGCTTTACAATGAACAGTGAATCCTGTGAGGTCTTGTTCCAGTCTAGGGAGTGTGACATGTGAAGCACGTAGAGTACAACGAGCACCTGCCATCTTGCCTTCACATGAGGCACGGTGCTCACTCATGGCCCGAAACGACCCCATCTCTGAAGCCACCTCGTTCCCGTGCTTCACTGTCTCATCCCCTACACTCGGACTCTCACATTTCATGTGTTAGCCTCAGTTCACCTAGCTGTAAATAGGTACCTGGAATAAGTGGACGACGTTGTGACGTCCCATCTGGGGTTGGCAAAAATGGTACAAGGCGAGATGGGTATCATATGGTTCACCTAAGCTGATGGCTACCTAAGCCTTCGGGCGAGACGGTACCGTCTATAGTGAGAATGGTACCATACAGATCCACCCTAAGCCTTCGTTTCCGATGTCGCCAATTGGCTAAAATACAGACTACACACATATCCACAGCCATTCCAACAATACATAAAACACTTAACATGCATTTCACGCAATACATTCCCAGTTAAGGAGGCGCGATAATAATGAGCTTAGCTCGCATTGCGTGGATTCCCCTTGACGAACAAAGTAACTGAGTAACTTACACACACACAATGCCACCTGTTGAGCAGATAACTCACCAGGCATTGCACCCCTATAGCATATTTTGAATATGGGAATATTCATACAGTGCTATTTAATCAGGGAACAATGAGGGTATTTTATTGACGTTTCGGTGGGCTTGTGGTAATGCACTGATACCAGGTACAGCACAAATTCCATCCCAATAATATGTATACCTTCTTGCACTTAGGATCTCTGTATAAGCTCATGTCGCACACAAGTAGCTTATGCTGGGGGATACATTCTTCGTTCGGGATGACCTTTACATCTCGAACCAGTTTCCAGTCTTTCCTGTTAACCAAGAAGTAATCTATCTGGCTACTGGAGACCCCAGAGTTATATGTGATCAGATGGCTCTGTCTTTTCTTGAACTTTGTGTTACACACAACCATGTTAAGTGCAACGCAGGACTCCAATATATATTCGCCTTCCAGATTCCTCCTTCCGTAACCATTTCCTCCATTTACCCCCTCGTATCCATCTGCAGATACTCCCACGTGACCATTCAGGTCCCCCCCCACGATTGTTATTTCATTCTCCGAGAGGCCTGAAATGACACTGACGGTGTCATTCCAGAAGTCCTCTTTTATCTCTTTCTGTAGACCAGCCTGTGGGGCATATGCAGATATCACATTCAGAATTCTTTCACCAACTTTCGACGTCAGAACAATCAGCCTTTCGCTAACTCTCGTAATCTGAAGCACACTTTCTGCCAGCTCTTCAGCCACCAGAACACCCACTCCTCTTTTCGCTTTATCAGTCTCCACTCCCATCCAGTAGATCCTATATCTGGGTTTTTTTCCGACAACCTCACAGTTTGTAGGCCAGTGCTCTACCAACCGCGCTGTGGCTGGATCTCGTATATGCTTTCATTAATTTCATTGGAGGTTACCTTACCTTGAGGTTACCTTGAGTTGTTTCGGCCTCCTCAGCGGCCTCGGCGAGAGTTGCTCCCCCGAGTATGTTTGCTGCCAGTGTTTGATGCAGCAGACTATTCGAGAGGGCAGCTCTCCCCCCCGCGAAGTATGGCTGATCAAGCACCGACTTGAGATGTTTGTCCAAGGCTTTTTTGAATACTTCCGTTGGCATGTCCATCATGTTTCTCACGTTCTCTGGCATTTTGTTGAAGAGGCTCGGTCCCCTGTTTGTCAACCAGGAGTCCCTCAGTGTGCCCAGAGCTCCCCTACACTTTTGGGGTGGGATGTTACAATACCTACCCCCTCTGTCACTCCAGTTCCATGATATTGTGGTGTGAAGGTTTGGCACTAGACCCTCGATAACTTTCCATGTGTAAATTATCAAGTATCTCTCTCTTCTTCGCTCCAGTGAATATAAGTTAAGAGCCTTCAGCCTATCCCAGCAATGAAGATGTTTTACCGAGCTGATGTGGGACGTGAAACTTCTTTGAACACTCTCTATTTCATATATTTCCCCGGCTTTGTGTGGAGATGTTAGCACACTGCAATACTCCAGTCGTGGGATCACCAACGATTTGAAAAGGGTTATCATTGGCCGTTCTTCTCGTGTCTTGAAAGTGCGCAGTATCCAACCTACAAGTTTCCTCGCCGCTACTGACTTGGCCTGATTATGTTCTTTGAAAGACATGTTTTCTGACATTATTACCCCAAGATCTTTAACCTCTGATTTTCGTGGGATTGGCAGGAGTGACTCTGTTAAGTAGGTTGTGGTTCTTTTAATTTCTCCATTTCCTCCATACCTTATCAGCTGAAATTTCTCTTTGTTAAATTGCATGTTGTTATCTTTGGTCCACCGAAATACAGCGTTCATGTCTGCTTGCAAGATTTCTTTGTCTTCTATTGGGGTTTTTCCTAGACTTAGTTTTGTGTCGTCTGCAAATGATGAGACGCTGCTGTGTTGTACATTTACATCGATATCACTTATTAGGAAGAGTAAGGGTGCCAACACTGTACCCTGGGGAACAGAGCTTTTAACCTCTGAACCTTCCGATACCGCTTGATTTACTGCTACTGATTGTCTTCTGTTAATGAGAAAATTATAGATCCACCTCCCCACCTTTCCGGTGATACCTTTTTCTTTCAGCTTATGTGCTATAATTCCATGATCACACTTGTCAAATGCTTTGGCAAAGTCTGTGTATATGACATCTACATTTCTTTTCTCTTTCAGGTCATCTAGAACTTTGTCATAGTGTTCTAGTAGCTGTGAGAGACATGATCTTCCTGCTCTGAACCCGTGTTGTCCTGAGTTGTGGAGCCCGTTTTCTTCCATGTATTCCGAGACTTTTCCTCGTAGTACTCTTTCAAAGATTTTGATGATGTGAGATATTAGTGCTACTGGGCGGTAGTTTTTTGGCTGAGCTTTACTTCCTCCTTTATGTAGTGGTGCAATTGTTGTGTTTTTCAGACTTTCTGGGATTTCTCCTGTATCTAGGCTCTTTCTCCACATTATGGCTAGAGGTCTTGCTAGCGATGTTTTGCAGTTCTTGAGCAGGACTGAGCTCCATGAATCTGGTGCTGAGTGGAGCGGCATGCTGTTTATTGCCCTTTCTATATCTATTGGCCCAAATTATATATCCGATATATGGAGGGGGGCTCTGTTCTCGCCATAAAGAAACTGTTTGGATTGTCAACAGCTTTAGATGGATCGGGTTCCCTGAACACTGTTTCATACTGTTTTCGTAGAAGTTCACTCATTTCTTTGTCATCTGTTGTATATGATCCGTCGAGTTTGATGAGTGGGCCTATGCTTGATGCTGTTTGTGATTTTTTTCTTTGCAAAGAAGTACTTTGAATTTTCACTTATTTCTTGAGCCGCCTTTTTTTCTTCTTCTATCTGCTGTATTTGATACGATATTCTCAGCTTGTGTTCAA
Source organism: Paralithodes platypus (assembly GCA_032716605.1). Lineage (NCBI taxonomy): Eukaryota > Metazoa > Arthropoda > Malacostraca > Decapoda > Lithodidae > Paralithodes > Paralithodes platypus. The sequence continues at coordinate 18,505,099 of CM064481.1, forward strand.
TATCCTCAATCTCCCTTTTCATTATGTTAATTTGCCTTTCCCGTAATCCCGCTTTGGAGAGCCGATGTGACAGCAGTTTTCTTCGTTTGTAGAGCCTTCTCCTTTCTCTGTCTTGCTTACTTCTGCGCTTCATTTTTCTCTCTGGAATGTGATTCGAGCATACGTTTTTAACTAATTCATTTACTAGGCTAAGGCATTCCGGGGTTGTTTTGTCTGCCATTTGGACTTCCCAGTCTATTTCCTCTATCTTCTGGTTTATGCTTGGCCAATTTATATGTTTGTTATTAAAGTTGTACTTACTGAATGGGCCTGTATACAATCTCCTAGTTTTGTTTGTTTGTAGGTACTCGATGTTGGTTAGCACCTCGATTATCCTATGGTCAGAATAAGTAGTATCTGATATGCTGGTATTGTGCACAATGTTCTCATTGTTTGAAAAGATCAGGTCTAGGATGTTTTGACCTCTAGTTGGTTCTGTGATGTGTTGGTTTAAGTTGAACATAGAACATAAATTAAGTACCGTCATCTGGGGTGGCTTCGGACAAGTGGACAACTTCGGACATTTTGGATAAAAATTAAAACAAATAAAAATAGAGAGAAGAGGAGTTTGGTTTTGAAAAATAGATGTGTAGCATTCAAGAGGAATGTTGTAACTATATGTAGGATGAACTAATAATTTAAATTAATTAATTTAATTTGTGGTTAATATTTGTGAATATGTAACAAAGAAAACACATGTTTTTGTAAGTGTGTCAAACTTCTACTGAGCATAATTAATGGGATGTGAGGAAGACAATTAACCTACACCAGAATGTTCTACAATTATCTGCGAGACCATACACACAGTAACTCTTTCCCCAAAGTTCATAATACACAGCCTATAGCCCTAACAATTTACTTTTATTGTTTTCCAGATTTATTGGGGTGTTTTCGGACATAGTTTGGGGTGATTTCGGACATGAGGTGACATCGGACATCTAATATTAGTTACAAGGTCCTTCCAATATGAACAACAATTAGTACCTAAGTGTATGGTACTCTTACCTAGCCATACATAGCGAGCATCTGTCGAATCATGTCATCACAGGGATCTGCCTTGTATGGGCCGATCGGCTTTTTGCAGACTCCCATTTTCTTATGTTCTTATCATCTGTCATCTTGCTCCCGTTTTGAGTAACGCCAATTAAAGGATGCTTAAGACTGAGTAAGGTGTCAGATGTTGACATGATTTGGTGGATGTTTGCTGTGTAAGGTTAGGTAAGAGTATCATATTACATTTCTTTTCATTCACAGGAGTAAAAATGCCATGGATATATAAACCAAAGCCACACAACGAGAAAAGGAAATACAACAGTCATGTATGTCAAGACAAATTAAAGAAAGCAAAAGATGATATACAAAAGAAGAACATGAGTGTACGTGAGGCTGCTAAAAAGTGGAAGTTAAGTAAGAGCACCTTACATGACTATATAAAAGGGAAACATAGTAAACCTGCTGGTTATTGTTAAAGTTCCGTTTGATGGTAAGAAGAAACATCAACATTATATTGCAGTCATAGTAAAGGTTCTACCAGAAATACATGTTCGTTTCCTAAAGCATGTGAAGGGCACAAGTAACGTCTTCATTAACCCAGTTATTGATGATTACAGTGATATAGACAAGGGTGAGATAGTACAAATCCTGCCAGAACCAATACTAGACAAGAAGTGCAGAATGCTGTTCAGTGTTGATGTAAATAAATGGCCAAAATAATAGAGAGAGAGAGAAATAGAGAGGGTTGAAGAGCTATAGAGAGGAGAGAGAAAGCGAGCGAGCAGGGGGAGAGAAAGTGAGAGAGAGAGGGGTGGGAGAGAAAGCGAGAGAGGGTGGGGCCAAGAGAAGGGTGGGAGAGAAAGCGAGAGAGAGAGAGAGGTGTTAGAGGGCAGGGCCAGGGGAGGGTGGGGCCGGGAGAAGGGTGGGAGAGGGCGGGGCCAGGAGAAGGGTGGGGCCAGGGGAGGGCGGGGCCAGAAGGGTGGGAGAGAGATCGAGAGCGAGAGGTGGTAGAGGGCGGGGCCAAGTGAGAGAGGGGGGGATGAATAAGGAAAGATGCAATAATGTGATACAAAGTTATATTTTTTGTAAGGTCCTTTTTATTTCATATTATGATTAGTTTAAGGTATATACCCTGAAAGGGTTAATTAGTATTTCGGGCCATTAATTAGCCAAGATGGCATCTAGTCGGCTGTGTGCCATTAGTATTCCTTTAATATGCAGTCATTAAGATATTATTGCTAAGCTTTAATGATATCAGTATTATTTTTTTAGAAGTTTGGTCACAAGTGTGAAATACGTTTTCAAGGAGTCATTATGTGTAATTTGAATGAATTAATTGTATTTTTTTTTGTATTAGAAAAGTGCCTATACATACGGTGTACCTGAATGCATTAGTGATAATAATATAATTGCTTTGTTATTGAGAATACATAACAATTTATATGAAGGTGCTAAAATGCACAGAAACTTGGAATCTAATGTATATGCTACTCTAAGGGCTACAAATGTAAGCATTTCAGTTTGTATTTTTTTTTTTAAACTCTGTCTTGTGTCCGAAGTCGCCTCTGCATTGTCCGAAGCCATCGTTCAATACACACACTCAGATTTAAAGGGGAAAACCATTAATGTCCGAAGTCACCTTACCCCAGTCCGAAGTCACCTCATATCGATGATGACTTCGGACACCATTATAAATATTAGTTATAATTAAGCCAAAGGCCTATAATTTTTCCACTGTACACAAGATTATTGTACGTTTCTAAGCTATACATATAGATGCAAAAGATTGCATTATTAAGGCTTTACCTATTGAGTTAGGCTTAAAATTAGGTCAAATAGGTCCGAAGTCACCCGAATGACGGTAGTGCTTTTGACTGTGCATCACCATCTTCATTTAAGGTGTTTGGCAATATTTGGTGTTCTATTTGCCTCCATTTGATATTAGGTAAATTGAAGTCTCCCAACCACAGGATGTTAGGGGTTGGAGCCCCCAGTCCTTCTATAGCCGTTTTGATCGTATCCAGCTGGGGTTTGAACTCATGAAGTGAGGCATCTGGAGGTCTGTATGTGAGGATAATTGCCAGGTTTAGACTCTCTATGTTTACCCCCAGTATCTCTACTACCTCATTGGAGTGGTTAAAAAACTCTGTACTTATAAGAGAGTCTTTTATGTACAAAGCTACTCCTCCACATGTTCTGTGTTTTCTATCTGCCCTGTGTAGGTTGTAACCTGGGATCCATACTTCACTATTTTCGTGATCTTTAATGTGGGTTTCAGTAAGGGCAGCAAGCAGTGCATTCCCCTCTTCTAGTAGTCCTTGGATGAAAGGGACCTTATTTGTTCTACTGTTTTTAAGACCTTGTATGTTTGCATATATGAGAGGGGAGAGGCTGGGTGTGGTGGTTTGTGAGTTTACCATCTCTGGTGGTATGGGCGGCCCCTGTGGTGGTGGTGGTGGGGTCCCATTTCTCCTTGTTGTTTGTGCATCAGGTATTCTAGATGACCCTACCTGACCTACCTGTACGGACCTGTAGGCCGCTCCCTCTTTACCCTTTTCAACTCCTCACCTGACCCTACCAAAAGAGTGTTTGTATGTACTGTATGTGTGTTTGTGTGCATACGTGAGCGTTTGTGTATACGGGTAAGTGCACACTTACTGCATGTTCTTATGTTCTTATATATGTATGTATATGTATGCGTATGTATGTGTGTACGTACGTGTATATATGTATGTTCTGTATATGAGTCAGTAAAATAAATGTGTATATGTACTGTATATCACTTACTATCTAGCTATCTATTGCCTGACGCCGTGATCCCCGAAGGGGTGGCCACGAACGAACCGCCCCCATGCACCTCTGTCCCCAGTCAGTCGATGCTCCTCCCCCCAACCAGCACCGCCTTCGTTCACTTACTCTCATGGTTAATTTATGATAATTTGTATTTTGCACCTGCATCATTATTGTATTTATTTATTTTTTTGTAAACTGAGCTTACCATCTTCATATCTGTATATCTCATGTTCATCCACTAAATTGTAAAATGTGTATTTTCAGCTCATGAGGCTGCCATTCTTTAACCCTCTCACCACGGAAGGCCTCTTGAACGCCCATAAAAAAGCATATAACAGCTACCCGGAAGGCCTCTTGAACGCCCAGTGGTTGAAAGCCTGTGAGCTTCGTGTGCGAGGCGTCGGTCCGACGCATGTAAACAACAGCCGGCTGGACCGACGCCCCGCATCTCCGGCCACAAGAAGGAGAGCGTCGCTTGTTCGTGTGTGCCTGTATGTTGTTGTTAAGTATCGAAAAGTGGTGTAAAGTGGCTGTTTTGGCCATAAAGTTATCTCCAATGAAATCATCATCACAGCTCAACCAGTTGACTTAGAGAGCTCTACTTAATGCCATTCTACAGGTAAATAACACAGCTACGCTTGAGGATGCGCGGGAATGCGGGAAGCAGTCTGATTAACGAATATACGGTAGCCTAGCCTAGACGTTTTTCGGCCAAAACACCCGGGTTTCGAGGAATATATATATAATACATAGCCGGGGCTGGTGGGTTAATAAACCGTTTATTATTATTATTATTATTATTATGATGATGATGTATATGTGCTTCTAGTTGTTCTACCCTGTTCTTCCACATTTCGTCTTGCTCTCGCCTTTTTTCTTTCCCTCGTTCGTGTGTGGCTAAAAAATGGTGTGAGGCCCCATCTTCATTCTGTGTTTTAACCCTAAGTGTACCTTTCACGTGGTATTCCATACAGTACCAATCATAGCAGGTCCGGTTTGCTAGAGAGGATTTACACAGGGGTGGGTGATAGTCTGTGCATGATTTCCCTAGATGGCATTTTCCACTCTTAATTCCCTTATAGCATATCTTGGGGTGTTTGTAGTTGCACTTCTTCCCATTTCTCTTCCCCAATTGGCCAAATGGGCAGTTTTTCATGAGATAACGTCGGCATACCTCCATCTCTCTCTCTGCTTGGACAGTGTGTCCCTCTGGCTGGCATGTATGGGTAGGGGGAGGGGAATGAATGGGTAGCGCAGTAGGAAATGGTGTGGGGGATATTGGGATTAGATGAAGGGAGACCGTCTGCGTGGGTAGCGGTGTAGATGGGAGCGAGGGGGGTGGGGGGTGTTTGCGGTTGGGGTAGTGTCTGTGGAGGTTGATGTATTCGTTTCAAATTCAGCTTCATCATGTTGCCTAATGTTGGCATCTGGGGAATCTATCTGTTCTATAGCCGTAGGTCCAGTAGGGACGAAAAAGATATTAGGGGCATTAGTGGGAGTGTTGTGGTGGCTGTGAGCAGGCGAGCTGGTCATATTTTCCCCACACGCGGTGGTGGGAGAGGAGGGGGCAGTAGGTGGCGAGACATCGTCACCTGTAAGGGAGTCTTGGGGTGGAGGTGTAGTGGGGGTTGATTGAGAAGGCATATAGAATAAAATATTTTGGCGGGTGTGTGGTGCAGTGATGTGGGATCATGAGGGGGGGCTGTCTCCTGGAGTGTTTGGGTAGGGCGTGTGGATTCTTGCTCGGATATCCACTTTTTTTTTTTTTTTTTTTCTATATTCCAACTACTCCCTCTCGGGCATAGGCTGAGAGCCTGTACATTCCACCTCTCGACACGGTGAAGCCCGTGAGGTCTTGTTCCAGTCTGGGGAGTGAGACATATGAAGCATCCATCATGGCTCGAAGCAGCTCCATCTCTTAAGCGGCTGGTTGTTTCGCTCAAGCGTCTCACCCTCTAGACTCAGACCCTCACTCTCAGAACGCCACCTATTGAGCAGTGAACTCACTGGGCATTGTCCCCCTGTAACATATTTAATCAGGGAACAATGAGGGTATTTTTTTGGCATTTCGGTGGGCTTTGTGGTAATGCACTGATACTAGGTACAGCACAAATTCAATCCCAATAATATCTTCCCATTGACATATCGGGATTTGAACCCGGGTCCATTGGATTACCAATCCAGTGGCATGACCACTCCACCACACCTCCCCTCCCCACTTGTTGTAAACTTCATTCAGTGTCTGGATTAGTTCGGTTCTTAGCTCCACTTCTGTGTTTTCCACCATCCTAATAACCGGCATTGCCAGGGGAAAACATTCATTGCATAAATGGGTGTTGGTCCCTATTTCTTTGTATTTGCTTTTTATTTATTTCATTCCGACGCACTTATTATGAAAAGTCTTATTGCATATCTGACATCTTCTACCATTATTCAAAAGTATTTCCTCTTTACAAAGTTCGCATTGACGTCCATGTGCCATTTTGGGAAAGGGGGTATGAGAGGGAGATGAGGGGGCGGGGCAGGGCGCCCCGGCGGACATGTATGGCTCTGTGGTTACTTGGGGGGGTTAACGAATACTTAGGCACTATATATCTATTCTTTTACTAAAGATTCCATGAATATACTTTCGATTAAAGCTTCACTATGGAGATTGGAACTACCTAAGTTCACACTAAGAACTTTTAATAGCGGGTGTTTGGTGTTGTGGTGAAATAAATAAAATATTGTTTATCATTTGGTTTAGGGATATTGCTTAGCGAGGCCGGTCTATATGATCTGTGCCCCATGAATATTCTTTCCTCTCACTTAAACATTAGGCTACCATATATTTGCGCAGTGGCAGTATCGTAACCAATGAGGTTTAGTTTTCCGAGTGACGTATCTGCTACTGCTGAAGGCCCAAAACATGGTTAAAGTTTTCACATTTCATCTTTGCCTAGTACTTGCGACACCTCGGTTGGGTTACCTTCTTTGGAAGGTAATCAAGTCGTACCCCACCTGCTCGTGGTGACCTCGCAAACACCCATTTCTATTTATTTTTTCCATTTATTCTTTTTTCAAGATAGGGTGACACAAACGGGGGCGGCGCTACCTGGGTTTATCCCAGGTAGTAGTTTAATTTTACTCTAAATTTTATTAAGTGTTTTGTATATTTTTAATTGTAGGCTACATTAATGGGAGGTTTGACGTACCTCCCAACCTACCAAATAGGAAAACCTACTATTTGGTAGTAGTCTTGGAAAATCCAACGTCAAGGCTATTAACCTAATTGCAATGACGACTTGTCTATTTTGACTGCTATGTCGTCATTCCAACCGCGGTTAAAAAGAAAACGTCTAGAGTCTACTCCTTATCTTGCTCTAGGAGACGTTGTACATTAACCAAAACTACCACCGAAGGTGAAAAAAGCATAGAAGAGAAGAAAAAGGGGTTTACCTTAGTTACCGCTTAAGGCCCATCCCGTGTTCCGTCATGTGCAGATCCCTGTCGAACGTGCGCATGAGCGACCCTCTCTTGTCATCACATCTCACGTCAGCAGAAGAACGCGGATGGGCAGGGGTCCGGCGTGAGGGAGGGTATTATGTACGTTGGATTTTCCAAGACTACTACCAAATAGTAGGTTTTCCTATTTGGTAGGTTGGGAGGTACGTCAAACCTCCCAATTTGTTAGTAGTCTTGGCAAATCCAACGTCAAGGCTGCATAACAAATAGGAGGAGGACATCCAAGCCCAACCTACCAAAAAAACCAATGCATAAAACAAAATTACGAATGACAAAGACACAATGTAAACAAGAGAGTTTAATAAAAGAGTGAAAAACTGAGGAGTAGCTAAAAAGAACAGTTTTAACACATGCCCGTCATTCATAGTAATGCAAAAACATAGACTTGTCTGAAACCAAAAAGGTACTGTACCCAAAATCCCTTTTCTTCAAAAACCAACAAAACACTGAACACAAGAACAAAACACAATTTTCAATGTGGCAAAAACACTTATGTACTGGAACAATACATAATCCCAAACTTGCAATCCAGTGTTGCAAACCCATACACCCCCCCCCCTTTGTCAAAAAAAACAAAGGAAAAGAACGAGGGACAAGGGGGGAAGACCAGGGATCTTCGCCAGAGCACCAGGAAACACGACCCCCGAGAGCAATCACCGGCCGAGGGGGTCGAACACTGGACACGGAGAGGTAGGAGGAGATGAAGGAATTGATAGAAGACCACAAAACCGCGGAGGCGAAGGCAGGGAAGGATCGACGTGGCAGGAACCGGAAGGAGGCAGCAAAGGATCTGACATCGCGCGCAGAACCCCTACAAACAGGGTGACGGGCACGAACGGTCCGACAAACGTGGCGGCCCATCTGCACCTGCGAGAGCCTCCCACCTGTCCGAGGAGACACCCACACAGCAGTACCCGAAGGCGGCGCCACAGACGCAACAGAGGAGTGCAAGGCTGACACCGGGCACAACACATGGCGAGGATGCCCACGCCGTAAAGCCTGGACGGCGAAAGGCTGGAAAACGGGAGCCTCCCTCCCATGCGTGGTAACAAAAGGAGGGGAGGAGGCGAACGAGACGCCATGCAAGGACGGGGAGAATCGCACGCAGTCCCGGGGCCGTGACAATGCCGCTAGTGCAGACACCCGATCCCCAGTGGCCAGAGCGACAAGGAAGAGTGGACGCCCGAGCAACGGAACCGGCGTAGCGGCCCTTGTATACGTGGGGGAAGCCAGAAGGACCAGAGCCCGCCCCAGATCCCACTGCGGAGGGACCTGGCGCGGAGGCGGTCGATCCCGGAAGGCAGCCGTCAGGAAGGAATCCAGCTCCCGTGGCGGAACGACCAGCCCAGCGACGGACCCAAAGAACCCCCCGGACGGCAGACAAGTGGGTACGTATAGCGTCGACTGGAAAGCGACGTGTACGGAAGAGGTGAAACAAGGAGCGTAGGACGAGGGAAGGAGAGCCAACTGGCAGGCGAGTGGCCTGTAGCCACCTAGTAAAAGACCTCCAGCGGGACCCGTAAGTCCCCCAAGGAGAAGACGGCCTGGAACGCTGCAGGAAGTCAGTCAGGGCCCGGCCGGGAACCGGGAGCCACCGTGCCTCATGAACAAGCACGATGCGAAGGCCAAAGAGGTCCGCAGGGCCCCAACCTAGCCCAAGTGGAAGCCGGAGACAGGTAGAGGGACCGGACACGGGCACCACCGCGGCAACCGGGCGGACCAAGTCCGTGCCGGCCACAGAGGCGCGAGGAGCCAGACGCAGCCGAGGTACAGCCGCAGCTCCGCGAGGACTGGGCACATCAACAGCGCGTCTGGGGGCGGAAAGATGAATACCGACCGCCACCCGTACCAGGCGACCATGAAAGCGTCCGGACCCCCCCCGGAGCGCGAGGCCGGAGGGAGAGGTCCAGAGGCAACTGGCGCGGCACCCCCGATGCGAACAAGGCGACCTCCGGAACACCTCAGGAAGCCGCGAGGTCGGCGAACACAGTCCGTTGCATCGCCCATTCTACAAGAACGCCCTGCCCTCTCGACAGGGCGGCCGCCCAAAGGGTGGCAGGCCCGGGCAGGGAGGAGGCATGCAAGGAGAAGGGGTGTCGGTCCGCGAGGAAGAACAACTCCACCGAGACCCCCAATAGAGTCAACGACCTGGAGGACCCCCGCATATGGAAACAGGGGACAGCTTGTCTTGTCCAACCCGAAGGCCACCGACTTACCCCGAAGGGCCAGCGTGGTCCCGCAGGAAGAACAAAGGAACCAACAATCCGAGGGCATAGACGGGTAAGAGGAGGGAGACCCACCTATCTGCCGGGAAGTGGACGTCCCAGGTTCGATTGGGAACCTCACCCAACCTCGCTCGACGTATCTGGGGTTACCCAGACCGTCGGCGGGGGGGGGCGGTCCAGGGCACAGCCGCAGAGAGCGAGCCCCGAGCAACCCAGCGACCGAAGCGTCGGCGAACGGTACGCGGGAGCGGCAGGAGCCGATCCATAGGGGCAACGGAAACACCGCGGTGCCCATGAGGAGGAGGCGGCGAAGCCAGAGGCTCCCTAAGGGAAGGGGCAGAGCGGCCCAATGCAGCGAACCCACGAACGAGTCCCAGAGCCACCCCGGGAGGGAGACCGAGTGCAACACGGCGAGGACCGTCCACCGAAGGTGCACCGCGGCCGGCAGACCCCGGGTCACCGTAGCGCCGGACAAAACCCATGCGAGACCGACCCATGGCACGACACGCGACGGGGACAAGCGTGACTTGGGAACATCGAAGGGGAACCCTAACCGTGCGATGTCGCGAACGACTGTGAGGGCGTCGCCAATGCACAGGCCTAGGGCGTCGGAAACTACCAACCAAACGGCCAAGGAAAACAGGAGCTGGAGCCCGCTCCTGAGGAGAGGACTCAGAGCCTGCCCCACCAGTGCGGAGAAGATCTGCGGCGCGATGTGGAGACCGAAGGGAAGGCCGTCGAACAGGAACACACGATCGGAAGTCCGAACGGCCAAGAATCGCTGGAAGCGAGGATGGAGAGGAACGAGCCAAGACACATCCTGGAGGGCCAGCGACACTACCCACGACAGAGGGCACAGGGCCAGGCGTACCAGGGGTACCGGCAGCATCCGAAACCGTGTGTGCACGATGTGCCCGTTGAGGGCCAACAGATCCACCACCGGTCGCATCGCGTCGCAGGGCGGCGACGGAACCAGAAAGACACGGGAGAGGAAAACCGGGTGACCGGCGGTCAACTCCCTCGACGCTACCCAGCTCGGGCATGGAAGTGAACACGTGGGCCACCTCTGAAGAGATGGGCCGTTGTCGGTGACAAGAGCGGAGTGGGGGTCTGGACGTCCACCTCCAGGTGAGACCCCTCCTCGCAACCCGCCGCCCCCAACGTCCCTCGCGGCTACCGAGGGGCGCAAGGGCGAAAACAACCCGAGGGAGCACCCGAGAGGAGGGGAGCGACCCGGTACGCCCAGGCGAGAAGGAGAACAAGGAGGCCGACCCAGAGAACTACACATTGTGTTGACGTGGAGGTACCCCCGGTACGGGCCGTGCGGGCATGAGCGCCACGTTGACCCCCTCTACCCCCGCCCCCCCCAACCTCGTCGAAAAGGGCGGGCCACCCCAACCCCAGGCCGGCGCGAGGCTGACCCCTTCGAAGGGCGGCCGGAAGTGGAAGGCCGGCCAGCCCCGACACAGAGGGGATGAAAGGGGCAAGAACAGAAGTGCGAGGCGGAACCGAAGCACTGGCCAGCAACGTCCCAGTCCTGCGCCCGTGCAAGGCGGCAGCACTTGCAGCAGCACCCCGAAGAGGACCGGCAGAAGGACGGGACTGAGAAGACCCCGCGCGCGGCACAGCGCGTCGGTGCGTGACGTAAGCAGGGTCCGTAACGACACAGCACGGCGTCGTGTGGCGGAAGCAGGGGCCGCCGACAGAGAAGCGGAGCATTCCCAAGCATCCTGCGTAAAAAACCCCGACGTATATAGCGCAGAGTACAACAAACCCTGACGAATAACCAAGGGGGCCGGCCGGCAGAACGAAGACCGTACCGTCGTGCGGTGCCGAGTTGCCGCGCACAAAACCGCCTTCAGCTCGGGAACCAAAGACACCGCGAGCCGAAGGTGGACCCGCTGAACGCGGTCCAAACCCTCGCGAAGATCGCCTGGCGCAGACGCCTCGAAAAGCCGCAGGTGGTGAACAGACGTCTGGAGGGAACCTAAAGACAAGACAATAAGTCCGTCACCCTCCGTCGCAAGGGAAAAACCTTGGCGACAGAGGGCTGATCCGGGTGAGAGAAGAACGGGGTAGCAATAGAACAAAGTTCAAGAACGGGCGCGCTCATCCAGGACCAGAACGCGCCGTCCAACCCGCCGACAGACACAAGAGGAGGCAAAAGCAGGGACGACTCCGGGGGAGGGACGGAAGGAGAGCCGTCGACGGATCGGTGTGTGAAGTCGAAGGCCTCAGCAAACCAGGCCTCCAATGGGAGAGGGTGACCGAGCATGATGGCTAAGCCAGGCGTACCGGCGTCGCACAAACCTGTCCCATAGGAGGACAGACCCGTCAACACAGCCAGGGACTGAACAGCCGGAAGGATGTCAGGGCGGCTGAAGTCTGACCAGAGCGTAGGCCTGCAGAAGGGAGGGGGACCGTAGCAGGGGTAGGTAGGGTGAGGTGCTGAGGGTGAGGCACCGCCAAGAAGGGCGAGAAGAGGGAGTCTTCCATCGACTCCAAGCGCCAGCCGAAGCGTGACGCAACCCAGCCCTGCATAGCCGACAATTGATCCGAGAGAGGCTATCCCCCCCCCCCCCCCCCCAGATTGGTCGGCCCGCAGGGGCGAGCGTGAGCGGGAGCGAGACCCACGACACGAACCAGCAGCGTCGCGGCCCAAGGAAGGCGAGCGACGACGGTTGTGTCGCCGTTGAGGGACTCGTCCCCGATCACGAACGGCCGAGGGGGAAACAGCACCATTCCCCTCTTCCAGCGACACATCAGCTCCTGAGAAAGGGGACCCCGAAACCTCGCGAAACCCCACCGAGGCAAGAGGAGGGGTACCCCCCTGGCGAGACGGTAAGTGAAGGTCAGGAAGAGAAGAATGAGGAGGAGCAGGACGACGGGAGTGGGAAGGCTGGCCGGGTGAAAGGAGGCCAGGAGCCGCGGGGGGAAACAGAGCAAGGATCCCCGGGGCTGAGATAACAGGGCGGCCCGACACCGAGGCGGAGGAGGGAGGGACCACCACCGTGGGACGAGACCGTGAAGGAAGAATAGGCACTGAAGCAGGTGAAGTAGGAGAAGCAACGACATCCAGGCGGACCCTCCTGGACAGTGTAGGAGGAGGGAGCAGAGGGCCAGCTACAGCATGAACAACCGCGCGCGGAGAGGACAACGTAAGAGGAAGTCGTCTGGGCTGGGGAAGCGGGCGGAAGGGAGTAGAGCCCCTATCCGTAGAGGCCAGGGGAGGGCGCACAGGGGCAGAGCCGCTAACCCCGGCCTCAGGGCGAGAACCATGACGAGGGCGATGGGCGTCGTCAAGGCGATCAGGAGGACGACGAGGCGAGCGAGAGCGGGGACGGAGCCGGGGAACCCCCCGACGATGGGACGACCGGCTGCGGGACCCAGGGGAGAGGGCCAGGTAAATGGCCTTCAGTCGGGTCAGGGATACCCAGGGCGACGCGGAACCGGTCGGCAACAAAGGCCGGGGAACGGTGGCCCACAGTCCTAATGTGGCGGGAGACCATCGTCCACACCGACGGAAGGGAAGCAGGAGGCCACAGCCGCCGCCGAGGAACCAGGGCCATGGAGCAGCACAACCACCAGGGCCAGACACGTGCCACACAGAGCAGGGAGGTAGGCCGTAGAGGACACACAGAGCGAGTGGCGCAAGCAGGACTTGTGGCTCTCCAAGCACGGGGAGCGACAACCAAGGCGAAAGCAAGGCAGCCTACCTGCACTAGAAGAACACACACCATAATCAGCACGTCGAAGGAGTAAGTGGAGAGAATGTCCAAGAAGAACCAGGGAAGGAGCATGGGGAAACAGGAACACACATGCAAACAGGTATCCGTACTCACCCTAAACTGGGAGCACAGAGGTAGGTGAGGAGGGCGGCCGAGGCGGAAGAGCACTAGCAGAACCTGCAAAGATGGAGAAAGTGTTAACCACCACTCAACATCTTACATGCAGGGCCTATAACACCAGTAAAGTGCATACACCAAATAGTATCAGGCAACAAGATGACATAACAAAAGTCAATAGTGAAAGCCAACTATTACCGCAAATTTGCGGGCCAATGGAGGCATAACCGTACCGACACCATCCTCCTGCAATTTCGCGGGACCCCCCCAACGATCTCCGCAAATTTGCGGGGAACCGAAATGCCCCAGAGGACCGAATCGAGCCCCCCGCAAATTTGCGGGACCGGCCGAGATGGTCCGGCGCCGAAAAAGCGAGAGGAGCGTCTAGGAAATACCAAAAGAGGCCCAGAAAAAAGCGTCATCTCCTTATGAGCTCCAAGCGACGATGGCCATCAAGCTGAGCAGTGTCTTCCTTGATAATATCCTGACTCAACCGGTCAAGGGAGAGGCAAGGAAGACACACCAGGGGAGAGGAGGCACATCCCCTAGGAACCACCCAACCCACAGAGATAGAGCAAAGCCCATGAGGAGAAGTGGCAGGAAGGGTGGTTTGGCACAAACAGGGGCCCCCGTAGGGTACCCCAGGATTGGGCAAAAGGGTATGAAAGGATGGAGGTGAAAACAGTAAGGGAACACAAAAACCAGTAAATGAAACTGGCGAGAAAAAGGGTGGCCTAGCCGTGAGGAGAGAATGTGTCAGGGGCGAAAAACCCTGTGGCGTGAGGGAGGGGCCCCCGTGGGGTACCCCAGGATATCACGAACCACCAAGCGCCCAGGCCCTTGAGACACAGTGAAGGCTCGAAAGGGGGGACTCGGGAATAACGCTAATAATGCGGCCGACACAAACCCTACAAACAGCACCGCCACCACGAAATCTCAGATCGTGAACCAACTGTACACCTAGGCTATGAAATTATGTAAACTCATAGGGGCATAGCAATTCCTGAATGAGAAACAAGCTAGGCTAAAATAAGCTAAAAGCTAAACTATGCCCAGACTAACAGGAAAAAAGAATATGAAAAGAGAAAGGAATGAAAAACACACACGAGGAACGCCAGGCGCCCCCGTACCTTCGGTAGCTATTTCCACACGCGTCTCCATTAAACACACTGAGGAGCCCATTTACGTGTGCCCTAGATCACGTAACATCTGTCTAACAAAAAAGAAGGCCAGATAAGCCGAAACGAACCTAAACAGGGTGAATTAAAGGAGCACAACAAAAGCGACTGCATTCAATGGAGCGCGTGAAAAAATGATGACAAGAGAGGGTCGCTCATGCGCACGTTCGACAGGGATCTGCACATGACGGAACACAGGATGGGCCTTAAGCGGTAACTAAGGTAAACCCCTTTTTCTTCTCTTCTATGCTTTTTTCACCTTCGGTGGTAGTTTTGGTTAATGTACAACGTCTCCTAGAGCAAGATAAGGAGTAGACTCTAGACGTTTTCTTTTTAACCGCGGTTGGAATGACGACATAGCAGTCAAAATAGACAAGTCGTCATTGCAATTAGGTTAATAGCCTTGACGTTGGATTTGCCAAGACTACTAACAAATTATAAACAATGGCCGGCCAAGGCAAACGGAGGCAGAGTTTATTGGGAGATGAAGAGAGCTATGAGTTTGAGGGATTTCTGGCAGAGGGTGGTGAAGTGGAGGATCAATTGACTGTAGTGAAGAGACAGATGATGGGTCTGTTAAGATGGAAGGGAGTTATGGAGAATTGGAGGAGAGATATAGGTGTGAAGGTGGAGTCACTGACAGAAATATGTGGAGCCAGTTCAGTAGCAACTGCAGATGGGCCATTAATTGCTAACCTAGATGCAGTGATAAGGAAAGTAGATGAGCTGGAGGCAGAGAACATGGCACTCAAGGAGCAGCTAAAGGAGTATGAGGGCCATTTAAGTGAGAAAGTAAAGGGAGTAATAAGTGAGGAGAAAAATGAGTGGACAAGGGTGGGGAATGCTAAGGTGGATGCATTGGAAGAAATCATGAAGGAGCAGGTGGAAGAGAGAGAAAAAGAGAAAAGAGAGTTTGAGAAGAATGTAGTGCAGGTTTTGAAGAGCAAGGAAAAGGTAGTGAGGGAAACAGCGGAGACCAAAAAGGAGCCGACCAAACGCACCACTGAGGTGGTAGATGGTGGAAAGAAAAAAAACTGTCTGGGACCATCAGGTCCTGGTAGTGAAGCCAAAAGACCGATCCTCCGAGCCAGTAAGCCCACCAGATACAAAGGCAATCGAGACTGCTTTGGCTTCGGTTCCGGTTAACAAGTTAACTAGAACTGAGTCAGGTGTACTGGTGGTACGACTTCCATCCAAGAAAGCCAAAGAAGATGCAGGAAGGGCCATCAATCAGTATTTGGGGGTGGACAGTGCCTTCAGTGTCTCCGAACCAAAGAAGATGATGCCAAAAATGACTCTGGTAGGCATTGCTAATGACGCTGAGGATAATGAGATCATTCCCAGCATCCTCAACAAGAACCCAAGAATAAAGTCCCTGGTCGACGATGGCTTAGCTATGAATTTGCTATTCACTAAGCAAAAGAGTGATGCACACACTAAGATTGCGGTAGTAAAAATGTCACCTGAAATACGCTCTTCCATTGTGGATGATGGCAATTCTGTGTATGTTGGACTTGTGAGATGTCGTGCATACGATCGCTTCTGGGTAACACAATGTTACCATTGCCAGGGCTTTGGTCATACCAGTGACAGGTGTTATCGGAAAAATGAGGATCCAAAATGCAACTTCTGTGCTGGTACTCATAACTCAAAAGACTGCACCAACAAGACTTCCCCCAAATGTATAAATTGTATGAGCTCCACATCAGTTACGGAGCCGCCAAATCATTTCGCCTCAAGTAGAAATTGTCCTTTAATGACAGCTCAGAGAAATAAAGTTATTGAGAACACCGATTTTGTAGGTTCAAAAAACTGAAAAATGCACATGGGAGCCGGTTGAAACTGGGTCTGTTGAATGTTCGTTCCTTGCGTAACAAAATGGATCATATTTGCGAGATCTTGGATGAACGTAACCTTGATGTATTATGTCTCACTGAGACCTGGTTGTTCGAGTCAGATCTGAATATTATCCAGGCGGCATTGCCTAAAACCCATTCCATAATAAATGTTCCTAGGCCTAGGGGAGATCATCCGGGTGGTGGAGTGGCAGTTGTCTACTCCACATCTCTGGTGAATATCTTGCAAATAAGCCATAACCCAGCCCCTCTTTATTATGAACTGTTGGAAGTGGAAATAAAACTCCATCAACAAATTCTAAGAATGGCAGTTGTCTATAGGCCTGGCCATCGTGGCACAGATAGGGGTTTTATGGAAGAGTTTGGGCAGTTTCTCGAGGAATTTTCTGCTAAAACTGGAAGACTTTTGATGTGTGGAGATTTTAATTACTGGGTTGACAGCCCTCATCTGAAGCCATTCTCTCCTGAGTTCCTTGAGTTGACTGATCAGAACAATTTTGTAAACCATGTGTCCCACCCAACTCATATCTTAGGACACACCCTTGACTTGGTTTTCTCTCCTGTGGGTTGTGGTGGTGTTCTGGATGTTGATGTTGAGAATGCTGACCCTAATACCTCTGATCATGCTTTGATTACTTTCAGCTTTGATTTCCCTAAGCCACTCACACATGAAAAAGTAATCAGATTTAGAAATTATAAAAATGAAGACCTAAATTTGGCTAGCAGTGAAGTAAAACAGTACTTGGGAAGTATTGATACTTCCAACCTTACTTCAGATGAGCTGGTGGAGGTACATGGAAATGCACTTAAATTAGTGTTCGATCATCACTGTCCAGAAGTAGAGAAGAAAATCATAGTACGAGATGATTCGCCCTGGTATAGCACTCGAGTTAAATTTCTTAGAAGAGCGCGTAGAAGAGCTGAACGTGAATGGCGGAAAAATAAAACAGACTCTACATGGTTGCAATACCTGTCAGCCAGAAGAGCTGTGGTCTACAAAATCAAAGATGAAAAGAAAGTGTATTATCAGGGAAAAGTTGACTCGTGTGGTAACGACCAGAGGAGGTTGGCTTCAATTGTAAACAGTTTACTTGGAAAAACAAGAGTCAGCTTAAGACCTTCTGTACCTGATGCCGAGTTGGCTGCCAACTTTGTGGCATTTTTTGCTGGCAAGATAACTCGCATAAGACAGGAATTGGATGATGCTTCTGTTGGTGAAGAACTTTCAGTTGTACTCCAACCCCGACACATTCCTAATAATGTCCTCTCATCCTTTCACTCAGTAGAGGTGGACATGATCTCGTCCTACATAAGAAACCTCAAAACATTTTGCCCGTTGGATCCCATAAATGTTTCCAAGCTACCATGAGTCTATGATCACACAGTTGAGTTTATTTCCAAAATAATTAATAAGTGCTTCTCTGAAGGTAGCTTCCCACATTCTGAAAAGCATGCACTACTCCGACCTACTCTAAAGAAACCTGGACTTGATGTTGAGAACATGTTGAACTATCGTCCTGTCTCCAACCTGTCCTTCATATCAAAGATATTAGAGCGTGCAATACTTGACCAATTACAACCACTACTTCAGCAGAATGAAACTATCCCAATTTTTCAGTCTGCTTACCGACAGCATCATTCAACTGAAACAGCATTGATTAGAGTACATAATGATCTAGTTGAGAACATTTGCAATGGTGTGGCCTCACTATTGGTCTTGCTTGATCTCTCTTCGGCTTTTGACACAGTGGATCATGAGTTGTTATTGAGTGATCTTTATGATTGTGGTGTGCGTGACTCCGCTCTCTTGCTTCTTGGGTCGTACTTGTCAGGTAGATCCCAGAGTGTGATGGTAAATCAAGTGGTCTCGGACTCGACACCCCTGCAGTATGGTGTTCCGCAGGGATCAGTTTTGGGTCCTATCCTATTTATAATTTATATTAGCAGTTTGTCTCTTCTGCTTCGTGCACATAATGTCACCTTTCACTTTTATGCAGATGACACCCAGATTTATGTGAGAATCACAAATATAGTTGATATACGGAGTAAGATGGAATTGTTGATGTCTGATATCAAGAAGTGGATGAGAGCGAGAAAACTTAAACTAAATGATGGTAAAACTGATATTCTCATCATCCGAGGAAATAGAAGAGCTGATGATATGGTAGGTGCCCTCTCCATCAATGTGGGTGGATCTCAGCTGCGACCGGCCAACTCTGTTCGAAATCTGGGTGTATATGTGAACTCCCGATTAGATTTCAAAGAGCATGTAAACCAGATAGTTAAAAGTTGTTACTTGCACATCAGAAATCTCTATTTGGTGAAGCCGTTTATAACCAGACGTTGCCTCCTGACGTTGGTTCACTCATTGGTCTTCTCTCGTGTTGATTATTGCAATGCCCTGTTGGTGGGTCTTCCAAATTATATTTTGAAGAAAGTTCAGTCTGTTCTTAACAGGGCCGCAAGACTAATTTTTGGTGTTCCACCTAGAACTCCTACTACATCTCTTCACATAGAACTGAACTGGCTGCCAGTAAGAGCAAGAATAGAATTTAAGTTGTGTTTGGTGACTTTTAAGGTTCTCAAATTTGGTGAGCCTAGGTACCTTGCGGAGCTGCTCAGGCGCCCACCGGCACACCATGGTGTAGTTGTGCGTCATGACAATGACCCTTTTCGTCTTGATGAACCAAGGGCTTTCCAGCAGTCTTCTTTCTTTGAGAGGTCATTCTCCTACATGGCTCCGAGGTTGTATAACAGGTTGCCGCTGTCCATGAGACAACTGAGTTCTGTTGAATGCTTCAAGAGACAACTTAAGACTTTTCTCTTTGAGAGAAGCTATGATCTTGAGAGAGGTGTCATGACAGATGGCTATAGAGTTTAGGCTATTTTGCCACTGCTAGTGATTGTTAAATGTGTGTTGTATATGAGCCTTCTTTTGATGCATTGATTTTTGTTCTTTTTTCTTTCTCTTTTCGAGCGCTAGTGAATTCTTCGGAAAAATTGGCGCTTATGAGAAATAAGTAACATGCTTATTATTTATTATTACCATAGCGCTGTTGGAAATCTGTGCATGATTAGATTAATATCCAGTATTCAAGAATGGATAATAAGTCGTAGGCTTGTGCATAAACCTTTAACCGTCTTGGTGGTGTAATTGTTAGAGTGTTTAAAAATCTGTGTGTGATAACCCAGGTTTGAATCCCGGTGTATCACATATATGCTTTCATTAATTTCATTGGAGGTGTTGGTATTGGGGTGAAATTAATAAAATACAGTATAGAATATAGGTTTGACTCCTGCAAGGAGATAAAGAAAACCTAATATTTAGTAGTGGCCCCGTAATCATTGACGATTATGCCTATTACATAAGGCCTCCTCTTCAAATGCTCATTTACCGTAGTTTGAATCTACCGCGCAGAGCATAACAAATTTGAGGAGCCTTCATCATGAGCGCATGCAACCTCACTCATGGTTCTGTCATTATGAAATTAGGTTCTCACTACGAAAAAACTTCGTAACAAATAATAAATAAAAAGAAAATAAGAATAACTATTCATAAGCTTTCCATATACTCGTGGATGTACTTGTGTGGATATTTGACCAGATGCTGACTTCAGGCGTCATACTTCCTTCTTCACCGACATATCAAGTAAACCAATATCCTTAATACATCAACGAATGGGAAGGGGATGGTCGGGAGGGCCCCAGTCGTCAATGATTACGGGGCCACTACTAAATATTAGGTTTTCTTTATCTCCTTGCAGGAGTCAAACCTATAATTTATTAGTGGCCCCTCCATCATTGACGATTATGCCTGATATCTAAGACTGGAGGGGGACATTCGTAATCATATCATAATTCTAGCAAAAGCAGATAATCAAACAACCACATAGTATTCTTACTTTGTAAAAAATATATATTTTTGCGCATAAACTTTATACAGCATATATACACAAAAAAGGGGTACAAGCAGGAGCGTGCTTCGAAGAAGCCTGCTTGATTAAAAAGGGTTAACTCTGAGACTCTGTACACAGATCTGCTAGTTAAAAAGGCACTCCACTTAACCCTCCAGCCCCGGGGGCTATAGCTTACGACTGTGCTCCGGTACCGGGTGTTTTGACGATCTTTGGCCTATGTTAACTACTCTGTAAGTCAATGAATATGTCATGTAATGTTGTGAATAAAAAAGAATAATGTTCCACAAACCTTCCTCTGTCGAATGGCGTTGAGTAGAGGTCTCTAGCCCCTCTGGTTGCATAATGGTGAGCGCGGGAAGACGAGTGCTTTTCGGCGGCAAATTCTTCCCGCGTTCGGACGCGTCGCCCCGGCCATGGCTACGACGCACCTAGCCGCTCGTCGCGCCAAAGTATTTATCTCCCTTAGACGATTTTAGTGTTTGATATTGAGAATGTGATGTTTATTTGATATTTTCTAGTTATTTTGAGGCCAATTATATAAAATATGTTTATTAGGGTATCACTGTCACTGATATTGCTAATTTTCACTCGATACCGTACATTTTATTAGTAATTGAGGTAGCTTATTGTTGTATTAGGCACTGATTATTCGTTATCACAGGTGTTTATTATACTTTGGCCATCATATATTAGGTCTTGTGTCACTTTCACTTTGACAAATATGCTTTAGAGAGTGTCACTGTCACTGATAATGCTCATTTTCACTCGATACCGTACATTTTATTAGTAATTGAGGTAGGTTATTGTTGTATTAGGCACTGATTATTCGTTATCACAGGTGTTTATTATACTTTGGCCATCAAATATTAGGTCTTGTGTGACTTTCACTTTGACAAATATGCTTTAGAGAGGGTCACTGTCACTGCTCATTTTCACTCGATACCGTACATTTTATTAGTAATTGAGGTAGGTTATTGTTGTATTAGGCACTGATTATTCGTTATCACAGGTGTTTATTATACTTTGGCCATCAAATATTAGGTCTTGTGTGACTTTCACTTTGACAAATATACTTTAGAGAGTGTCACTGTCACTGATAATGCTCATTTTCACTCGATACCGTACATTTTATTAGTAATTGAGGTAGGTTATTGTTGTATTAGGCACTGATTATTCGTTATCACAGGTGTTTATTATACTTTGGCCATCAAATATTAGGTCTTGTGTCACTTTCACTTTGACAAATATGCTTTAGAGAGTGTCACTGTCACTGATAATGCTAATTTTCACTCGATACCGTACATTTTATTAGTAATTGAGGTAGGTTATTGTTGTATTAGGCACTGATTATTCGTTATCACAGGTATTTATTATACTTTGGCCATCAAATATTAGGTCTTGTGTCACTTTCACTTAGTTATATGATTTGTAAACGTTTTATATACAATTTATTGTGTCTTTTTTCACTGATTTATATATTTCTATAGGTTCTAATCATATGAATGTCACTTGGTATATACATATGTATCACTTTCACATATTATTATGGTGTAATTGTATTTGTATCAATGTTCTCATAATACATGACTTTTGTATTACAATACATTGGTTTTCTTCCACTTTTTGCCTATATATAATTATAGTGTACATATTGTCATTTTATTTGGCAATTTCAGTATGATTATTAGAACTCCAGCTTGGAGTGGTAATCAAAGAAGCACTCTAAAGCACAGAGTGCCACCTTGCACTCCACACACTCCAGGGTTGACTTTTTACCTGACCTCGGCTTCACCCTGCTGTTGTAGCAGACATGGCACCGCTTCTGCTGTGTTCTTCCTGATTCATTCTGAGGCAGGGAACCAAGCCTGTGCCTAATCAAGTATTGAGCACACTGCAAGCGGTCAATAACGGCGGGCCCAGGATGTGCCACTGCCCTCTGTGGCATAGCATACTTCTCCAGGAGCTCCGTCAACACCTGCTTTTGGAACCTCCGCAGGCTATTGAACTTCATGGGTGTGTTCACATTCCGAAGCTTGTATATGTTGTAGGCATTCAGAACTGACATGTCCACCATATGCAGAAAGAACTTTTTGTACCATCTGCACGAGGTACGCAGGCAGTCAATGAAGCCTATCTGCATGTCGGACTTGTCCACCAGCCTCATGTTGATGTTGTAGTCCAGGACAGCATCGGGCTTGGTCACCCTGGCCTGGGTGCGGCGATCCACCTTGCCAGTCTCCACCATTTCCCCCTTGTGGATGGTGGTCAGGAGGTTGACCTTCCGCTGGTCGTGCCAGTGGATAGCCAGAATGGGCCCCGACTTCTTCTTGAACACATCACCTTTTTTGGTCTTTGGAGGGAAAGGTGGCATGCCCTTCCTTTTCCCTCGTACTGTGCCTACAGTCCCCGTCTTGCGCTCATGCAGGTACTGTGAGAGAGTGGGGGACGTGTAATAATTGTCCGTGTAGAGGACGTGATTCTTGTGAAAGTAGCGGTCCATCATGGCTTGCACCACTGCTCCGCCAAAGCCAATGAGGGGGTCCACAAGCAAGTCCCCTTCCTTCCCGCTGTAGACCAGGAAGTCCAGGACATAGCCAGTTTGGCAGTCGCACAGCACAAAGAATTTTATGCCAAAGCGATGTCTTTTTGAGGGGATGTACTGCCGGAAGCTGAGTTTTCCCCGGAACAGCACAAGAGACTCGTCAATGACGACCTTGCGGAAGGGCTTGAAGTAGGAGGTGAAGCGTTCTCGCATCATCTCGTACAACGTCCTAATCTTCCACAGCTTGTCTGGGAGGTGGACGTCAAGGTTGGTGACAAGATGGAGCGCTGCGAGGATATCAAGGTACCGGTCGCGAGACATATATTTCCCGAAGGCAGGGGTGGATATCAGATCATTGGTGATCCAATAGTCAGGCAACCTATGCTTCTTGACATGAGGCATTAGCATGGTGAGTGCCAGGAACACCATGAACTCTTTATGAGTCACTGGGGTCCACTGCCTCATGTGGCCCTTGGTCACCTTTCCCAAAAAGTGGACCTGGAATTGGTGCTGCTTATTTGTCTCTTTGACAACATAGCCTACCACCTCCTCATCAAAGAAGGCCTCAAACAGTTCGTGTGGTGGAGCATTGGGGCCTGCAGGAAAATTGGGGGTAACGCCTGAACCCTCCAGTACCTCATCAAAAGCTGGCACATCAGGGTTGTATCCATCCTCATCAACTACGTCTTGCCACTGAAAAACGTAGAATGGGTCTTGTCTACGCTGACGAGGAGCTCCAGCTGGTGGCCCAGCACGCCCACGGCCAACTCGGGAGGCGCGCGCCCTAGGGCGGCGAGGGCGGCGGCCAGGGCGGTGGGCAGCACGACGGGCAGCACGACGCCGGGCCAAGCGGATGGGTCGAGGGTCGTCGATGTCCATATAGTCATCGTCAGAGTGGTCATCTTGCCCTGACGGTGGACCTATGTAATCATGGCCAGAGTCTTGAGAGTGGTGCCCTTCATCATCAGTGGCCCCCACATAATCTGGCGGGGAACCAGTGATGCGTGGGCGGCGTGCGGGTGGGCGAGGTGGGGAAGGAGTGGCAGGTGAGGCTGTGTCCCCCCGAGGTCCTGGGCTCCTTGGCCTGCGACGAGTGACAGAAAGCAATGTTTCACTGTCACTAGGCCCAGGTATTGGTGATGCGAGCTCAAAGACTTCTTCAGGAAGACATGTTGAAGGCGGGAGAGGTGGGGAGGACCGTGGGGAAAGTTGCGGGGACGTATGGCTGGGGCCGGCCGGGGTGGACGCCGCGGGAGCCTCGAACAAAACTCTCTTACTTTTCTTAATTTTCTTGGTATATTTCCTACCTTTCCCCTTTTCGGCAGCAGTATGTCTCCTGTCGGGGGACCTAGGAGGCAAATAGGCCGAAAGTGTGGGGTCCTCAACCCTTGGCAATGGTGGGGGTGGTGGGGAAGAATGCGGGGCATCCGGGTCATCTTGGGTGGCGTGGGTAGATAAGGGAGACAATGGCGGACGAGAAGGGTCACCACGCTGACCCTCACTCACAGCCTCATCCTCACCAAGTAGTTTTGCTTGTTCCCTAGCTGCCGCGGCCGCCTTCTCAAGTATTTTCTGCTTATACAAATGTAGCTTGAAAGGCGATTTACCTGGGGAAGGGCTTGGCGTCGTGTCACTTATGCGAAATTTGGTGAGTGACCTTGAACTCTCCCACTCGCTCACTCTCTCAAGTTCACTGTCTTTAGCTAAACCAGCTTCCTCAACAACTGGTACATCACCTTCATCACTCTCATCACTGTCATGTTCTCTCGCAAATCCCAGGAATTGCTCTTCTTTATCACTCTCATGGCCATAATCACTCGACTTATAATTACTGGAGTCGTCACTGACTTCATCATCAACATTATGCTTGGCATCAGCTCGCTCATAAAGTCTCAATGTCGTCTCAATACCTCCGGGAGATAACACATTTAGGCGATGGCGTCGGGGTAAGGCGCGACGAACAAGCAAGGGCGTCGTAGGAAGCACGGTATCGGACACAGCGGAATCACTATTTGGCGTACTGTCCATGATGGCGTCGGGGTAGATACTGTTGCTGTGGCGTAGTTTACGCCTGGTGGCGCCACCTACCGTCCCACGATACCGAAAATGTACGCGCGGCATTCGAAAGCACGCACGCAAGCAATGGGCGTTCAAGAGCCCTTCCGGGTTGCGCGGGCCGAGGTTGTTATGGGCGTTCAAGAGCCCATCCGGGTTGGAGGGGTTAAAGTAAGTGGTGAAAAATAAAAACTTATAAGTCTACATGTGCACATATAAACCCCATTAAACTAGTGGATATATTCCTAAAAATATACCCAAACATAAAATGAACTCTTGTACTTTCGCAGAAGTACTGAACTCTTGTACTTATGCAGAAGTACTTACATCAAATATAAAATTCGCAGTCGCAACTACTGAATTTCTTAAAATTATATTGCTTCACAGCCAAAACTACTTACAACAAGAATTTTACTACTATTGTACTTTAGCACAATTTCCTGTAATGAATACTACAGAGAAATTTTATATCCCAACACCTACATACAGTATCACAGCTCGTATGCTCCGTACACATACTCCGGCGGGGTCTAGGATGTCCTATGTTACACTGACTGCAACCCCCCCCCCCTTTTCTTAATCTAAACAATAAGTGACTTAGAGGCCACCTAGACCCTCTGCCTTAAAGCTATACATGGCATGGAAGGTCTGTCTAGAGCTACTGAAAGTTATCGTGTCAAAAACGTATGATTAGAGGACCATACGTGCGTGGACGCTATGTCCTCAACAGAAAAATTCTTAAGGAAACGCAAAGAGGCCGCCCATTTGCGTAAATCATGGGCTCTTCCCACGACGCCGGGATTACTCTCTTTAATGACTTCGACTAGGAGAGAAGCTAGTTTACGCTTCATTAAGCGTTTGCCCGTACTTGCTACCCATAAAGCACCCTGTTGATTCAGAGGTGCTACTCTCCAATATTTGGTTAGAGCTTGCACTGGACATAAATTATGGTGCACTTTTCCCCTTTTCAACGCCGGCACCGTGAACTCTGAAAACACGTGTTCACTGTCTTCATTTTTGGCGATATACCCCGGGGAAGGTGCAAAGTGAATACACTCATTGAGCCTACCAAACCTTATGCAATTAGGTGTGTTGCTCATCGCCGCCAGCTCAGATACCCTGTTCCCGGTAGCCAAAGCCATAAGGAATACTGCCCTTTTTAAAAGTAAGTCAAAATCTGCAGTATTTTGGTACAGACGGGAATGAAGTAAAGACAACGCTTTGTCCAGAGACCAGGTAGGCATGAGCTGACGGGGAGGTGGGCGGAGTTTAAAACATGCTCTCATGAAACCTGTTTCCTCCGCTAGTGGTATGGTTAGACCTGTAAGGTCAAAGAATGGCATCCTAATCGCTGTTAAGTGATTTTTTAACGTTACTACAGATAGACCTTTCTGCTCGAACAGATAGTTTAAATAATGAAAAACCAATGCCACCGAAGGTACGGTTTGTTCTGTTCTAAGTATCCAAGAAGTAAAGGACTGCCAGTGCGATTGATACTGTCTCTTTGTAGATTGGGTATAATGATTCATGAATTTATCGGTCACGTTTCTACCATACGGTGTTAGCCACTTGGCCTCCTGAATGTTCATAATGGGAGGTTTGACGTACCTCCCAACCTACCAAATAGGAAAACCTACTATTTGGTAGTAGTCTTGGAAAATCCAACGTCAAGGCTATTAACCTAATTGCAATGACGACTTGTCTATTTTGACTGCTATGTCGTCATTCCAACCGCGGTTAAATAAGAAAACGTCTAGAGTCTACTCCTTATCTTGCTCTAGGAGACGTTGTACATTAACCAAAACTACCACCGAAGGTGAAAAAAGCATAATAGAGAAGAAAAAGGGGTTTACCTTAGTTACCGCTTAAGGCCCATCCCGTGTTCCGTCTTGTACAGATCCCTGTCGAACGTGCGCATGAGCGACCCTCTCTTGTTATCACATCGCACGTCAGCAGAAGAACGCGGATGGGCAGGGGTCCGGCGTGAGGGAGGGTATTATGTACGTTGGATTTTCCAAGACTACTACCAAATAGTAGGTTTTCCTATTTGGTAGGTTGGGAGGTACGTTAAACCTCCCAATTTGTTAGTAGTCTTGGCAAATCCAACGTCAAGGCTGCGTAACAAATAGGAGGAGGACATCCAAGCCCAACATACCAAAAAAAAACAATGCATAAAACAAAATTATGAATGACAAAGACACAATTTAAACAAGAGAGTTTAATAAAAGAGTGAAAAACTGAGGAGTAGCTAAAAAGAACAGTTTTAACTCGTGCCCGTCATTCATAGTAATGCAAAAACATAGACTTGTCTTAAACCAAAAAGGTACCGTACCCAAAATCCCTTTTCTTCCAAAACCAACAAAAACAGTGAACACAATAACAAAGCACAATTTTCAATGTGGCAAAAACACTTATGTACTGTATACATAATACATAATCCCAAACTTGCAATCAAGTGTTGCAAACCCGTAATCCCCCCCCCCCCCTTTTACAATGAAAACAAAGTAAAAGAAAGGGAAAAGGGGGGAAGACCAGGTATCTTCGCCAGAGCCCTAGGAAACATGACTCCCGAGAGCTATCACCGGCCGAGGGGGTCGAACACTGGACATGGAGAGGTAGGAGGAGATGAAGGAATGGAGAGAAGACCACAAAACCGCTGAGGCGATGCCAGGTAAGGACCGACTTTGCAGGAACCGGAAGGAGGCAGCAAAGGATCGCACAACGTGCGCAGAACCCCTACAAACAGGGTTACTGGCACGAATGGTCCGACAAATGTGGCGTCCTATCTGCACCTGCGAGAGCCTCCCACCTGTCCGAGGAGACACCCAGACAGCAGTACCCGAAGGCGGCGCCACAGACGCAACAGAGGAGTGCAAGGCTGACACCGGGCACAACACATGGCGAGGATGCCCACGCCGTAAAGCCCGGACAGTGAAAGGCTGGAAAACGTGGGTGTCCCTCTCATCCGTGGCAACAAAATGAGGGGAGGGGGCTAACGTGACGCCATGCAAGGACGGGGAGAATCACACGCAGTCCTGGGGCCGTGACAATGCCGCTAGAGCAGACACCCGATCCCCAGGGGCCAGAGCGACAAGGAAGAGTGTACGCCCGAGCAACGGAACCGGTGTAGCGGCCCGTGCAGACGTGGGTGAAGCCAGAAGGTCCAGAGCCCGCCCCAGATCCCACTGTGGAGGGACCTGGCGCGGAGGCGGTCGTTCCCGGAAGGCAGCCGTCATGAAGGAATCCAGCTCCTTCGGCGGAACGACCAGCCCAGCGACGGACTCAAAGATCCCCCGGACGGCAGACAAGTGGGGACATGAAAGTGACGTGTACGGAAGAGGTGAAACAAGGAGTGTAGGACGAGGGAAGGAGAGCCAACAGTCCGGTATCCGAGTGTCCCGTATCCACCTAGTAAAAGACCTCCAGAGGGACCCGTAAGGCCCCCAAGGAGAAGTCGGCCAGGAACGCTTCAGGAAGTCAGGCAGGTCCCGTCCGTGGACTGGGAGCCACCGGGCCCCATGAACATCCACGACGCGAAGGCCAACGAGGTCCGCAGGGCCCCAACCTAGCTCAAGTGGAAGGCGGAGACAGGGAGAGGGACCGGACTCGGGCACCACCGCGTCAACTGGGCGTACCAAGCCCGTGCCGGCCACAGAGGCGCGAGTAGCCAGACTCCGCCGCGGTACAGCCGCAGCCTCGCGAGGACTTCGCACATCAACAGTGCGTCTGGTGGCGGAAATATGGATATCGACAGCCACCTGTACCAGTCGACCATGAAAGCGTCCGGACCCCCTCCGGAGTGCGAGGCCGGAGGGACAGGGACGGAGGCAACTGGTGCGGCACTGTCGACGCGAACAAGGCGACCTCCGGAACACCCCAGGAAGCCGCAAGGTCGTCGAACACAGTCTGTCGCATTGCCCATTCTACAAGAACGCCCCGTCCTCTCGACAGGGCGTCCGCCCACAGGGTGGCAGTCCCGGGCTGGGAGGAGGCATGCAGGGAGAAGGTGTGTCGGTCCGCGAGGAAGAACAACTTCACCGAGATCCCCAATAGAGTCAAGGACCTGGAGGACCCCCGCCTTTGGATACAGTGGACAGCTGTCTGAGTGTCCATCCCGAAGGCCACCGACTTTCCCCGAAGGGCCAGCGCGTGGTCCCTCAGGAAGAACAAAGGAACCAACAGTTCGAGGGCATGGATGGGTAGGGGTGTGATCCCCACCCATCTGCCGTGAAGTTGATGTCCCAGGTTTGATTGGTAACCTCACCCTACCTCGCTCGACGCATCTGTGTCTACCCAGATCGTCGGCGGGGGGGGCGGTCCAGGGCACAGCCTCAGAGAGCGTGCCCCGAGCAACCCAGTGGCCGAAGTGTCTGCGAATGGTACGTGGGAGCGGCAGGAGCCGATCCATAGGGGTCAACGGAAACACCCCGGTGCCCATGAGGAGTAGGCGGCGTAGCCTGAGGCCCCCTAAGGGAATGGGCAGAGCGGCCCAATTCAGCGAACCCACTAACGAGTCCCAGACCCGGGGTGACCGAGTGCAACACGGCGAAGACCTTCCGTCTAAGGTGCACCGCGTTTGGTAGACTCTGGGTCACCGTAGCGCCGGACAAATCCCATGCGAGACCGACCCACGGCACGACACGCGACGGGGTCAAGCGTGACTGGGGAACACCGATGGGGAACCCTAACTGTGCGACGTGGCGAACGACTGTGAGGGTGTCGCGTACGCACAGTCCTAGGGCTTCGGAAACTATCAACCAATCGGCCAAGGAAAACAGGATCTGGAGCCCGCTCCTGAGGAGAGGACCCAGAACCTGCTCTACCAGTGTGGAGAAGATCCGCGGCGCGATGTGGAGACCGAAGGGAAGTCTGTCGAACAGGAACACACGATCGGAAGTCCGAACGGCCAAGAATCGCTCGAATCGAGGACGGAGAGGAACGAGCCAAGACGCATCCCGGAGGGCCAGCGACACTACCCACGACAGAGGGCGCAGGGCCAGGCGTACCTGGGGTAGCGGCAGCATCCGAAGCCGCGTGTGCACGATGTGCCCGTTGAGGGCCGACAGATCCACCACCGGGCGCATCGCGTCGCAGGTCTACATCGGCACCAGAAATACACGGGAGAGGAAAACCGGGCGACCGGCGTTCACCCTCTTGACGATTCCCTGCTCATGCATGGATGTGAACACGTTGGCCACCTCTGAAGAGACGGGCCGGCGTCGGTGACAAGAGCGGAGTGGGGGTCTGGACCTCCATCTCCAGGTTAGACCCCTCCGCGCAATCCGCCGCCCCCACGTCCCCCGCGGCCATCGAGGGGCGCAAGGGCGAAAACAACCCGCGGGAGCTCCCGAGAGGAGGGGAGCGAACCGGGCGGCTAGGCGAGAAGGAGAACAAGGAGACCGACCCGGAGAACCTACACATTGTGTTGACGTGGAGGTACCCCCGGTACGGTCCTTGCGGTCAGGAGCGCCACGTTGACCTCCTCTACGCCCCCCCCACTTCGTCGAAAAGGGGGGGCCACCCCAACCCCTGGCCGTCGCGGGTCTGACCCCGTCGAAGGGCGGCCGGAAGTGGAAGGCCGGCCAGCCCCGACATGGCGGGGATGAAAGGGGGCAAGAACAGAAGGGCGAGGCGGAACCGACGCACTGGCCTGCAACGACCCTGTCCTGCGCCCGTGCATGGCAGCAGCACTTGCAGCAGCACCCCGAAGAGGACCGGCAGAAGGACGGGACTGAGAAGACCCCGCTCGCGACACAGCGCGTCGTCGCGTGTCGGAAGCAGGGTCCGCCGACAGAGAAGCGGAGCGTTCCCAAGCATCCTGCGCAAAAAAACCCCGACGTATATAGCGCAGAGTACAACAAACCCTGACGAATATCCAAGGGGCCGTCCGGCAGAACGAGGACCGTACCGTCCGGCGGCGCCGAGTTGCCACGCACAAAACAGCCTTCAGCTCGGGAACCAAAGACACCGCGAGCCGAAGGTGGATCCGCCGAACGCGGTCCAAACCCTTGCGAAGAACGCCTGGGGCAGACGCCTCGAGAAGCCGCAGGTGGTGAACAGAAGGATGGAGGGAACCGAAAAGACAAGAGAAGAAGTTCGGCACCCACCGTCGCAAGGGAAAATCCCTGTCGACAGAGGACTGATCAGGGTGAGAGAAGAACGGGGTAGCAACAGAACAAAGTTCAAGAACGGGCGCGCACATCCAGGACCAGAACGCGCCGTCCAACCCGCCGACAGACACAAGAGGAGGCAAAAGCAGTGATGACTCCAGGGGAGGGACTGAAGGAGAGCCGGCGACGGAACGGTCGGCGAAGTCGAAGGCCTCAGCAAACCAGGCCCCCAATGGGAGAGGGTGATCGAGCAAGATGGCTAAGCCAGGCGTACCGTCGTCGCACAAACCCGTCCCATAGGAGGACAGTCCCGTCAACACAGTCAGGGACTGAACATCCTGAAGGATGTCCCGGCGGCTGAAGTCTGACCAGAGCGTAGGCCTGCAGAAGGGAGGGGGACCGTAGCAGGGGTAGGTAGGGTGAGGCACTGAGGGTGTGTCACCGCCAAGAAGCGCGATAAGAGGGAGTCATGGAT
Organism: Paralithodes platypus; assembly: GCA_032716605.1. Classification (NCBI taxonomy): domain Eukaryota; kingdom Metazoa; phylum Arthropoda; class Malacostraca; order Decapoda; family Lithodidae; genus Paralithodes; species Paralithodes platypus. Next base: position 18,536,631 of record CM064481.1, read on the forward strand.
CGACTCCAAGTGCCCGTCGATGCGTGACACAACCCTCCCCTGCATAGCCGACAATCGATCCGAGAGAGGCGACCCCCCCCAAGATTGGTCGGCCCGCAGGGGCGAGCGTGAGAGGGAGCGAGACCCATGACACGAACCAGCAGCGTCGCGGCCCAAGGAAGGCGAGCGACGACGGTTGTGTCGCCGCTGAGGGACTCGGCCCCGATCACGAACGCCCGATGGGGAAACAGCACCATCCCCCTCTTCCAGCGACACAGCAGCCCCTGAGAAAGGGGACCCCGAAACCTCGCTAAACCCCACCGAGCCAAGAGGAGGGGTACCCCCCTGGCGAGACGGTAAGTGAAGGTCAGGGAGAGAAGAAGGAGGAGGAGCAGGACGACGGGAGTGGGAAGGCTGGCCGGGTGAAAGGAGGTCAGAAGGAGCCGCGGGGGGAAACAGAGCAAGGATCCCCGGGGCTGAGATAACAGGGCGGCCCGACACCGAGGTGGAGGAGGGAGGGACCTCCACCGTGGGACGAGACCATGAAGGAAGAATAGGCACTGAAGCAGGTGAAGTAGGAGAAGCAACTACATCCTGGCGGACCCTCCTGGACAGTGTAGGAGGAGGGAGCAGAGGGCCAGCTACAGCATGAACAACCGTGCACGGAGAGGACAACGTAAGGGGTAGTTGTCTGGGCTGGGGAAGCGGGCAGAAGGGAGTAGAGCCCCTATCCGTAGAGGTCAGGGGAGGGCGCACAGGGGCAGAGCCGCTAACCCCGGCCTCAGGGCGAGAACCATGACGAGGGCGATGGGCGTCGTCAAGGCGATCAGGAGGACGACGAGGGGCAGTAGAGGACGGGCGACGAGGCGAGCGAGAGCGTGGACGGAGCTGGGGATCCCCCCGACGATGTGACGACCGGCTGCGGGACCCAGGGGAGAGGGCCCGAGCAGGGAGAGGGCCAGGTGAACGGCCTTCAGTCGGGTCAGGGATACCCAGGGCGACGCGGATCCGGTCGGCAACAAAGGCCGGGGAACGGTGGCCCACAGTCCTAATGTGGCGGGAGACTATCGCCCACACTGACGGAAGGGAAGCAGAGGCCACTGCCGCCGCTGAGGAAGCAGGGCTATGGTGCACCACATCCACCAGGGCCAGACACGGGCCACACAGAGCAGGGAGGTAGGCCGTAGAGGACACACAGTGCGAGTGGCGCAAGCAGGACTTGTGGCTCTCCAAGCACGGGGAGCTACAACCATGGCGAAAGCAAGGCAGCCTACCTGCACTGGAAGAACACACACCATAATCAGCACGTCGAAGGAGTAAGTGGAGAGAATGTCCAATAAGAACCAGGGAAGGAGCATGGGGAAACAGGAACACACATGCAAACAGGGATCCGTACTCACCCTAAACCGGGAGGACAGAGGTAGGTGAGTAGGGCGGGCGAGGTGGAAGAGCACTAGCAGAACCTGCAAAGATGGAGAAAGTGTTAACCACCACTCAACATCTTACATGCAGGGCCTATAACACCAGTGAAGTGCACACACCAAGATAGTTTCAGGCAACAAGATGACATAAAAAAGGTCAACAGTGAAAGCCAACTATTACCGCAAATTTGCGGGCCAATGGAGGCATAACCGTACCGACACAACCCTCCCGCATCTTTGAGGGACCCCCCAGCGATCTCCGTAAATTTGCGGGGAGCCGAAACGTCCCAGAGGACCGAATCGAGCTCCCGCAAATTTGCGGGACCGGCCGAGATGGTCCGGCGCCGAAAAAGCGAGAGGAGCGTCTAGGGAATACCAAAAAAGGCCACAAAAATGCGTCATCTCCTTATGAACTCCAAGCGATGAAGGCCATCAAGCTGAGCAGTGTCTTCCTTGATATATGATCCTAACTCAACCGGTAAAGGGAGAGGCAAGGAAGACACACCAGGGGAGAGGAGGCACATCCCCCAGGGACCACCCAACCCACAGAGATAGAGCAAAGCCCATGAGGAGAAGTGGCAGGGAGGGTGGTTTAGCACAAACAGGGGCCCCCCTGGGGTACCCCTGGATTGGGCAAAAAGACTATGAAAGGATGGAGGTGAAACAGGAAGGGAAAACAAAAACCAGTAAAAGAAACTGGTGAGAAAAAGGGTGGCCTAGCCGTGAGCAGAGAATGTGTCAGGTGCGAAAAAACCCTGTGGTGTGAAGGAGGGGCCCCCCTGGGGTACCCCTGGAATATCACGAACCACCTGTCGCCCAGGCCCTTGCCCTTGAAACACAGTGAAGGCTCGAAAGGGGGGACTCGGGAATAACGCTAATAATGCGGCCGACACAAACTCTACAAACAGCACCGCCACCATCGAAATCTCAGATTGTTTACCAACGTTACACCTTAGGCTATGAAAAAATGAAAACTCATAGGGGCATAGCAATTCCTGAATGAGAAAACTAGCTAGGCTAAAATAAGCTAAAAGCTAAACTATGCCCAGACTAACAGGAAAAAAGAATATGAAAAGAGAAAGAATGAAAAACATATACGAGGAATGCCAGGCGCCCCCGTACCTTCGGTAGGCTATTTCCACACGCGTCTCCATTATACACACTTAGGAACCCATTTACGTGTGCCCTAGATCACGTAACATGTCTAACAAAAAAGAAGGCCAGATAAGCCGAAAACGAACCTAAACAGGGTGAATTAAAGGAGCACAACAAAAGCGGACTCAATCAATGGAGGCGCCTGAAAAAATGATAACAAGAGAGGGTCGCTCATGCGCACGTTCGACAGGGATCTGCACATGACGGAACACGGGATGGGCCTTAAGCGGTAACTAAGGTAAACCCCTTTTTCTTCTCTTCTATGCTTTTTTCACCTTCGGTGGTAGTTTTGGTTAATGTACAACGTCTCCTAGAGCAAGATAAGGAGTAGACTCTAGACGTTTTCTTTTTAACCGCGGTTGGAATGACGACATAGCAGTCAAAATAGACAAGTCGTCATTGCAATTAGGTTAATAGCCTTGACGTTGGATTTGCCAAGACTACTAACAAATTCCTATATTTAAGGGAGGAAGCAGAGATAAACCACTGAACTATAGACCTGTATCACTATTGAGCATCCTCATGAAGATTCTGGAAGGATTAATAAGGGACAAATGGGTGAACTACCTGGAATCCAAAAGATTAATTACTGACCGACAATTTGGATTCAGAGGAGGCAGATCATGTGTAAGCAACTTGTTGAGTTTTTACTCTAGAGTAATAGACACAGTGGACCAGAGGGAAGGATGAGTAGACTGTGCCTACCTAGACTTTAAAAAGGCATTTCACAAAGTTCCACACAAGAGATTGCTGTGGAAATTAAAACATGAGGGAAAAGTAGGAGACAAACTGCTGAAATGGATGGAGAGCTACCTTAGCGGAAGACAGATGAGAACAACAGTAAGGGGGAAATCGTCAAACTGGACTCAAATTACGAGTGGAGTACCACATGGATCTGTCCTAGCCCCAATCATGTTTCTAATATTTGTAAATGACTTACCTGAGGGACTAACAAGCTACATGAGCATGTTTGCGGATGATGGTAAGCTGCTTAAAACAATCAAAACCCAGGAGGATTGCCTTGAACTCCAAGCAGATTTACAAAAGATCCATGAATGGAGCATCAAATGGAATATGGAGTTCAATGCAGGGAAATGTAAGACTCTAGAAATGGGTAAAAGCAAGTACAGACCTAGAAAAGATTATAAACTAGGAAACGAAGTGATTCCCAAAGCAGAAAAAGAAAAAGACTTGGGGATAGAATTTAAGGATAATATGTCTCCAGATTCCAGAAAGCCACGTAAATAAGATAATGAGAGAATCACTAGCACTATTGGCAAATATCAGGATGTCTTTCAATTATCTTAATGAAAACACCATGAAACAAATAATAACGGCAATAATAAGACCCAGGATGGAATTGGGAGGTTTGACGTACCTCCCAACCTACCAAATAGGAAAACCTACTATTTGGTAGTAGTCTTGGCAAATCCAACGTCAAGGCTATTAACCTAATTGCAATGACGACTTGTCTATTTTGACTGCTATGTCGTCATTCCAACCGCGGTTAAAAAGAAAACGTCTAGAGTCTACTCCTTATCTTGCTCTAGGAGACGTTGTACATTAACCAAAACTACCACCGAAGGTGAAAAAAAGCATAGAAGAGAAGAAAAAGGGGTTTACCTTAGTTACCGCTTAAGGCCCATCCCGTGTTCCGTCATGTGCAGATCCCTGTCGAACGTGCGCATGAGCGACCCTCTCTTGTCATCACATCTCACGTCAGCAGAAGAACGCGGATGGGCAGGGGTCCGGCGTGAGGGAGGGTATTATGTACGTTGGATTTTCCAAGACTACTACCAAATAGTAGGTTTTCCTATTTGGTAGGTTGGGAGGTACGTCAAACCTCCCAATTTGTTAGTAGTCTTGGCAAATCCAACGTCAAGGCTGCATAACAAATAGGAGGAGGACATCCAAGCCCAACCTACCAAAAAAAACCAATGCATAAAACAAAATTACGAATGACAAAGACACAATTTAAACAAGAGAGTTTAATAAAAGAGTGAAAAACTGAGGAGTAGCTAAAAAGAACAGTTTTAACACATGCCCGTCATTCATAGTAATGCAAAAACATAGACTTGTCTGAAACCAAAAAGGTACTGTACCCAAAACCCTTTTCTTCAAAAACCAACAAAAACACTGAACACAAGAACAAAACACAATTTTCAATGTGGCAAAAACACTTATGTACTGGAACAATACATAATCCCAAACTTGCAATCCAGTGTTGCAAACCCGTACCCCCCCCCCCTTGTCAAATAAAACAAAGGAAAAGAACGAGGGACAAGGGGGGAAGACCTGGGATCTTCGCCAGAGCACCAGGAAACACGACCCCCGAGAGCAATCACCGGCCGAGGGGGTCGAACACTGGACACGGAGAGGTAGGAGGAGATGAAGGAATTGATAGAAGACCACAAAACCGCTGAGGCGATGGCAGGGAAGGATCGACGTGGCAGGAACCGGAAGGAGGCAGCAAAGGATCTGACATCGTGCGCAGAACCCCTACAAACAGGGTGACGGACACGAACGGTCCGACAAACGTGGCGGCCCATCTGCACCTGCGAGAGCCTCCCACCTGTCCGAGGAGACACCCACACAGCAGTACCCGAAGGCGGCGCCACAGACGCAACAGAGGAGTGCAAGACTGACACCGGGCACAACACATGGCGAGGATGCCCACGCCGTAAAGCCTGGACGGCGAAAGGCTGGAAAACGGGGGCCTCCCTCCCATGCGTGGTAACAAAAGGAGGGGAGGAGGCGAACGAGACGCCATGCAAGGACGGGGAGAATCGCACGCAGTCCCGGGGCCGTGACAATGCCGCTAGTGCAGACACCCAATCCCCAGTGGCCAGAGCGACAAGGAAGAGTGGACGCCCGAGCAACGGAACCGGCGTAGCGGCCCTTGTATACGTGGGTGAAGCCAGAAACCAGAGCCCGCCCCAGATCCCACTGCGGAGGGACCTGGCGCGGAGGCGGTCGATCCCGGAAGGCAGCCGTCAGGAAGGAACCCAGCTCCTGTGGCGGAACGACCAGCCCAGCGACGGACCCAAAGACCCCCCGGACGGCAGACAAGTGGGTACGTATAGCGTCGACTGGAAAGCGACGTGTACGGAAGAGGTGAAACAAGGAGCGTAGGACGAGGGAAGGAGATCCAACTGGCAGGCGAGTGGCCTGTAGCCACCTAGTAAAAGACCTCCAGCTGGACCCGTAAGTCCCCCAAGGAGAAGACGGCCAGGAACGCTGCAGGAAGTCAGTCAGGGCCCGGCCGGGGACCGGGAGCCACCGTGCCTCATGAACAAGCACGATGCGAAGGCCAAAGAGGTCCGCAGGTCCCCAACCTAACCCAAGTGGAAGCCGGAGACAGGTAGAGGGACCGGACTCGGGCACCACCGCGGCAACCGGGCGGACCAAGTCCGTGCCGGCCACAGAGGCGCGAGGAGCCAGACGCAGCCGTGGTACAGCCGCAGCTTCGCGAGGACTGGGCACATCAACAGCGCGTCTGGTGGCGGAAAGATGTATATCGACCGCCACCTGTACCAGGCTACCATGAAAGCGTCCGGACCCCCCCCGGAGCGCGAGGCCGGAGGGAGAGGTCCAGAGGCAACTGGTGCGGCACCCCCAATGCGAACAAGGCGACCTCCGGAACACCTCAGGAAGCCGCGAGGTCGGCGAACACAGTCCGTTTCATCGCCCATTCTACAAGAACGCCCTGCCCTCTCGACAGGGCGGCCGCCCAAAGGGTGGCAGGCCCGGGCAGGGAGGAGGCATGCAAGGAGAAGGGGTGTCGGTCCGCGAGGAAGAACAACTCCACCGAGACCCCCAATAGAGTCAACGACCTGGAGGACCCCCGCATAAGGAAACAGGGGACAGCTTGTCTGAGTGTCCAACCCGAAGGCCACCGACTTACCCCGAAGGGTCAGCGCGTGGTCCCGCAGGAAGTACAAAGGAACCAACAATCCGAGGGCATAGACGGGTAAGAGTACAAAGGAAGGAAATCAAGCAACAACAGATCTAGTGACCCTTCTAGGTTGCTTGTCCTCCAAAACACTGAGGATCAAGTGTCCAAACAGTGGTTTAGAGTGGGTAAGGGAACATTGGAAAGGGAACTACTGCCCTGCCACTAACGTGGCAGGACTAGGAAGTTAGTAGGGGACATATGGGTTAGTAACTGAGGGGAGGATAAAGTTATTCATTTACAAACGCAGTCAGTCGCGGGTTTGATGCGATATATTTGTCTAGGCGGAATTTAAATGAATCAACGGTGCTGCAGTCTATAACGTCTCGGGGAAGCCCATTCCACAAGTTGACAACTCGATTGAAGAAGAAATTCTTAGATTCGTGCGAGTTAAAAGATTTACCAATAATTTTGCAACCGTTTCCCCGCGTGTAATTAGATTGGTCGATAGTGAAGTACTTACTACAGTTCATATTGTCGATGCCTTTGATGATTTTGAACACTTGAATTAAGTCGCCTCTTAATCTGCGCTGGGTTAAAGGAAATATATTTAATTCTCTAAGACGCTCTTCGTATGGTTTGTTCTTTAGGCTAGGTATCATTTTGGTAACTCTACGTTGAACTCGTTCTAGCTTGTTTATATCTTTTTGGTAATAAGGGCACCAGGATTGAACGCAGTATTCCAGAAGAGGGCGGACTAAGGAATTGTAAAGGGTTAGGATAACTTCTTTGGATTTATGCTCAAATGACCTGCCTATAAAGCCAATTATTTTGTTTGCCTTCTTAACAACTTCTGAACATTGTTGACTCGGTTTTAGGTTACTCGATATTGTTACTCCCAGATCAGTTTCTCTGTTTACATTCTTAAGCTGAGTGCCATTCATCGAATAGTTTGCTTTCTCATTTAGGTATCCGACATGTAGTACTTTACATTTATCCGCATTGAAACTCATTTGCCAAATTTGGGCCCAACATGACAATTTATCTAGATTGTGTTGCATATCGTCAACTTGTTCTTTTGAGAGTACGCTATTTGCAATTTTTGTATCGTCAGCAAATTTTGAGATTGTGCAGGTGAGACCCTCATCTATGTCGTTGATGTAAATTAGAAAGAGAATTGGTCCTAGTACCGATCCCTGGGGTACCCCGCTACTTACATTGGTCCATTTAGATGCCTTACCGTTTATGACTACCCTTTGCTTTCTGTTGCTGAGCCAATTTTCTATCCATTTCAACACACCGTCTTGTATTCCATGCGCTTTTAGTTTTAGCAGTAAACGTTTGTGGGGAACTTTGTCAAAGGCCTTTTGAAAATCAAGGTATATAATATCTACAGCTTTACTCTCATCGTAGAGGTTGAGGATATCGTGGAAGAAGTCTAAGAGGTTTGTTAAACAGGAACGTTTTTTACGAAAGCCGTGTTGAGTATCTTTAAGTATGTTATTTTCCTCCAAGTGATTTACGAGTCTGTCTCGTATGACCGTTTCTAGCATTTTACATACAACTGAGGTTAAGCTAATTGGACGATAGTTACTGGGTAGGGATTTGCTGCCTTTTTTGAATATCGGTGTTACGTTGGCTAGCTTCCACTGATCAGGCATAGTTCCAGACTGCAAGGATTTATTGAATAGTAATGTCAGTGGTTTGGAGAGCTCATTCTTAGCTTCCTTTAGAACTCTAGGCGAGATTGTATCAGGTCCTGGCGTTTTATTTACCTTGAGTTTATCTAAACAATTCAATACTTCTCTCTCTGTAACGGTGATATTGCTTAGAACATCTGAATTATCAATCTGAATCGGCGATGGTGTAGGGATATCACTGAGGTCTTCTGTTGTAAAAACTGATGCAAAGAAGGTATTGAGGGCATTACTCATTTGTACTTCGTCTTTGGTGTATTCTCCTTTTTCATCGACTAACGGTCCAACAGTTGAAGTAACTACTTTTTTCTTTCTGATATAACTATAGAATTCTTTCGGGTTTGTTTTTACTTTGATTCGCAATATGTAACTCTAAGGTCTTTTTACTTTGCTTAATTAACTTTTTGGCTTTGCGTCGTAGCTCTACAAATTTCACCCGTTCTTCGTCATTTTGTGAGGATTTTAATCTATCATTAGCACATTTTTTAGCAAGCAGGCAGTTTGAAATATCTTTATTCCACCATTTGGGCTTATTATTATGGCCTGGACGCCGTATTTTCGATGGTATGCAGTCTTGCACTGCTTTTAGGTAAGTGGTTTCGAATAACTTCCAAGATGTATTTATGTCGTTATTGTTAATTAAAAAGCTCCAGTCAGTTTCTTTAAACATAGCTCTAAGTTTATGGAAGTTTGCTTTCTTGAAATTAGGGACTTTTTCGATGCTACTATTTGGTTCGTTACTAGTAAACTTTAAAGTGAAAGTTATCGTACGATGGTCGCTGTTACTGAATTCATCACCAACATTCAAATTCTCTATCAATTCTTCTTTTGTTGCAAGTACAATGTCAAGAACGTTATTACCACGGGTCGGCATTCGAACAAATTGATAAAGCGAACTCTCTTGCAAGTTCGTATACAAGTCATGTCCGGAGTGTGAAGTAAGAGTATCGCCCCACTTGGTCACAGGTAAATTAAAGTCGCCAAAAATTACGGTATCTTGTGAGTTACTTACATCTGCAATTTGTTCGTAAATTTCTCGGTCAGTTTGCACTGATTGAGCTGGAGGTCTGTATATTAACGCAAGTATTATTTTTGTACCTTTATTATTCTTTATTAGCACAAAAGATGTGTCGACGTTCACAATTTGAGGTTTTGACACGAGGGTCGGGTTAAGACTTTCTTTGATATAAAATAAAACGCCACCTCCATTTTTATTTATTCGGCTGTTCTCAAACATTACATAACCGGGAAGTGAATACTCTGCTAAAAAGTCTCTATCTTGTGTATTGAGCCAAGATTCTGTTATGCCAATCACATCATAATTTTCTGTAAACACTAGTTCCTCTAAATCTGAAAATTTATTGCGTATGCTACGAGCGTTTGCATAGAAAACCTTTAAAGTTGCGGTTTTAGAACTCGCAGATCGTTCTTTCATCGAATTTTTGGTTCTGGTCGGATCTACATTTACATTCATGGCTGTCCTCGGTCCTCGGTCGTTATCCCTGACGGTTTTGAATTTGGGTCGTGTTGGTGGAGCTTTATCCAAATTCGCGGTTCTTGACGGATTAGTATTTAATTCCTTTGTAGATTGCCGTCCTCGCTGTCTTCGGTCCTCCTTCCTGGTTGTCCTGTGCTGAGTCGATTTCTTCTCCGAAAATCCTTCACCGCATCGTTGAGAAGACGCCCAAAACGCGCTGCTCCCACCTGGTTCAGATGAACTCCATCATCCGAAAACAAATAGTCATCGTAGTAGAAATTGTCCCAGGTGTCGACGAATCCCACGTTCTCCTTCCTGCAGAGGTTTGCTAGACAACGATTTGTGCTGGTGGCTATGTTGTAAAATCGGCTCTCTACACCGAGCCGGGGGACGATTCCTGAGACGATGATCCTTGATGACTTCTCCTTAAACGACTTGATCAGCTGCTGGTACTTTAAAAGCAAATCTTCCGACCGGGTTCGCTGTATATCGTTGGATCCAACGTGGATGACGTACATTGTATTTGCAGGGGCCAGCTTTGATACTTCGTCAACTGCTGCAACTACGTCATCCACACCACCACCAGGGATACAAAAACGCTTCCTGGTCTTAGGTGCCCTGGCGCAAAACTCTGTGAGCTGACCACGTATCATCGAGTCTCCCACGAGCCGGACTTCTTCTATTTCCTCTTCGTCATCTGAGTCTGCGAATATCTGGAAACGGTTTTGACACTCGGTAATCGGTATGTGTTTCCTGGTCTTGGGGCAAACGTTGTTCCTCACGACACGGAAGTTGTCTTGAGGGCGAAGAGAGTCGCTATTTGTATCTTGAGTATCGGAAACATCAGCTGAAATGGCTACTGTAGGCGTTGAATTGTTGGCAGTTGACGTTGGGGCGTTGGTGGCTGCTGGAGTTGCGGTGACAATTGAAGTTTGTGGCACTCCAACGTTGAGTGTTACAAACTCTTGGAGTGATTCCAGCTTCATGGTGAGGACGTTGATCTTGTTGTAGGCTTCATCTAATTTCACTGTAAAATTCTCTCGTTGCTGGCAGAGCCGGCAGACTTGAAGATCGATAGTAGCAAACATGGACTCACCAAACCTACCGGCGCAGTTCGCACAAGCGCGAGGCATGGTGACAGTCACTTTCTTCAGATCACTTCACTCACTTAAAAAACAATTCACTCACTTTACAACACTTCACTCACTTTAAAAACACTTCAATCACTTCAACCGAAAACAAATATGCTGAAATACGCAGAAATAGGATATCAGGGGTGATAGCCTAACCGAAAACAAAAATGTTGAGATACGCAGAATTAGGCTTCCAGGGGCGATAGCCTAACCAAAAGTTTTTTTTTAAATTGAAATACGCAATAATAGGCTACCAGCGTTGAATAGCCTAACCGAATATAATAAAATTGAAATTCGCAGAAATAGGCTACCAGGTGTGATAACCTAACCTTAAACAAATATATGTATAACAGAATATGTAACTAAATATACAATTCACCAAATAGAGATTATATAAAAATAAAGTGTGACTGCACACAAGGGGTTAATATACTGTGTCAACAGATGACCCTGGTGTCACTGAAGCCTAGTAAAGCAGTAGCCTACTCTTTTTAGATAAAAAAGTGTATCAGTCAAAGGTTATTACAAGATCGTGCAAGCAACAACTAAAATTACAGAATATATAGCTACAGTAGGATACTAAATACAATATCTACAAGAGTTAATAATAAAACAGATTGGCTGGCTATAGGCTAGGCTAGGTTTGGGTTAGGTTAAAAGCTTGGCAGGTTGGGTTAGGCTAGGTTAGTTTGTACAAATACCACCCTTAGCTTAAAGTAAAATCAGTCTGAGGAAAAAAGTCAAGAATATATCTAGGGGGAAAAGATAAATGAATGCACTTAAATTTGGTACAAAATTTGCTGGAATTTAATATGTATAATCCCCAAAAAAGGTTTGTTTACAAAATGGTGTCGGCGTTAGTCCCTGTAGGCGGTTAGTTAGTAAACAATATTGTTTATTAGCAAATTAATATGCAAAGCTTTACTTACATACAAGGCAGTTAAATTGATACTTACTACAGTAGGTAATGGGTAAAATTAGGGGCTACGATTTTATATAAAATAGTAATAAGAGAGCGTTTGTTTACAAAGCAAAACAAAACAATAGATGGCGCTAGTGGCGCCCTGTCCGAGCAGGAGTCTTGTGATAAACACAAAGTTTTTCAGTCAATACACAGCGAAATATCGTGCAGTGTTACTTACTAAGCTACAGGATGGTTAAACGTGCTCTTAACCACCTTTCATGCACAAGAATGAAGAGGATGAGTAGTTAATACTCAAATTATGATCGATATCGTGAGAGCGTTGACAGAGCGTCTGCAGCGTCTGGCGGTAGCACGGGGTAGGAGGGAGACCCACCCATCTGGCGGGAAGTGGACGTCCCAGGTTCGATTGGGAACCTCACCCAACCTCGCTCGACGTATCTGTGGCTACCCAGACCGTCGGCGGGTGGGGGCGGTCCAGGGCACAGCCGCAGAGAGCGAGCCCCGAGCAACCCAGCGACCGAAGCGTCGGCGAACGGTACCCGGAAGCGGCAGGAGCCGATCCATAGGGGCAACGGAAACACCGCGGTGCCCATGAGGAGGAGGCGGCGTAGCCAGAGGCTCCCTAAGGGAAGGGGTAGAGCGGCCCATTGCAGCGAACCCACGAACGAGTCCCAGAGCCACCCCGGGAGGGAGACCGAGTGCAACACGGCGAAGACCGTCCACCGAAGGTGCACCGCGGCCGGCAGACACTGGGTTACCGTAGTGCCGGACAAAACCCATGCGAGACCGACCCATGGCACGACACGCGACGGGGTCAAGCGTGACTTGGGAACATCGAAGGGGAACCCTAACCGTGCGATGTTGCGAACGACTGTAAGGGCGTCGCCAATGCACAGTCCTAGGGCGTCGGAAACTACCAACCAATCGGCCAAGGAAAACAGGATCTGGAGCCCGCTCCTGAGGAGAGGACCCAGAGCCTGCCCCACCAGTGCGGAGAAGATCTGCGGCGCGATGTGGAGACCGAAGGGAAGGCCGTCGAACAGGAACACACGATCGGAAGTCCGAACGGCCAAGAATCGCTGGAAGCGAGGATGGAGAGGAACGAGCCAAGACGCATCCTGGAGGGCCAGCGACACTACCCACGACAGAGGGCACAGGGCCAGGCGTACCAGGGGTACCGGCAGCATCTGAAACCGTGTGTGCACGAAGTGCCCGTTGAGGGCCGACAGATCCACCACCGGTCGCATCGCGTCGCAGTTCGTCGACGGTACCAGAAAGACACGGGAGAGGAAAACCGGGTGACCGGCGGTCAACTCCCTCGACGCTACCCAGCTCGGGCATGGAAGTGAACACGTGGGCCACCTCTGAAGAGATGGGCCGGCGTCGGTGACAAGAGCGGAGTGGGGGTCTGGACGTCCACCTCTAGGTGAGACCCCTCCACGCAACCCGCCGCCCCCAACGTCCCTCGCGGCTACCGAGGGGCGCAAGGGCGAAAACAACCCGAGGGAGCACCCGAGAGGAGGGGAGCGACCCGGTCGGCCAGGCGAGAAGGAGAACAAGGAGGCCGACCCAGAGAACTACACATTGTGTTGACGTGGACGTACCCCCGGTACGGGCCGTGCGGGCATGAGCGCCACGTTGACCTCCTCTACCCCCGCCCCCCCCCAACCTCGTCGAAAAGGGCGGGCCACCCCAACCCCAGGCTGGCGGCGCAAGAACAGAAGTGCGAGGCGGAACCAACGCACTGGCCTGCAACGTCCCAGTCCTGCGCCCGTGCAAGGCGGCAGCACTTGCAGCAGCACTCCGAAGAGGACCGGCAGAAGGACGGGACTGAGAAGACCCCGCGCGCGGCACAGCGCATCGGTGCGTGACGTAAGCAGGGTCCGCAACGACACAGCGTGTCGGAAGCAGGGGCCGCCGACAGAGAAGCGTAGCATACCCAAGCATCCTGCTTAAAAAAAAACGACGTATATAGCGCAGAGTACAACAAACCCTGACGAATAACCAAGGGGGCCGGCCGGCAGAACGAAGACCGTACCGTCGGGCGTTGCCGAGTTGCCGCGCACAAAACCGCCTTCAGCTCGGGAACCAAAGACACCGCGAGCCGAAGGTGGATCCGCTGAACGCGGTCCAAACCCTCGCGAAGATCGCCTGGCGCAGACGCCTCGAAAAGCCGCAGGTGGTGAACAGACGTCTGGAGGGAACCTAAAGACAAGACAATAAGTCCGTCACCCGCTGTCGCAAGGGAAAAACCTTGGCGACAGAGGGCTGATCCGGGTGAGAGAAGAACGGGGTAGCAATAGAACAAAGTTCAAGAACGGGCGCGCTCATCCAGGACCAGAACGCGCCGTCCAACCCGCCGACAGACACAAGAGGAGGCAAAATCAGTGATGACTCCGGGGTAGGGACGGAAGGAGAGCCGTCGACGGATCGGTGTGTGAAGTCGAAGGCCTCAGCAAACCAGGCCTCCAATGGGAGAGGGTGACCGAGCATGATGGCTAAGCCAGGCGTACCGGCGTCACACAAACCTGTCCCATAGGAGGACAGACCCGTCAACACAGCCAGGGACTGAACAGCCGGAAGGATGTCAGGGCAGCTGAAGTCTGACCAGAGCGTAGGCCTGCAGAAGGGAGGGGGACCTTAGCAGGGGTAGGTAGGGTGAGGCGCTGAGGGTGAGTCACCGCCAAGAAGGGCGAGAAGAGGGAGTCTTCCATCGACTCCAAGCGCCCGTCGAAGCGTGACACAACCCAGCCCTGCATAGCCGACAATCGATCCGAGAGAGGCGACCCCCCTCCCAGATTGGTCGGCCCGCAGGGGCGAGCGTGAGCGGGAGCGAGACCCACGACACGAACCAGCAGCATCGCGGCCCAAGGAAGGCGAGCGACGACGGTTGTGTCGCCGTTGAGGGACTCGTCCCCGATCACGAACGGCCGAGGGGGAAACAACACCATTCCCCTCTTCCAGCGACACCTCAGCTCCTGAGAAAGGGGACCCCGAAACCTCGCGAAACCCCACCGAGGCAAGAGGAGGGGTACCCCCCTGGCGAGACGGTAAGTGAAGGTCAGGAAGAGAAGAATGAGGAGGAGCAGGACGACGGGAGTGGGAAGGTTGGCCGGGTGAAAGGAGGCCAGAAGGAACCGCGGGGGGAAACAGAGCAAGGATCCCCGGGGCTGAGATAACAGGGCGGCCCGTCACCGAGGCGGAGGAGGGAGGGACCACCACCGTAGGACGAGACCGTGAAGGAAGAATAGGCACTGAAGCAGGTGAAGTAGGAGAAGCAACGACATCCAGGCGGACCCTCCTGGACACTGTAGGAGGAGGGAGCAGAGGGCCAGCTACAGCATGAACAACCGCGCGCGGAGAAGACAACGTAAGAGGAAGTCGTCTGGGCTGGGGAAGTGGGCGGAAGGGAGTAGAGCCCCTAGCCGTAGAGGCCAGGGGAGGGCGCACAGGGGCAGAGCCGCTAACCCCGGCCTCAGGGCGAGAACCATGACGAGGGCGATGGGCGTCGTCAAGGCGATCAGGAGGACGACGAGGCGAGCGAGAGCGTGGACGGAGCCGGGGAAACCCCCCGATGGGACGACCGGCTGCGGGACCCAGGGGAGAGCGCCCGAGCAGGGAGAGGGCCAGGTGAACGGCCTTCAGTCGGGTCAGGGATACCCAGGGCGACGCGGATCCGGTCGGCAACAAAGGCCGGGGAACGGTGGCCCACAGTCCTAATGTGGCGGGAGACCATCGTCCACACCGACGGAAGGGAAGCAGAGGCCACAGCCGCCGCCGAGGAACCAGGGCCATGGAGCAGCACAACCACCAGGGCCAGACATGTGCCACACAGAGCAGGGAGGTAGGCCGTAGAGGACAATAAGAGCGAGTGGCGCAAGCAGGACTTGTGGCTCTCCAAGCACGGGGAGCGACAACCAAGGCGAAAGCAAGGCAGCCTACCTGCACTAGAAGAACACACACCATAATCAGCACGTCGAAGGAGTAAGTGGAGAGAATGTCCAAGAAGAACCAGGGAAGGAGCATGGGGAAACAGGAACACACATGCAAACAGGTATCCGTACTCACCCTAAACTGGGAGCACAGAGGTAGGTGAGGAGGGCGGCCGAGGCGGAAGAGCACTAGCAGAACCTGCAAAGATGGAGAAAGTGTTAACCACCACTCAACATCTTACATGCAGGGCCTATAACACCAGTAAAGTGCATACACCAATATAGTACCAGGCAACAAGATGACATAAAAAAAGTCAATAGTGAAAGCCTACTATTACCGCAAATTTGCGGGCCAATGGAGGCATAACCGTACCGACACCACCCTCCCGCAATTTTGCGGGACCCCCCAACGATCTCCGCAAATTTGCGGGGAGCCGAAATGTCCCAGAGGACCGAATCAAGCTCCCGCAAATTTGCGGGACCGGCCGAGATGGTCCGGCGCCGAAAAAAGCGAGAGGAGCGTCTAGGGAATACCAAAAAGGCCACAAAAAATGCGTCATCTCCTTATGAACTCCAAGCAATGATGGACATCAAGCTGAGCAGTGTCTTCCTTGAATTTATCCTGACTCAACCGGTCAAGGGAGAGGCAAGGAAGACACACCAGGGGAGAGGAGGCACATCCCCCAGGAACCACCCAACCCACAGAGATAGAGCAAAGCCCATGAGGAGAAGTGGCAGGGAGGGTGGTTTCGCACAAACAGGGGCCCCCGTGAGGTACCCCTGGATTGGGCAAAAGACTATGAAAGGATGGAGGTGAAACAGGAAGAGAAAACAAAAACCAGTAAATGAAACTGGTGAGAAAAAGGGTGGCCTAGCCGTGAGCAGAGAATGTGTCAGGGGCGAAAAACCCTGTGGTGTGAAAGAGGGGCCCCCGTGGGGTACCCCTGGAGTATCACGAACCACCTGTCGCCCAGGCCCTTGAGACACAGTGAAGGACTCGAAAGGGGGGAATCGCGAATAACGCTAATAATGCGGCCGACACAAACTCTACAAACAGCACCGCCACCAACGAAATCTCAGAGTGTTTACCAACGGTACACCTAGGCTATGAAAAAATGAAAACTCATAGGGGCATAGCAAGTCCTGAATGAGAAAACGAGCTAGGCTAAATTAAGCTAAAAGCTAAACTATGCCCAGACTAACAGGAAAAAAGAATATGAAAAGAGAAAGAATGAAAAACATATACGAGGAACGCCAGGCGCCCCCGTACCTTCGGTAGGCTATTTCCACACGCGTCTCCATTATACACACTTAGGAGCCCATTTACGTGTGCCCTAGATCACGTAACATCTGTCTAACAAAAAAGAAGGCCAGATAAGCCGAAACGAACCTAAACAGGGTGAATTAAAGGAGCACAACAAAAGCGACTTCATTCAATGGAGCGCGTGAAAAAATGATGACAAGAGAGGGTCGCTCATGCGCACGTTCGACAGGGATCTGCACATGACGGAACACGGGATGGGCCTTAAGCGGTAACTAAGGTAAACCCCTTTTTCTTCTCTTCTATGCTTTTTTCACCTTCGGTGGTAGTTTTGGTTAATGTACAACGTCTCCTAGAGCAAGATAAGGAGTAGACTCTAGACGTTTTCTTTTTAACCGCGGTTGGAATGACGACATAGCAGTCAAAATAGACAAGTCGTCATTGCAATTAGGTTAATAGCCTTGACGTTGGATTTGCCAAGACTACTAACAAATATACATATATGGTCCCCTCACATGAAGAAACATATCCACAAAATTGAGAGGGTACAGAGAGCAGCTACGAGGATGATCCCAGGTTTGGAAAATTTGGAGTACCAAGAGAGGCTCGAGAGATTGAATCTACCTACACTGGAACAGAGAAGGAAACGAGGACAGCAAATTCAGATATACAAATGTGTTAGAGGTATTGACAAAATCGACCAAGAAAACTTCATAGAGAGGAATGGAGGTGAGAGAACAAGAGGTCACAGCTACAAACTGAAAGTGCCTAATAGTAAATCTGATCTGAAAAGTTAAAGATTTCCTACCAACTCGATTAGTGGGTGGAACAAATTGCCAGTCGAAGTAGTGTCTGCAGCATCAGTGCATAGTTTCAAAGCACGGTATGACAAACATATCTTAGGAGGCGGGAATTAACGAGCATGCTCACTCTCGCAAATACAACTAGTGTAAGTACAACTAGTGTAAGTACACACACACAACGACATCCATCAACATACCCATATTCCTTACCAAGCCCTCTATAACCCATCATCTCCAGACATCACCTTTTGCTCCCCAGAACTCGCCCCCACAACATCCTGGAGGGTGGTCAGAACCTTAGGCTCTGACCACCGCCCGATCATTATCACCACCAAAACCAGACTCACCCCAGCTAGCCACAAACACACATACACCAATTATGAAAGAGCTAACTGGGAAGCATTCACAAATGAGACAGAACAACACTTCACAACTCTAAACAGCACACCCATCACTAACATCAACAATGCTGTACACATACTCAATAAAACTATCCAAAACGCTGACAAGAAACACATTCCAAGAGGTAACAGGAAAAGACACAACCCCAACTTCACACCAGAAATTCAAAACCTCATCAGACAACGCGACATACTGAAACACTCCCCAGCACCCCACACACAAGACATCACACAACAAATTCAAGCACTCAACACCCAAACTAACAACAAAATACAAGAACAACAAAAACTAAATTGGAATAACTTCCTACAAACACTTGATCACAAAACAAACCCCAAAAAACTCTACAAAACACTAAACAGCATCACACTTTCCAACAGCAACACAACGCAATCACATGCTGCAATCACAACAGACTCTACTCCTTCATGTAAACAACAAGCAAACACTCTCATCAATCACTTTTCACATGTCAGCCACCTAAAACCTCACAAAGACGACCGACGTGTCATCCGACGTAAGAGACAATTCCCCACAGACCCTGACTATACACCCTTCACCAATCACCAGACAAAGCATATCATCAACAATCTCAAGCACTCACCTGCCTGTGGCCTAGACAACATAAGCAACATACACCTCAGACACCTGGGACCACAAGGCATACAAGCACTCACTAACATATCAAACTACAGCTAATCACACAACACAATACCAGACATTTGGAAGCATGGTATCATCATCACATTCCCCAAACCCAACAAAGACCCCACGCTACCCTCCTCGCACCGCCCCATCACACTTCTTTGCTCCCCCCCCAAAGTCATGGAACGCCTAGTATTACAACTAATTACACCTGACCTACCCCTAGCTCCAACACAACATGGCTTTAGGCCACTGCACTCCACAAACACTCTTCTCACAGACCTTACACAAAGAGCTTTCGACGGCATCAACTCAGCTAGACCACCACACAGATCACTATTAGCCACACTCGACATTAGTAAAGCCTTCGATGCCATCCCCCGCCACAATCTAACAAACAAAATCTACAACACAAACATGCACAACAACACAAAAAGGTGGCTGGCCAACTTCCTAGCAGGCAGATGTGCACACGTATCTTTTGCCGGTCAGTCATCTAAAATCAGAAACTTTCCAAACGGAGTCCCACAAGGATCCGTCCTATCGCCCGCACTCTTCAATCTGTACATGCACGATATAACTACACCCAATACGCCCCAAATAAACTTAGCCTCCTATGCAGATGACATAACACTCACATGCACACACCATGACCCAAAAAGAGCAACAGATCTCCTTCAACCCTATCTCAACACACTACATGGTTGGTGCACTACAAACAGACTTAATCTAGCCCCAGCCAAATCCACTGCAACCCTGCTCACAAGTTGGACAGGAGAACACGAATACATCCCTCAACTCACCATAAACAACACACCCCTAACACATACACACACACCCAAAATCCTAGGAGTAACATATGATACTCATATGACATTCAAACAGCACACCACAAACATTAAAAAGAAACTGACACCCAGACTTAACGCCCTCAGGTCACTTGCTCACAAAAAATTTGGACACAACAAAGAAACTACCACCACAGTATATAAACAATACATAAGATCAGTGATGGAATACGCAAGCCCAGCCTGGGCTTCTAACCTAGCTGAAACACATCATAAGACCTTACAGACTATTCAAAACAAAGCCCTGAAGATCATTACAGGCTGCACAGCTACTTCACCCACAGATCACCTACATCAAGAAACCAAAATCCTCAAAGTCAAAGACCATCTGGACATGAGAGGCACTCAATTCCTGGCAGCAGCCTCCACGAACCAAGACCACCCACTAAACTACATGGCAACACACCCACAGACACCAAGAAATATCAAAACAACACCCAGCACACGGTATCCACACAATTATTGTCTCTCCCTCCCTGCCCACCCCGAACCAACTTCCAGAAGCACATCCATACTCATATCTCTCACCGATCCATCCACTCACTCACAGACAACACGCAGCTGCATGCACGACCTCCCGAAATCCATCCTTCCGAATCCTCCCTTCCTCGCGAGGACAGAGTCCACCTGGCCAGGCTGAGATGCGGACACCATCCAGCTCTCCTGAGCTATCAGAAGAGACTGGATGACTCCGTTGTCGACACCTGCCCGGGATGTAACACAGCACCCCATACCATTAAACACATCATAGAAGACTGCATTTCACACAACCACTTACGCCAACAACACAATCTACACTCAATGAGAGCTCTGTGGGAAAGCCCGATCGTGGCCATGGCCTTTCTCAGGGACTCGGGGCTGTTCGGCCAGGCAGCTTAGGGAACAACAACAACACACACACATATAGGCAGACCCATGTTATCAGAGACCAGGTTTAATTTTGAAATAGCTCACATTGTTCTTTCCTAGAAAACATTCTTATTTAAGTTAAATAAAGTATCAACGACTTTTAGAATTATGTATTGGTAAGCTTATTGAATAATCAAAGAAGAATGGTAACTATTGCCAACACATTATCTGGTTATTCTATTTCTATAATCAAAGAAGAATGGAAACTATTGCCAACACATTATCTGGTTATTCTATTTCTATAATCAATGAAGAATGGAAACTATTGCCAACACATTATCTGGTTATTCTATTTCTATAATCAAAGAAGAATGGAAACTATTGCCAACACATTATCTAGTTATTCTATTTCTATAATCAAAGAAGAATGGAAACTTGCCAACACATTATCTGGTTATTCTATTTCTATAATCAAAGAAGAATGGAAACTATTGCCAACACATTATCTGGTTATTCTATTTCTATAATCAATGAAGAATGGAAACTATTGCCAACACATTATCTGGTTATTCTATTTCTATAATCAAAGAAGAATGGAAACTATTGCAAACACATTATCTGGTTTTTCTATTTCTCTGATAACTGATACTTTGGAAAAAATACTGAACCAGTAGGCCTAGTTGATTTGTTTAAATTAATTAATTTACTTTAGTAATGTAAGAACCATCATTGATATCTGACCTATCTTAGAATTAGTACGAAATATTAAAACAATAAATACAAAAATTACCAGTAACATCTTTGCATGCATTATGTGATATATGGTACTGCATTTTCATTAATTAGTGAGACTTCTAGCTACGGATATGTTCCTTACTCCAGATCTGAAGGCAAATTCTTGTTTTAGTTGGTCAGATATGTAAATTACCTGCCTGAACCGTGTGTGTGTGTGTGTGTACTTACACTAGTTGTATTTGCGGGAGTGAGCATGCTCGTTAATTCCCGCCTCCTAAGATATGTTTGTCATACCGTGCTTTTGTGTGTGTGTGTGTGTGTTGGTGGTGGTGGTAGCATGTGTACCGTACAGTTAACTCAATAGCCTGAACACTGTAAAACTATGCACTATATAAGCAAACCTTTGAAGCGAGGGAGACATGCTAACATCTGACTTAGGATGCGTGCCCCCAGGGAGGGGGCAGGGGATAGTTGTGGCGGTTTGGCTCCCGAAAGCTGCTCCCCACGGTCGGCAGCCTGCTGTCCTCCACTGTCGGTGATCTTGTCCCCGGGCACCTACATTTCACAATTTCACCACCATACGACAAGACCGAGCCATTGGCATTGGCGGTGGACTCATCACCCTGGTACATAAAGATATAACATATATAGACACCAGTGCACATA
Source organism: Paralithodes platypus (assembly GCA_032716605.1). NCBI lineage: Eukaryota > Metazoa > Arthropoda > Malacostraca > Decapoda > Lithodidae > Paralithodes > Paralithodes platypus. The sequence goes on from CM064481.1 coordinate 18,558,451, forward strand.
CCAAATCCCTCCTCCCCCTAACCGATAACACAACAGAAATACAATAAATTAAAATACGCACTGGCAACAGCTCCAACATTACCATCATAAACACATACATCCCTCCCCAAACATCCCCTACAGTACCAAATTATTACAGACCACAAATACAACACATCACAAACACCCCACACATCATCCTGGGTGGTGATTTCAATGCAAAGACGTCGGCCTGGTTTGTCGACAACCCCGACACAGACAGAGGGCTGGTCCTACAACACCAAACAGACAACCTATATATCCTCAATAACATTCATCAGCATACCCATACTCCCCACCAAGCCCTCTACACCCCATCATCTCCTGATATCACCTTTTGCTCCCCCGAACTCGCCCCCACAACATCCTGGAGGGTGGTCAGAACCTTAGGCTCAGACCACCTCCCGATCATTATCACCACCAAAACAAGACTCACCCCAACTAGCCACAGACACACTTACACTAACTATAAAAGAGCTAACTGGGAAGCTTTCACAAATGAGACAGAACAACACTTTGAAACCTTAAACAGTACACCCATCACTAACATCAATAATGCTGTACACACATTCAACACGACTATCCAAAACGCCGACAAGAAACACATTCCAAGAGGTAACATAAAAAAACACAACCCCAACTTCTCACCAGAAATTCAAAACCTCATCATACAACGCGACACACTGAAACACTCCCCAGCACCCCACACACAAGACATCAATCAACAAATTCAAGCACTCAACATCCAGATTAACAACAAAATACAAGAACAACAAACACTAAATTGGAATAACTTCCTACAAACACTCGATCACAAAACAAACTCCAAAAAACTCTACAAAACACTAAACAGCATCACACTTTCCAACAGCAACACAATAGACTCTACTCCTTCACGTAAACAACAAGCAAACACTCTCATCAATCATTTTTCTCATGTCAGTCACCTAAAACCCCACAAAGACGACCGACGTGTCATCCGACGCAAAAGACAATTCCCCACAGACCCTGACTATACACCCTTCACCAACAACCAGACAAAGCATATCATCAACAATCTCAAACTCTCACCTGCCTGTGGCCTAGACAACATAAGCAACATTCACCTCAGACACCTGGGACCACAAGGCATACAAGCACTCACTAACATATCAAACTACAGCTACTCACACAACACAATACCAGACATCTGGAAGCATGGTATCATCACATTCCCCAAACCTAACAAAGACCCCACGCTACCCTTCTCACACCACCCTATCACACTCCTTTGCACCCCCTCCAAAGTCATAGAGCGCCTTGTACTACAACTGATGACACCTGACTTACCCCTTTCACCAACACAACCCGGCTTCAGGCCATTGCACTCCACAAACACTCTTCTTACAGACCTTACACAAAGAGCTTTTGACGGCATCAACTCAGCTAGACCACCACACAGATCAGTACTTGCCACACTTGACATTAGTAAAGCCTTCGATGCCATCCCCCGCCACAACTTAACAAACAAAATCTACAACACAAACATGCACAACAACACAAAAAGATGGCTGGCCAACTTCTTAGCAGGCAGATGTGCACACGTATCTTTTGCCGGTCAGTCATCTAGCATTAGAAATTTCCCAAACGAAGTCCCGCAAGGATCCGTCCTGTCGCCCGCACTCTTCAATCTGTACATGCATGATATAAATACACCAAATTCACCCCAAATAACCATAGCCTCCTACGCAGATGACATAACACTCACAAGCACACACCAAAACCCAGACACAGCAACAAGACTCCTTCAAGACTATCTCGACACATTACATGAATGGTGCACTACAAACAGACTCAATTTAGCCCCAGCTAAATCCACTGCAACCCTCCTCACAAGCTGGACAGGAGAGTACGATTACGTCCCGGGACTCAACATAAACAACACACCCCTAACACACACACACACACCCGAAATCTTAGGAGTAACATACGACACCCAACTGGCATTCAAACAGCACACCACAAACACGAAAAAGAAACTGACACCCAGACTTAACGCCCTTAGATCACTTGCCCACACAAAATTTGGACACAACAAAGAAACCACCACCACAGTCTACAAACAATACATAAGATCAGTTATGGAATACGCAAGCCCGGCCTAGGCTTCTAACCTAGCTGAAACACATCATAAGACCTTACAGACTATTCAAAATAAAGCCCTTAAAATCATCACAGGATGCACAGCTACTACACCCACAGATCACCTACATCAAGAAACCAAAGTCCTAAAAGTCAAAGATCATCTAGACATGAGAGGCACTCAATTCCTGGCAGCAGCCTCCACGAATCAACACCACCCACTACACTACATGGCAACACACCCACAGACACCAAGAAATATCAAAACAACACCCAGCACACGCTATCACACACAAATACTGTCTTCTCTCCCTCCCTGCCCACCCCAAACCAACTTCTGGAAGCACATCCATACTCATATCACTCGCCGTTCCATCCACTCACTCATAGACAACACGCAGCTGCAAGCACGACCTCCCGAAATCCATCCTTCTGAATCCTCCCTTCCTCGCGAGGACAGAGTCCACCTGGCCAGGCTGAGATGCGGACACCATCCAGCTCTTCTGAGCTATCAGAAGAGACTGGATGACTCCGTCATCGACACCTGCCCGGGTTGTAACACAGCACCCCATACCATAAAACACATTATAGAAGACTGCATTTCACACAAACACTTACGCCAACAACACAATTTACACTATTTGAGAGCTCTGTGGGAAAGCCCGACCGTGGCCGTGGCCTTCCTCAAGGACTCGGGGCTGTTCGGCCAGGCAGCTTAGGGAACAACATCTGACTTAGTATCGCCAGGGTTCGGAACCGTGTAATATGCCGACAGTTTTGACCATTTCTGTACAGTTAGTTGAGTATTGTTCGCATATGTGGAGAGATTCCACCCATACCCCACATCTCGAAAAGGTAGAGTCAAAAGCCTTTCGCTTCATCAACTCACTTCGTCTTACTAGTTCCCTACAATCTCATTCTACACGTCGCAATGTTGCATGTTTCACTCTTCAAACAATAATGCAACAATCAGTGTTCTTCAGAGCTCTCTCAATGCATACCCCTTCCCTTTCTGCGAGTGGGAGGCACCCGCCTTTTAACATAATCCCACTCCTATTATGTTCAGTTCTCCAACCCAAGAATTAGCAGATAGTCTTCTACTCAACAAGTGAATCCCACTCCTATTATGTTCAGTTCTCCAACCCAAGAATTAGCAGATAGTCTTCTACTCAACAAGTGAACTCTGGAACTCAATCTATCTTTCCTTCATACTATGCCTTAGACTGCATTAAACTTTGTGCGTCCAGGCATTTTGACCCAAACGTGCCTTGAATTTGTTTCTCTGTTACTCTTTTGGCTGGGGGGGGGGACACTCGTTACAGGCCGCCTGCCTTTTTGTCTCCATACATATAGAACATAGACAAAAAGTAAGTGTTTGGTAGTTTGGGGACCGCATTATGTGGTCAATGTGTTGGTCAGAAAATGTAATCTTTGTTGGGAAGTGTATCGGGTTATCGATCAGTTATACTTTCTAACATCAGGTCAAAGTATTATAGTGGACACAACTAGGTATGCAGAGTTTCTTTCGCTTGATTCTGGCTAATGGTATGCAATGTTATTCACCCCAGGCCCTCTTAGTCATTTGACTTAAAAGGATCTCCAGTTCCGGTAACGCCTCCGTACATATACTATAATTATATAGTATTACAGTGTATATACCGTACTGTATATATATTTTTTCTGGACAACACTAGAATATCTTATTCAACTTAAGTAGACCTACGGTATAGTAACAATAGAAGGTAGACGCAGTGAATTCTTGAACTCGTATACATAAAGGCTTCTAAAAAGCACTAAACAGACTTTTATTAATTATTTTTATTTTGTGACTTCACGCTCAACCATGGTATCGTCATAATATAAGATATAGTTGTCGGAATAACGTTGATTATTCTATAAGCGAATATTTAGTGAAATATTCGTATACCATCGTGGCTTGTTTGGCTCCGCTATAGTGTTCTCTCTGGCCGTCAGAGGGCACCACCGTCCGTTCTTCTCCCCCCACTCAAGAGTCCCAGCCACCATTTCGCTTCGTAGAAATCTATGTTCCCTCTAGCTGGCCATATACTTATACAAATCATCTCTCCACATCCCCTAGGCCTTCATACACCCTCACACGCCATCACTGGGTGAAAGTTGATGAGTGTCAGAAGCAAACTACATGAATTTAAAGGAAGTTGAGCAAGGGATAAACGAGAATCCGTTTAGGCCTAACTTTTCTCCCGACCGACGAATCGAAAATCACCAACATCTTCGAAATATCTCTTCATATAAACTACACATATATCAAATAACAATGCTAACATAGATTGGGTCCTACTACAATAACATTATCGATATCAATCGACGTTACTCTACATATTAGGCAATTAGGTGGACAAAAATATCATCGCATTTCCGCGGTAAAATTTGAAGCGACGTCGGCTATATACTGTACTGTACTACCTCATAGCCGCATATATATTCTTCAAATGCAACAAATAACAACTTTATCAAATAGACTAGGGTCCTGTCACACTATTATAGGTTTGACTCCTGTAAGGAGATAAAGAAAACCTAATATTTAGTAGTGGCCCCGTAATCATTGACGAACATGCCTATTACATAAGGCATCCTCTTCAAACACTAATCCGCCGTAGTTTGAATCTACCGCGCAGAGCATTTAAAATCTGAGGAGCCTTCATCATGAGCGCACGCGACCTCATTCATGGCTTCAGTCATTATGAATTGGGTTCTCACTACGAAAAAACTTCGTAAAAAATAAAAAATAAAAAGAAAATAAGAATAACTATCTAATAAGCTTTCCATCATATCATAGATGTACTTGTGTGGATCTTTGACCAGACGCTGATTCAGGCGTCATTCTTCCTTCACTGACATATCAAGTAAACCAAAATCCTTAACCCTCCAGCCCCGGCTATGTATTATATATATATTCCCCGAAACCCGGGTGTTTTGGCCGAAAAACGTCTAGGCTAGGCTGCCGTATATTTGTTAATATGACTGCTTCCCGCATTCCCACACATCCCCAAGCGTAGCTGTGTTATTTATCTGTAGAATGGCGTTAAGTAGAGCTCTCTAAGTCAACTGGTTGATTTGTGATGATGATTTCATTGGAGATAACTTTATGGCAAAAACAGCCACTTTACACTACTTTTCGATACTTAACAACAACATACAGGCACACACGAACAAGCGACGCTCTCCTTCTTGTGGCCGGATATGCGGGGCGTCGGTCCAGCCGGCTGTTGTTTACATGCGTCGGACCGACGCCTCGCACAAGAAGCTCACAGGCTTTCAACCACTGGGCGTTCAAGAGCCCTTCCGGGTACCTGTTATATGCTTTTTTATGGGGGTTCAAGAGCCCTTCCGTGGTGAGAGGGTTAATACATCAACGAATGGGAAGGGGATGGTCGGGAGGGCCCCAGTCGTCAATGATTACAGGGCCACTACTAAATATTAGGTTTTCTTTATCTCCTTACAGGAGTCAAACCTATAATTTATTAGTGGCCCCTCCATCATTGACGAACATGCCTGATTTCTAAGACTGGAGGGGGACATTCGTAATCATATCATAACTCTAGAAAAACAGATAATCAAACAACCACATAGTATTCTTACTTTTGTAAAAAAGAGATATTCGGGTGCATAAACTTTATACAGCCTAAATCTTCAAAAAGGGGTACAAGCAGGAGCGTGCTTCAAAGAAGCCTGCTTGAAAAAGGGTTAACTCTGAGACTCTGTGCACAGATCTGCTAGTTAAGAATGCACCCCACTTAAAGTAAGTGGTGAAAACTAAAAACTTATAAGTTTACATGTGCACATATAAACCCCATTAACTAGTGGATATATTCCTAAAAATATAACCAAACATAAATGAATTCTTGTACATTCGTAGAAGTACTGAACTCGTGTACTTATGCAGAAGTAATTACTGCAAAAGTAAAAGTCGTAGTTGCCACTACCGAGATTTCTCAAAAATCTATTGCTTCACAGCCAAAGCTACTTACAACAAGAATTGTCGTAACACTACTATTGGCCTTTAGCACAATTTCCTGCAATGAATACTACAGAGAAATTTTATAATACAATGCCTACAACCAGTATCACAGCTCGTATGTTCCGAACACATACTCCGGAGGGGTCTAGGGTGTCCTATGTCACACTGACTGCACCCTCCCCCCCCTTTTTCTTGAAATTAAACAAAACGTGACTAAAAGGGCCACCTAGACCCTCTGCCGTAAAGCTATACATGGCAAGGAAGGTTTGTCCAGAGCTACTGAAAGGTATCGAGGCAAAAACTCCTGATTAGAGGCCCACAACTGTGTGGACGTAATAACTTTCACCGAAAGATTATTAAGGAAACGTAAAGAGGCTGTCCCCTTGCGTAAATCGTGGGTCTTACCCACAACGCCGGGATGCTTCTCTTTAAAGTCCTCGACCAAGAGAGAAGCCAGTGTACGCTCCATCAATCGTTCACCCGGACTTGCGACCCATAAAGCACCCTGGTGATTTAGAGGTACCACTCTTAAATATTTGGTTAGAGCTTGCACTGGGCAAAAAAGATGGTGCACCTTTCCCCTGTTTAACGCCGGCACCGTGAACTCTGAAAACACGTGTTCACTGTGCTCAATCTCGGCTATGAATCCTGGGGAAGGTGCAATGTGAATACACTCATGAAGCCTATCAACCCTGAGGCAATTAGGTGCGTTGCTCATCGCCGCCAGCTCAGATACTCTGTTCCCGGTAGCCAAAGCCATAAGGAATACACTCTAACCTCCATTTAACGGATTCCGATTTAACGGATATCGGCAATAACGGTCAAAAAATGTAGGCCGGACAATGGACCCAGCAACGGACATAGTCCGTTGTTATAAAAAAAGTTGGAGCAAAGTCCGTTGCTCTATCTATTTATCTCTCTAATGCACCTACCTAAATCCCTTATACATTAACATAACTATGTCTTATTTGGACTTTTTGTAATCTTTGAATCATTTCTAATATGATGGAATTGAAAAATATAATATCATTCCAGCACATAGATAAATAATAAATAGATAGTCAACAAAATATTTCAACTCTCCCCTCCGTGCCAGCAGAGACGGAAGATTTGTTTGATAGATTTTTTGTTTTGTTTTTTTCCCTCGATATACACTCTTTCTATTTATCTATCTCTCTAATTCATCTACCTAAATCCCTTATACATTAACATAACTATGTCTTATTTGGACTTTTTGTAATCTTTGAATAATTTCTAATGTGATGGAATTGAAAAATATAATATCCTTCCAGCACATAGATAAATAATAAATAAGATAGTCAAAAAAATAGTTCAACCCTCCCCTCAGTCTAGACGCCGAGCTTCCGAGACGGAAGATTTACGTTTGATAGATTTTTTGTTTTGTTTTTTTCCCTCGATATACACACTCTTTCTATCTCTCTCTCTCTAATTCATCTACCTAAATCCCTTATACATTAACATAACTATGTCTTATTTGGACTTTTTGTAATCTTTGAATAATTTCTAATGTGATGGAATTGAAAAATATAATATCCTTCCAGCACATAGATAAATAATAAATGAGATAGTCAACAAAATATTTCAACCCTCCCCTCCGTCTATGCGCTGAGCTTCCCAGACGGGAGATTTACGTTTGATAGATTTTTTTTTTTTTTTTCCCACGGCATACACAAAATGATGGGGAAATATTATAACATGTTTTTAATTGACATTTGTGTCGTTTTTGCTGATTATGAGTTGGTGGAAAATAAAATCTTTAATTCTATCATATCGGAAATGATTCACAGATTATATAGAGACCAAATAATATACACTTTTAAGTGTGTTCAATAGTTTTGCATTATCAATAGGGTGTAGCACAAGGGATTACCAGGATTTATTTCAGGTACAGTAAAAAAAAAAGGATGCATAACAGTTAAATGTCACAATCCGGACACCTGTACTCAACACCGGATTTTTCTCAAGGAATTTCCGAATTACATCCGGGCTGGACAGTATTTAGCAGCAACGGACATTTAGCAGGAACGGACAGGTGCTTGCACGCATTTGTCCGTTAAATGGAGGGTCGAGTGTACTGCCCTTTTGTAAAATCTGCAGTCTTTGGTACATACGGGAACGAGAATAACGACGATGCTTTGTCCAGAGACCATGTAGGCCTGAGCTGATGGGGAGGTGGCCGGAGTTTAAAACCTGCCCACATAAATCACTTTCAGATAAATGTTTCTGCATGAACAGATAAATTAAATAATAAACAACCAACGCCACCGAGGGCACAGTTTGTTTTGTTCTAAGAATCCGAGACGTAAAAGCTTTCCAATGCGATTGAAACTGTCGCTTTGTAGACTGGGTATATTGATTCGTGAATATCTTGGTCACGTTGCTACCATAAGGTGCTAGCCACTTGGCCTCCTGAATGTCCAAAATGAACAAGTCCGCGAGGTTTCTAGGTTGCCAATTGTGTTCTAAGTGGAACAACCCGACCAGGAGGGACACTGGGTGCGGGCATCACGTGTTCAAATGCTGGTACCACACTGCGCCGGCCACAGGGGCGTGATTAGCGAGACTACGCCTCGCTAATCCTGTAGTTTGTTGACTACGTGGCACATTAGAGACGCGTCTGGCGGCGGAAAAGAGAGAAATGGAACTCAACCTGTTCTCGTCCGTCATCAGAGCGTCAGGTCCGCCCGCCGGCGTTGTCGTCCGGCGGGTGAGGTACGACTGTGAGTATCGCCATACACCTTGGCTGTGGCTGTCCCTCGCTTGCGAGCTCGGTATACTCCCTGAACGGAAGCCCTCGTCCGAGTCCCGTAAAGGTTTATGATAATTAAAAGCTCCCATAGCTCATTAACACATTGAAAGCAGAGCTGGTGAGCAAAATCAGAAAGTATACTAATTAATTTAATTTATATTTAATTGTATTAAAATAAATTACCATAAATAAACACAATATTATCATAATATAATCATAGAAAATATATGTTTATTATGATTCAGCTATTAAATTATTTCATTAACAAATAAAAATAAGATAGGGCTACCTGAGCTTAACGGCGTTGAACATACAGCAATGAGAGGTTCAAGTGCCGACACGACAGAGACTGGGGGAAAACTACCCCACCCCCGGGAACTACCTGGTCACCTGGTGCAACACCGGTAATCCGCCCTGGAAAGAGAATTTTCCAGGGATTAATGCTCATAGGGTTACACCCAAAAAACGGTACAAAAATATGTGCCTCAAAACCGCCGGTCAACGAACCGTAGCACTCCACCACTACTTTTCGTTGTCCTTTAGTATCATATTAAAGATTTCAGCATATCTTTACCTGTCCAGAAGATGTAAGCATATCTTCTGAATCCTCATAAAGATGAAGCATATCTTTATTAAAGATGAAGTCTTTCAAGTATCCCTTTACACTTGAAACACTAGTAAGATTCCGGCATCTTTTTATCCCATAAAAAGTCTAAGCCTATCTTAATCTCTAATCTGGCGTCACCCAGAAGCCCTCATAGATCGCCGTCTTGAAGGCCGTGATACCCTATTGTATCAATCAATTGTTTGGTAAATTATCGCGAATTGCAAATCAGTTAATAACCCAAAGGTACAACCGCCGGGTTTTATATGCAATGTCAAACCAATTGTACCTGCCCCAGACCTCTTTGTAAAAAGGTCGCCGGGAGGGAAAGACTAAACAAACAAACGGCATTGTTTCAATGGCTTATTAAAGATTTCAGCATATCTTTTATCTGTCCAAAAGAATTTAATCATAACTTCTTAATCCTCATAAAGATGAAGCATATCTTTATTAAAGATGAAGTCTTTCAAGTAACCCTTTACACTTGAAACACTAGTAAGATTCAGGCATCTTTTTATCCCATAAAAAGTCTAAGCCTATCTTAATCTCTAATCCGGCTTCTCCCAGAAGCCCTCATAGATCGCCGTCTTGAAGGCCGTGATACCCTATTGTATCAATCAATTGTTTGGCAAATTATCTCGAATCGCAAATCCGTTAATATAACCACCCGAAGGTACAACCGCCGGGTTTTATATAGAAGGACCCCAATGGAAATACGCCTAACGGCCTTATTGGGCTATCCTTAGTTGGAATTATGCAAGGCTGGTACATGTCATATTTATAACATACTATGTGGTACCAACTCTGTAAATTGCTAACTGAATAAATATTATTATTATTATTATTATTATTATTATTATTATTAATGTCAAACCAATTATACCTGCCCCAGACCTCTTTGTAAAAAGGTCGCCGGGAGGTAAAGACCAAACAAACAGACAGCATTGTTTCAATGGCTTTGAAAAGCAGAGAAAACCAAGGCCAACAGGTGTCAGCCTGATCACCTAGAAAACTGAGTGGAGCCCCCCTCGACGGGAATAACTCAGGAAGCCTGATCCCAGGCTTGACCATAGAAAACGCAGTTTCTGATGAGCCCTCAAGCGACCAAACTCGTCGGGGTAACTTACCTATTTTAGCCATCCTGACTAAAACTCGGTAAACAAAAACGGTGTTCTCGGAGCAACGAGAAAAACGCCGGAAAGGTAACCCACACTAAACTATACATTACAGGAGGGCGTAATGCATAAAGCAATGAATAACACAGGAAGCCTGCTCCCAGGCTCGACCACAGAAAATGCAGTTTCTTATGAGCCCTCAAGCGACCAAACTCATCGGGGTAACTTACCTAATTTGAGCCATCCTGACTAAAACTCGGTAAACAAAAACGGTGTTCTCGGAGCAACGAGAAAAAACGCCGGAAAGGTAACCTAGACCAAACGAGACATTTTAACACATTTCATACAAAGGGTGTGCGCAAAAATAGGGATACCTGAACAGGAGGGCATAATGCACAAAGCAAAAACCGGGGCAAAGGTAGCCATGACAGAGACTGGTGGGATAATTACTCCAGGTTCTGCATAGACCCGCCGGGACCCAGCTCTGGAAAAAAAAGAAAAGTTCCAGGAATTAATGCTCATAAGGTTAACCCAAACATATTCACACACAAGTGTTAAATAACCCGCCGGGTAACGAGACGTAATACTCAACGACGACAGCTCGCTACGCGGTGGGGTTTCCTAAGTAAAAGATTTCGAATATCTTAATTTGTCCAAAAGATTTATGAATACCCTCTGACATAATATATAAAGACCAGCCTGGCGTTTATAACTGATTAAGTCTTTCCGGTGGTGTTTGTTTCAAGATTCAATTTTGGAAAAAAAAAAACTAAAAAAGACGCCGGCCCCCGAATTATCTTGTAGATCAAAAACTGGGAAGCCTGACAAATATACGAGATCTAACTTCTCCCGAAGTATCTTTTTAGATCGCCGTATGTTGAAGGCGGCGATACAAAACGTATCCCTCAATTGTCTGGTTAACTAACTGAATCGTAAATTCGTTATTCCCATCCCTCCAAGGAGCCGGGTGTGAATATTAGTTTTAAAAAAAAAACGTTAACCCCAATTGTGCCCTAAAGCGCCGTACTGTATGTTGAAGGAGGCGATACACAATGCATCCCTCAATTGTCTGGTCAACTAAACTGAATTTTGCAAATTCGGGCATCCCACCCTTCCAGGTTGCACCCGCCGGGTGATTTAAAGTTTAAAAGTTAACCCCAAATGTTCCTAACCCCACTTCTTTGTAAAAGATCGCCGGGGAGGAAATACAAAGATCGCGAATTGCAAATCAGTCAATATAACCACCCAAAGGTACAACCGCCGGGTTTTATATGCAATGTCAAACCAATTATACCTGCCCCAGACCTCTTTGTAAAAAGGTCGCCGGGAGGGAAAGACTAAACAAACAAACGGCATTGTTTCAATGGCTTATTAAAGATTTCAGCATATCTTTCACCTGTCCAAAAGAATTAAGAATAACTTCTTAATCCTCATAAAGATGAAGCATATCTTTATTAAAGATGAAGTCTTTCAAGTATCCCTTTACACTTGAGACACTAGTAAGATTCAGGCATCTTTTTATCCCATAAAAAGTCTAAGCCTATATTAATCTCTAATCCGGCTTCTCCCAGAAGCCCTCATAGATCGCCGTCTTGAAGGCCGTGATACCCTATTGTATCAATCAATTGTTTGGCAAATTATCTCGAATCGCAAATCCGTTAATATAACCACCCGAAGGTACAACCGCCGGGTTTTATATGCAATGTCAAACCAATTATACCTGCCCCAGACCTCTTTGTAAAAAGGTAGCCAGGAGGTAAAGACCAAACAAACAGACAGCATTGTTTCAATGGCTTTGAAAAGCAGAGAAAACCAAGTCCAACAGGTGTCAGCCTGATCACCTAGAAAACTGTGTGGAGCCCCCCTCGACGGGAATAACCCATGAGGCCTGATCCCAGGCTCGACCATAGAAAACGCAGTTTCTGATGAGCCCTCAAGCGACCAAACTCGTCGGGGTAACTTACCTATTTTAGTCATCCTGACTAAAACTCGGTAAACAAAAACGGTGTTCTCGGAGCAACGAGAAAAACGCCGGAAAGGTAACCCACACTAAACTATACATTACAGGAGGGCATAATGAATAAAGCAATGAATAACACAGGAAGCCTGCTCCCAGGCTCGACCACAGAAAACGCAGTTTCTTATGAGCCCTCAAGAGACCAAACTCGTCGGGGTAACTTACCTATTTTGAGCCATCCTGACTAAAACTCGGTAAACAAAAACGGTGTTCTCGGAGCAACGAGAAAAAACGCCGGAAAGGTAACCCACACCAAACGAGACATTTTAACACATTTTATACAAAGGGTGTGCGCAAAAATAGGGATACCTGAACAGGAGGGCGTAATGCATAAAGCAAAAACCGGGGCAAAGGTAGCCATGACAGAGACTGGTGGGATACTTACTCCAGGTTCTGCATAGACCCGCTGGGACCCAGCTCTGGAAAAAAAGGAAAATTTCCAGGAATTAATGCTCATAAGGTTAACCCAAACATGTTCGCACACAAGTGTTAAATAACCCGCCGGGTAACGAGACGTAATACTCAACGACTACAGCTCGCTACGCGGTGGGGTTTCCTAAGTAAAAGATTTCCGAATATCTTAATTTGTCCAAAAGATTTATGAATACCCTCTGACATAATATATAAAGACCAGCATGGCGTTTATAACTGATTAAGTCTTTCCGGTGGTGTTTGTTTCAAGATTCAATTTTGGGAAAAAAAAACTAAAAAAGACGCCGGCCCCCGAATTATCTCGTAGATCAAAAACTGGGAAGCCTGACAAATATACGAGATCTAACTTCTCCCGAAGTATCTTTTTAGATCGCCGTATGTTGAAGGCGGCGATACAAAACGTATTCCTCAATTGTCTGGTTAACTAACTGAATTGTAAATTCGTTATTCCCACCCTTCCAGGGAGCACCCGCCGGGTGTGAATATTAGTTTAAAAAACGTTAACCCCAATTGTGCCTTAAATTGCCGTATGTTGAAGGAGGCGATACACAATGCATCCCTCAATTGTCTGGTCAACTAAACTGAATTTTGCAAATTCGGTCATCCCACCCTACCAGGTTGCACCCACCGGGTGATTTAAAGTTTAAAAGTTAACCCCAATTGTTCCTAACCCCCACATCTTTGTAAAAGATCGCCGGGGAGGAAATACAACAACAGCATAGTTTTATATTGGCTTTGCAAAACCGAAAAAAACTACAAACAACACGTGTCCGTATGAACACTGTTAGATGGGTACAGCCAACCCGCCGGGAATCAGAAGGAGCCTGAAACAGGCACCCCAGAGACACAGTCCTGGGGAGCCACAGACACCCACTCGCCGGGGAAACAAGCCTGTTTTTAAACCACGCGTGGCCAAAACTCGGCAACCAGCCGGGTTTTTTCATGGTGTAACCGAGAAAAACCCGCCGGAAATAACCCACCCCGTCCAGATACAGTACCATCTGAACGCAACACAGGACCGAGGCATAGCCAAAACACAACTAACGCCGGACCCAACATAGTCCGTGGAATTAGCCAATTCACAACTAACCCAGGACACATAAATAGTCCGTGGAATTAGCCAATACACAACTAAACCAGGACACACATGACACAGTAGTACATATTTAGAAAATAAATCAATAACACTTGTATATGTGGTAAAGCTACGAGAGGCTGGCTAGGCCTAGGCAGACGGATAACATTAACATGTCGGAATATAAACAAAAAGCATTGAATTATATCACAACAGGAACCACCGCCAACACACCACTGTAGCAAATACTTCCGGCAAAGGGAAGAACTGACTCGGGACCCAGAAAAAACTTCACTAAGTGAAGAAAAATACGCTGGGAACGTCAGCAAAAATACGCTACCTCATCAGAAAGATAAAAGGAAGCAATAACGCGTAATGAAAGCCGCCTGCATCACAAAGCTAGCTAACTGTGAAAAAGTTCACCTGTCCACAACCGGACCACGAGGGTACATCCGAAATAGATGCCCCAAACACACGACCCAAAATACACTGCACTGCGGGCAACCAGCCCAGGACACTCCTGCTACGCATATCCTAACCTTACTCGATACATCCCGGAGTAAACAAATGAGAAAAAACTCACTAGGGACGCAGCAAATGCAGAACCAGCGGAGCGTGGAGAGACACGTCCGGGCTGGCTGACCGCAGAGCAGAGAAGGAAGAATGACGCCTGAATCAGCGTCTGGTCAAAGATCCACACAAGTACATCTACGACATGATGGAAAGCTTATTGGATAGTTATTCTTATTTTCTTTTTCTTTTTTATTTTTTACAAAGTTTTTTCATAGTGAGAACCCAATTCATAATGACTGAAGCCATGAGTGAGGTCGCGTGCGCTCATGATGAAGGCTCCTCAGATTTTAAATGCTCTGCGCGGTAGATTCAAACTACGGCGGATTAGTGTTTGAAGAGGATGCCTTATGTAATAGGCATGTTCGCCCATGATGGAGGGGCCACTAATAAATATATGTCTATGTTTATCCATGTCACTTTACATTTACAGTGGAAAACGCAATATACCGATCCTGTTAGAAGACCATATTTAGGCTAGGGAGACGGTACACAGGAGTCATTGAGTGACGTCACAGAGGCCCAAACAAGTGACTGTCGTGGTTCCAATACTACCGCCATACGCCTACCTCCTTATGTTACTATACCGTGAGTAGACCTGTCTTAGTCAAGAGTTAGAAGGAAGAAAAACGAATAAAAACAAAATATATAAATACACGGAAAACGAAGAAAACACAGGCAGCTTTGCCCTCTGTCTCCTACATACACAAACAAATATTTATGGTAGCTTTTTGTTTTTACCTAGCCCAAATTTATTATACTTAAACAATATTCCCTTCTGTATAATTACGTATGTAGGTGGAGGTAGCAAGCAATTACAGAGACATTGGTTGGTCCTCTCACTACCCCCTCCCCTCCCCCCTTCAACCCCCCTCCCCCAAAAAAATGTTCTTGAATCTTGTCATAATTGTTATTATCGATTTTATCCTGTGTGATGTCTTGGCCTTTTGACTGAGGTAATGAATTATCAATACAAATCGCTTAGTGATTGCCGAAATACAGTATAGTAAAAGGCTATATGACGTCACTCATATCTTTCGACTTTTCGAGGTTAAATCCAAGGATAACTCACTAGTTCAGCTGTAGAATTTGGTCAGCAGTACTGTACTTCATTCACACGTACACTGCTTACCCAGCTGCCACCATGTTTTTTTAGTATTTAAGGGATGAGGTCACAAGGAACCTATTTACCCTGGCATAGACCTATTTTACTGTTAGGCGATCAGAACAGAGGCAAGGAGTGTGAGGAGATTGCCCAACTATCTCCACCAGCCGAGAATCGAACTCGGTCCTCCCGGTTAGAAACCGAGCGCTCTACCAATGTCGCTACTGGTCACCCCCTGCCACCATGTTGATATGGGTATATATATCGGGTTCATAATGAGACACATTGGAAAGAGGTTCTACATATATTGGGTGTGGCTGATTACATAACAACAGACCCTTGTCGTCAAGGGAGGTTTTAGGAAACCTGCCTTGATATCGGCTCGTCTGTAGATTATATACAGTATTTAGTTCACAATATTGTACCAATATTGTAACAGGTATTTGGATTGGTGGTTTTGATATTGGTCACGAATGTCCCCCTCCAGTCTTATATATCAGGCATATCATCAATGATGGAGCTAGGGGCCACTATTAAATTATAGGTTTGATTCCCGGAGGGAAGTAAAGAAAACCTAATATTTAGTAGGGCCCCGTAATCATTGACGATGTTAGTGCCCTCCTTGCCATCCCCTTCCCATTCGCTGAATTTTTGAGTTGAATCTTGATATGTCAGTGAAGGAAGTTTAGACGCTAGAGGGCCAGCGTCAGGAATCCACTCGCAAGAAATCCACGCAGTTGGGAAGCTTGAGTATAGCAAAAAAAAATCTTTCTTTTTTACAAGGTTTTTTCTTAGAGTACCCAATCATAAAGACGATTCCATAAGAGAATACGCGTTGCACTTATGAAGTTGTACTCCCTGTCCTCCCGTGCGGTAGATTCAAAACTGGCGACGCGGCGTTTGAAGGGAGACTATTATACTAATAGGCATATCGTCAATGATTACGGGGCCCTACTAAATATTATGTTTGCTTTACTTCCCTCCGGAAATCAAACCTATAATTTGCTCCCGTAGGTCTGTGTCACGGACTCTCCACATCCCACTTTACTCTCACACATGCCTCTTAAATTTACTATAATCATTTACCATAGTCAAATTAAAGTGAGACCATACTAATAAGGTTAAGATGGGTTGGTCTGCTGAACTTTTCTCGCGTGTGTCAAGTCGAGGTTTAATTGTGCCCCATGCGACGGCGGCCGCAAGTTTCTGGCACTGAAATGAGTAGATGTCCCATCCAGAGAGAGTATACATATCAATGGACACAACCCTTGTATCCAACACAATACCCTGTGTGCAAAACCGCTTGAACCCCGGACAATGTTGCTTCCAAATTATATTAATATTATAAAGATGTACCCTCTCGTTCGCTATATTTCGTACTTTAGTGTCACCGGGTATATAGAGCCTGGTTGTCTTAAAACGCAGACAAGCTGAGCCCTTCAAGCCGCTTGAAGAAGAAAAAGAAGAATAAGAGTACTTTTCTTAAATAAGAGGTTTTTCACTACAGGACGACTTACTATTTACTAACACTGCCTTAATTATACTGTCACCATTAACCTTAAAGTAAGTAGTGTCAAGTAACGTACTGTGTATAGTAAGCTATATAGGCTATATGCCGGGGGGGAGTGACCCCCTCGTTCCTTTTTTTTTTTTTTTTTTTTCTTTTAGTAATTAAAGGGATGAGGTCACGAGGAACCTTTTTACCATGTCATAGACCTATTTTACTGTTAGGCGATCAGAACAGAGGCAAGGGGTGTGAGGAGATTGTCCAACTATCTCCACCAGCTGAGAATCGAACTCGGTCCTCCCGGTTAGAAACCGAGCGCTCTTTGTCTACATTACGAGGTGGTTACGTTCACGTATAATTCATAGTATGTACAGTCAGCCTAATAATGATGTCTCGGCACCAAGTATAGGCTATTATACATATCTGAAAACAGTTAGGCCTAGCCTACTTGTTACTACAGTAGTTACTTATTACGGGTAGAATGTAGAGTTCGGGCGTACCGCCAGCCTTGTTTGCACTACGCGGAGCGGCGTCGGACGCTTGCCATCATATTCCCGTCTATTTTGACTGCCTTTGGATACAATAATATGTTGAGGTAGGCTTTGCCCCCCCCCCCCCCCCCCCCCCCGTCATATACGCCTATAGCCTAGGCCTAGGCCTATTTCCAGCAGGGGGCAAATAACCAAAAAAATAGCTTTCAAAATAGGCCTAGCCTAGACGCAAATTTAACCATGGCGATCGACAAATGTAAACATGACGGCGGGGGAGGCGTGACAGGCGTCGGACGCTTGCAATCATGTTCCCGTCATGAATGCCATTTGATACAATAATATGTTGAGGGGGGCTTTGCCCCCCCCCCCCCTCACTCCCCCATGACATATTGTCATCATCATATATATTGCCAGCAGGGGGCAAATAACCAAAAAAAATCGCCATCAAAATAGATGCGAAGTTAACCGCGGCGATCACCCTATGTAAAAATGACGACCGTACGCCCGGAAATTCGGAATCTACATCCATCCCCTTATTATCTATTGAAAAAGTACCGGTAACAGAACAATGAAACCAGGTAGCCTAGACCTACTTGTTACTTATTCCAATAAAAGTTACTTATTCGAATAGGTAACAATCTTGAAAACAATTACCGTACTTGTTACTTGTTGTATGTATGTATATACCAGTACTATATTTTACTTGGGCACATACCCCATAGCTGGGGGTGGCCGACTAGAGACAGAGACTGAGCAGAAACAACAATTAAAGTTCCAATTCTTAGGGTCCGGGACCACTTTCGTGTTCCCTCGCCCCTATTTCTGTCTCGTCTAGTAGGTGAAGTCTACTTGTTACTTGTTACAATAAGTAACAGTTACTTTAACAGTTTAACTTACTTATTCAAATAAGTAACCGAGTCTTGAAAACACTTACTTGTTCCTTATTCAAATAAGTTAACAGTTACTTAGGCCTATTCAAATAAGTAACAGTCTTGAAAACAGTTACTTGTTACTTAGGCTATTCCAATAAGTAACAGTTACTTATTGGAATAAGTAACTAGTAGCCTAACTGTTTTCAATACTCTGGTACTTATTCCAATAAGTAACTGTTACTTATTGGAATAAGTAACTAGTAGCCTAACTGTTTTCAATACTCTGGTACTTATTCCAATAAGTAACTGTTACTTAAAGGTAGTAGGGGTAGGCAGCCCCGCCCAGGGAAGTACTACCGCCAAGGTTTCGGGAGACTCAGGGAATAGCCTGAATTCCATTTTCTCTCCCAGGCCTTGGTAGCTGGATACATATCTTTCTGCCTCACACATCAGGGGTATCAGGAAAACCCTCTTTATATAACATACACATCCAACTTCACGACTTGCCCTACATTACTATCCTCTATCCATAAAACACTACTCTTCCCACTACATATCATACATGTAACACCATACACCTTACCCAATAAACATGGCAGTACAATTGTTAAGAGCAAACCTGGTGGTCCCTCGGATATCCACCCCCGGCAGGGTTGGGTCATTGACACAGGGCCCTCCCGGTCGTCATCATGCGACTGTGTCAAGAGCATTGCAACGTCCCAAAGCTGCTCGTCGGTGCAGCTTTTTCTTTAGCAATATAAGGGGACTTCACTCTAACATCAATTCTGTACACCAATTTCTTCAAGCAGAATCCCCTACTCTCCTTTTTTTGACAGAGACTCAAGTAACATCCACATCTGACACGTCTAGATTTAATTTTCCAGGTTATCAACTGCTCCAAAATTTCAGACCTAAAGGAGGTGTATGTTGCTTCGCAAAATCTGAAATTGCCCTGGAGGAGGTTACTAGTTTCAATTGTCCCTATTTTGATTATTCTATATACAAATTAATTTCTGCTGGTAAATTTAAATACATATGTTGCATCTACCATTCCCCAAATACTCCTCCAGAGCAAAGTCTTTTTGATTCTCTGTCCTCACAACTCAGTGTCCTCAACTTAAATGCTTCTTCTGAAATCACTGTGTTGGGTGATTTTAATGTCCATAATGTTGAATGGCTCACTTATTCAGCCAGGACTGATGATGCTGGTCTTGAATGTGAGCTATTTGCAGACTCATTTAATCTCGCTCAACTAGTCAACCAACCCACCCGTGTACCAGATAATCCTAATCATAATTCCCACCTACTGGACTTATTTTTAACAACCAATTCAGAAAATTATGATGTTACAGTGAGGTCCCCGCTTGGATCTTCTGATCACTGTCTGATACAGGCCACCTGTCTATCACCTACCACACCTTCCCACTCTGAACCTGTTTTGGTGACTAAATGGCATTACGATAGGGCAGACTGGGAGGGTCTTCAAGGTTTCTTTATTGATATTCCCTGGACCTCTTTTTTTTCTAATGATGCACACTCCACCTTGAGCCACATACAAGATTTTGTAAAAATTGGAATGGAAACTTTTATTCCTCATCAAAAGTACAGTAAAAGATCTAATTCACCTAAATGGTTTGACCATAATTGTGCTAGAGTAACTGAACAAAAAGCAATAGCCTACAATGCATACACAAGATCAAAAACACATGAAGCCTTTAATTACTTTAGAAACATCAGAAATCATGCCAAAACTGTATTAAACCTAACTAAATCAAACTTTCTCCACAAGCAGGCAAATAAACTTCTAAATAATCCAAATGATAACAAAATATTTTGGTCTACTCTTAACTCATTTAAATCCAACTTCACTACTGCTTCATCCATTCCACCATTAAAATCTCCGACTGGCAATCTTGTAAGTGACCCACGAGGTAAAGCTAACCTTCTTGCGGATATTTTCTCCACCAACTCAACCTTAGATGAAATAAATCAAGATGTCCCTGTACTTAATTTTAATTCACCTGAAATTCCCTCACTTAAGATCCACACCAGACATGTCAAAACTATTTTGCAGAATCTCTCGGTAGATAAGGCTCCTGGTCCAGATGAAATTCCTCCAATAGTACTTAAGAATTGCTCCTTGGTGCTCGCTCCTGTATTGACAAAATTTCCGTCTGTGTACTCATACCTCATGCTTCCCAGTACCCTGGAAAGAAGCAAACATCCATCCAGTTCCTAAAAAAGGTGCCTCTTCAGATCCATCAAACTACAGACCAATAGCTATAACTTCCACTCTTGGTAAAGTCTTTGAAATTATATTAAATAATCACATAATTAAGCATCTTGAGAATAATAAATTAATCAGTGATAGGCAATATGGTTTTAGACGATGTCGATCAACTGCAGACATGCTTTGCCTTCTTACGCATCAAATCAACCAAGCTACAGACCAACATGGTGAAACACATACAATAGCACTGGATATATCAAAGGCATTTGATAGAGTCTGGCATCAATCCTTATTGTCGAAGATGTCACACTACGGCCTTGCATCATTAGTTCCACTAATTTCTTCTTATCTTCATAACAGAAAAATACGTGTAATGGTAGATGGCCTTTATTCTCAATTTCACTCAATAAATGCTGGTGTTCCCCAGGGATCAGTTTTGGCCCCAATTCTGTTGCTCATTCATATCAATGATCTCATATCTACCACTCATAATCCAATACATTCCTACGCAGATGACTCAACACTCCACAGTTCCTTCACATTTACCAATTCTGTCACCCAACCCGATCTTATAAATTCAAAAATAAACACTGCAATTTCTCTGAACCAGGACCTTTCTAGAATTAATGGATGGGGACAAAAGAATCTAGTTTCCTTTAATGCACAGAAAACCAAGTACATTCAATTTTCTAACCGACAGAATCTCACTGACTCCCATATATTTTTTAATGATGTAAATATTCCCACTTCCCCTAGTATTGACATTCTCGGTGTAACATTAACTACTAACTTGAGCTGGACACATTATGTTAGAAGCATTGCTAAGAATGCCTCTAAAAAACTGGGACTCCTGTACAGAGTTCGAGAATTCTTCACTGACGAGCAGTTGGCCGTGATATATAAAAGTCATGTGCGTTCTCAGATGGATTACTGTTCACCTCTGTGGGGTGGAAGTGGAGTGGTTGCATTGAGGCAGTTGGACAAAATTCAAAATAAAGCTATTAGATTAATCAATAACCCTGCAATCACACAGGACCTTCCTACATTATCCATACGAAGAAACGTTGCATCCCTTGCATTATTCTACCGATATTTTCACAGCAATTGTTCCGAGGAACTTGCTTCAATTGTGCCGCCTCTCCACATCTTTCCCCGTAGAACTAGGGCAGCTGAGAGCGCCCATGAATTTACACTTTCTCCTCCACAATGCAGAACTTCTGCTTATCAGAATTCATTTATCCCCAGAGCTACTACTCTTTGGAATTCACTTCCCTCGAATTGCTTTCCACAAACTTACAATCTACAAATGTTTAAATCCAGTTGTTACAAACATTTTATGAATGGAGGATGCCTTTAGGCACATGGACCTTTTTGTTTTATCTGTGTTTTTCCTTCCTCCGTTCATTGTCTCTTAAAAAAAAAAAAAAAAAAAAACAACTTATTGAAATAAGTAACAAGTAACTGTTTTCAAGACTATTACTTATTCGAATAAGTAACTTACTTATTGGAATAAGTAACAAGTATGGTAAGACACCGATAAAAGTACGGTACCATCGGTCAAGGAAAGTGCCAATTTACATTTGCACATTTCGCATAGGCCTAACTGTTTTTCAAGACTGTTACTTATTGGAATAAGTAACAAGTACTGTAACTGTTTTCAAGACACTTATTCAAATAAGTAACTTACTTATTGGAATAAGTAACAAGTACCGGTAACTGTTTCAAGACTTACTTATTTCAATAAGTAAATGTTACTTATTGGAATAAGTAACTGTTTTCAATACAGTAAATCCTCGCCCATCCAGACTAATTGGGGGAGAACCCTGTCTGGATCTGCCGAAAGTCCGGATATATATTCAGCCATCCAGACAAATCCGGATGGCTGATATTCAAGTCTGGATATTTAATGCTGGATGTGATCAATATGTGCGGCCGGTAACTTGTATTTATCTTATTCGTTTCCGGATTGACTTTTATTTTTCCCAAGCCATCCAGACAAGTTTGGTTGGCTGAAACATGAGTCTGGATTGAATTTGATTTGCCTGTCTGGATCTCTTGGGTTTCTGGATCTGAGAGCACCGGATGGGAGGAGTTCTACTGTACCGGTACTCTGTTACTTATTGGAATAAGTAACAAGTTGCCCCCCCTGCTCCTAGCTCGTTGTCGTCGTAGGGGACCTTACGAGCTGACATCGTCAGCTTAGCCAATTGTGCTTGGTTCTGTATTCTTCTACTTTTTGTATTTTTTTCTCTCATTCTGCGCCTCCTGGCAGACCCCTGGAAGCGGGGCCTCCGGCCTATCATGAGTTAGGTGCTGGAAATCCAGTTATAAACCTACTATGATGTCGGGTGCATGGTGGTGCTAGGCTCCGGTGCTGATGGTGGCCCTAGTGGGAGGGGTTTTCACCCTAATTGATCAATTGCCGCCCACCTCAAGGGAAGCAGCCCCTCCTTAATAAGGCACTGATCTCCGCCCTGGCCCCTGCCTTATTGAGCCTCTAGGGCTAGGAGGGATTCTCCCTCTAAACGGAGTCATCACTTTGGCTTTCCTCTAATGAATTTGAAGCCCGATCTGATCTCCTTGTTGCTGACCCTGGCCACCTGGAATTTTTACTACCTGTGGCTACTACTTCTGTGGCCACCCCAGCTCCCACCTTCACTATCCCGTCCTCTCCCGAGGTACGAGGTTCCAAATCCGACTCAACAACAACGACGAGTTGTGTTACTAGTTCTGTGACCTCCACCTTACTACCTATTGTGCATATGGCTCCTGTGCCAACCTCAGCTGCTAACCCTGATATGGGTAATACTGGTAGCATTGACCCACCTACTACGACTTTCACCACTTCAACCATGACGCATACCCATTCTTCTGACGACTCTTCCCCACAGCATCTTACTTTACAGCCTTATTTATTACCCAGATCTCGTAATAATCGCCGGCCAGACCCGGCATATGTTCATTTTGATTCACTATTTGGTGAGAATTTATGGGCTCGGTACCTTGTGCTCCACTACGAAACTGGGAGCTCGAGCTTGCTCTTCTTAAGGTCCATGCCACACGTGACATGTCTCTCCGTCCTCATGGTAGAGGCTACCACTGAAGAACAATCGAAGTCATTCCTCTGGTTGACGTCCATAGACGGCGTTGCGGTGTCTGTCCTACCTCGTGA
The DNA here is from genome assembly GCA_032716605.1 of Paralithodes platypus. NCBI lineage: Eukaryota > Metazoa > Arthropoda > Malacostraca > Decapoda > Lithodidae > Paralithodes > Paralithodes platypus. The sequence continues at coordinate 18,582,550 of CM064481.1, forward strand.
GCACTTGCACCATATCCAGGGCACTGTTGTTCTCCCTCAATCAGATGACTGCCCATCTCCTAGCGCAATACAAGAATCCCTTCAGTTGCGTGGACATTCCTGCTCAAAGGTTGATATCTTCCAGCGTACTATCCGTGGCACATCAAGATCGATCAATGTTGCTAAGTTAATATTACCCGGTAAAACTCTTCCGTCGAAGGTCACCATCTTAGGGGATATTAGAGAAGTGGGTCCTTATATCCCACAACCTCTCCAATGTAGGAATTGCTCTTCCTTCACTCACTCGGCCAAATTGTGTCGCAACAAAAACAACTCTCCAACCCAAGAGTGAAATGTTGCTCTGTCTCTCTTTTATTCAACAGCTGAGCTCTGGAACTCTCTCCCAGAATCAGTCTTTCCCTCTTCCTATGACTTAAATTGCTTCAAACTCTGTGTGTCCAGACATTTTGGCTCGAACGTTCCTTGATTTTGGCCCTGTCACTCTTTCAACTGTGGGGGAGGCACTCGCTACAGGCAGTTCTGCCTTTTGTCTCCCTCACTCACATAAAAAAAAAATGTGCCTACTGTGGCTCGTCTGCGCATGAGACAAAATGGAATTGCGGTCCCACCCACTGTACTAATCTGTTCCTTATTCCATTCAAACTCTACATTTAGCAATCATTCATAGTGTGCCTTCCATGCTTCTCTGATTTAATTTTCTGCATACACAATCTTCCCATTATCGTTTCTAACACACTGTTCACCTATAATATCCATACTGTCATTTTTAACTTGCCTAGCTAGGTTAAAGATCCCATTGGGATTGTCCGTGTTACACATCTCCTTTTCTCTTTCACAGCATGTTCTACCTCATCGTTCCACCACCAGAAGGTCTTATTCCTGGAGTGACCCTTTGTTTTCCCACAGAGTTTGTCATTGGCAGCGAGAAGGCTATGCTTAAGGGAATTCCATTGACTATTTACATCGCTAGGCCTAGCTTCCTTATTTCTATTAATTTCCTCCAGTTCAATATGAAACCTATCCCTAACTTCCTTGCTCTTCAGCAGCCAAACTCTCATTTTGGGCATGTATACCTTCTTGTGCTCAGGATCTCTGTATAAGCTCATGTCGCACACAAGTAGCTTCGGGGATACATTCTTCGCATGGGATGATCTTTACATCCCAAACCAGTTTCCAGTCTTTCCTGTTAACCAAGAAGTAATCTATCTGGCTACTGGAGACCCCAGAGTTATATATGACCAGATGGCTCTGTCTTTTCTTGAACTTCGTGTTACAGACAACCATGTTGAGTGCAACACAGGATTCCAGTATATATTCGCCTTCCAGATTCCTCCCTCCGTAACCATTTCCTCCATGTACTCCCTCGTATCCATCTGCAGATGCTCCCACGTGACCATCCAGGTCCCCTCCCAGGATTGTTATTTCATTCTCCGAGAGGCCTCAAATGACACTGACGGTGTCATTCCAGATGTCCTCTTTTATCTCTTTCTGTAGGCCAGCCTGTGGGGCATATGCAGATATCACATTCAGAATTCTTTCACCAACTTTCAACTTCAAAACAATCAGCATTTCACTAAGTCTCGTAATCTGAAACACACTTTCCACCCACTCTTCAGCCACCAGAACACCCACTCCTCATTTCGCTTTATCATTCTCAACCCCCTTCCAGTAGATCCTATATCTTTTCTTTCTTCCAACAATCGACTGTGCCCCATACCCTTTCCAGAGTGTTTCCTGGGCACAGCAGACGTCCACTCGCCTCCTCTCACACATCTCGACCACTTCATTTGCACGCAGATTCAAACTACAGTAAACCCTCGTTATCTCGGTCTAATTGGGGGATGCTCACTTCCGAAATGTCCAATTTTCCGAGATGTCCGAATTCCGGCTTATGTCCGACTACAAAGAGGGAAAATGTACGAATAGGAAGGGGGAGTCCGCGCCACCATAGAAAACTGAGATCACCCTACCACTGCTACACTTTATATTTCATCATTGATTGTGAAATTCATCATATTAATGACAAATACGAACATTATTATGTTTTCAGGGACAGTACATAGTAATTAATATTAACACAATAATTAAAAGGCACAGGCTTTAATTCATCCTAAAACCACTTCAAACCGAGTGAAAGAACACTGTAAACCGGACACACAATCCCGTCCAACTCGGAAATTGCCGAGATATACAGGGACATCTCCGAGAGGCCGATGCCATTCCGAGAAGTACGGGTTTCCGAGTTAAAAGAGTCCGAAATATCGGCGGTTTACTGTACCAACATTCACACTAGCAAGTCTGAGACTGTGGGATCTACATATTGACAGTGCGGGTTCGATTCACCGACCCTTTGATCAGCAGCCGACTCTCTACTGACTATGCCACGGCTCTCGTTCAAATCAATGTGTAGTGTTTTACCTTGCCTGTTTTTATTGTTAACTGGAAATCCAAACTAAACCCAACCCCTTCTCTTACCAAAACAGATGAACTGAGACTTGGACCGCAGAGCCCGAAGAAGAGACCCCCAGCGAGAGAATGGAGTGTGAGGAGGCTAGTCGGGATGTGGAGGAGAGCTACGAGGGGCTGGAGGATGACGACGACCCCATGACTACCGAGGCACAGGCTGACGAGGTGGGAAATCTGAAGAAGCTTTAATTTGATCTTTGGAGTATGGTACCGTAAAATGGCCTAACTTCGGTCAAGGGGGTATACTTCGGACATTTCTACATAAAAATATATAAGGTACAGTTATGGAAAAATGGCTCTGCATTATGGAAGAACACCGCAGACATACTTGTTTTTCCATAACATCTTGTATTTATCCCATAACTGCAGTTCATTATTTTGTTTTCCAGAATGTCCAACTTTATCTCCCCGTCCAAAGTTAAGCCATTTTACCAGTACCAATTTTATGTAGAGTTATCCAGAAAGTAATGAAACAATGCATTGCCTTTTGTCACATTCATACACATAGAAAAATAAAATAAAATACAAAATCATATTACCGACTCAAGGGGAGATGGGCGTATTTATTTCATCATTTATGTATAATTTTATTAGTTTATTAGTGTCCTCCCTAGACCTCCATCAAGCTTGAATAAACATCCATTAGCTCCCCCTTCTAGATAAATTTGTGTTCTTCCAAAGTTACAGGCTCAATATCGTTCGCCAGGAAAAATATCGACAAAGTAATGGGTCAAACTTCTTAAAATCTGAAAACTAATGGGGCTAAACACGAGGAAGAAGGGGGACCAGAAAAACGGTCCATCTCCCCTTAACTGGTAACTACTTGAGGTACATCTATAAGTCTGGCCTGCCAATACGCGAGCTTTTAATACGCGATTCACCTTATACGCGAGGAGGGGGTCGAATCATACCCAAAACTTTCAAAACGCGTGATGTACCTTTAAAACGCGAATCCGGGGCCGATATAAGGGCAATTCCGGGGAGTTCAGCTAATACGCGAGGCCCCCCACCATTCCGCGCATCCATCTGCGCAGGGACGCCAGTCTACCCTCAGTCCACGCAGTCCGACTCGTGTGCAGTGATATAGTTTTTTGCCCCCATCATCATGCCCCCTCGCAAGAACAAATTTATTATTGTTATATTTTCTTATGATTTGGATGTTTATGTATACATATATGTACCTTTTGTGGCAATTGACGGAGATAAATAGGCCTAAAGTAGACAACTTGGAGTCAGTGCCGCCCATGTCGATTTATTCCCATATAATACTCTATTGCTAATACGCGAATTTCCATTCCGCGCCCTTGTGTGTCGCCCATATACTCGCGTATTGAGAGGCCTGACTGTATTTCTACTGTTAGCCAATAAGGTACGGTAGCGCTAATAAGTCATGTCCCAGCTGTCATTACGTTTGGCTTGCTCTGTGCTGTATTAGTGTGTCAGATGTTGAATAGGGTGGGTAAATGTAAGGACATGTTTGTATATTTCACTCGATGTGAAGAAATGAAGCTTAGATATTGCTGATACCAATTATTGATCAAAACATAATTGGTGCCGAGACATCACTTATTAGCCCGATTGTACAGAGCTGAAATAGGTAGCGTCCTCTAGGGTATTGAGGACAGTGGTGAAGTGGTGGACGTGGTTGTTTTGTTGTTGCTGTTCCCCAGGCTGTCTGGCCGAGCAGCCCCAAGGTCCCGAGTAAGGCCAAGGCCATAACTGAGTGCCCCCACAAAACCCTCCCAGCTTACCGGCCGGCACACAATGGCGGAAGGCGGACGCAAGTTTTTGAGGCTCCGGCATATGTTCATGGGAATGGATAAGTAATTCACGGAATATCGAGTGCATACGGGGCTAGCAAGGAGAGGAAGGATTTGTGAAGTGTTTGGAGGATATATTGGTGTGGTGGAGGGGTGATATATAGTGTAATAAGAGTGTGTAGTGACGGGACAGCGGTAGTGTTGTGAGTTGTTGAGTTTGTAAACAAACTTGGCGGAGGGAATTTCGGGTATGACGGAGGCGGAAGAAAAGTTACAACGTTTTCGTGGGTTTAAGAGCACAGATAATAAGTTAGAAGAGGTTATTATTGTTGTGAAGGATTTGGAAAAGTGGATGAGTGATACAGAGAAATGGAAGGAGGATATTGGTGAGAAAGTTAAGGCACTGTGTGTAATGTGAGGTGTGACAGGTGGGGAAGGGAATAGGCCTAGCGAAGGAAGTGAATGCAGGCCTATTTCGGAAGTTAACGATAGCCTAGAGATGGTATTGAAAAGGGTAGATGAACTGGGAGCAGAGAAAATAGGTTTGACTCCTGTAAGGAGATAAAGAAAACCTAATATTTAGTAGTGGCCCCGTAATCATTGACGAACATGCCTATTACATAAGGCATCCTCTTCAAACACTAATCCGCCGTAGTTTGAATCTACCGCGCAGAGCATTTAAAATCTGAGGAGCCTTCATCATGAGCGCACGCGACCTCACTCATGGCTTCAGTCATTATGAATTGGGTTCTCACTACGAAAAAACTTCGTAAAAAATAAAAATAAAAAGAAAATAAGAATAACTATCCAATAAGCTTTCCATCATATCGTGGATGTACTTGCGTGGATCTTTGACCAGACGCTGATTCAGGCGTCATTCTTCCTTCACTGACATATCAAGTAAACCAAAATCCTTAATACATCAACGAATGGGAAGGGGATGGTCGGGAGGGCCCCAGTCGTCAATGATTACGGGGCCACTACTAAATATTAGGTTTTCTTTATCTCCTTACAGGAGTCAAACCTATAATTTATTAGTGGCCCCTCCATCATTGACGAACATGCCTGATTTCTAAGACTGGAGGGGGACATTCGTAATCATATCATAACTCTAGAAAAGCAGATAATCAAACAACCACATAGTATTCTTACTTTGAAAATATATTTAAATATGGCGCAGCCCATATATATACAAAAAAGGGGTTCAAGCAGGTGCGTGCTTCAAAGAAGCCTGCTTGACAGAAAAGGGTAACTCTGGAGATTCTGTGAACAGATCTGTAGTTACAAAGGCACCCCACTCAACGAGTGGTGACAAAAATTGGGAGGTTTGACGTACCTCCCAACCTACCAAATAGGAAAACCTACTATTTGGTAGTAGTCTTGGAAAATCCAACGTCAAGGCTATTAACCTAATTGCAATGACGACTTGTCTATTTTGACTGCTATGTCGTCATTCCAACCGCGGTTAAAAAGAAAACGTCTAGAGTCTACTCCTTATCTTGCTCTAGGAGACGTTGTACATTAACCAAAACTACCACCGAAGGTGAAAAAAGCATAGAAGAGAAGAAAAAGGGGTTTACCTTAGTTACCGCTTAAGGCCCATCCCGTGTTCCGTCATGTGCAGATCCCTGTCGAACGTGCGCATGAGCGACCCTCTCTTGTCATCACATCTCACGTCAGCAGAAGAACGCGGATGGGCAGGGGTCCGGCGTGAGGGAGGGTATTATGTACGTTGGATTTTCCAAGACTACTACCAAATAGTAGGTTTTCCTATTTGGTAGGTTGGGAGGTACGTCAAACCTCCCAATTTGTTAGTAGTCTTGGCAAATCCAACGTCAAGGCTGCATAACAAATAGGAGGAGGACATCCAAGCCCAACCTACCAAAAAAAACAATGCATAAAACAAAATTACGAATGACAAAGACACAATTTAAACAAGAGAGTTTAATAAAAGAGTGAAAAACTGAGGAGTAGCTAAAAAGAACAGTTTTAACACATGCCCGTCATTCATAGTAATGCAAAAACATAGACTTGTCTGAAACCAAAAAGGTACTGTACCCAAAATCCCTTTTCTTCAAAAACCAACAAAAACACTGAACACAAGAACAAAACACAATTTTCAATGTGGCAAAAACACTTATGTACTGGAACAATACATAATCCCAAACTTGCAATCCAGTGTTGCAAACCCATACCCCCCCCCCCCCCTTTGTAAAAAAAACCCAAAGGAAAAGAACGAGGGACAAGGGGGGAAGACCAGGGATCTTCGCCAGAGCACCAGGAAACACGACTCCCGAGAGCAATCACCGGCCGAGGGGGTCGAACACTGGACACGGAGAGGTAGGAGGAGATGAAGGAATTGATAGAAGACCACAAAACCGCTGAGGCGAAGGCAGGGAAGGATCGACGTGGCAGGAACCGGAAGGAGGCAGCAAAGGATCTGACATCGCGCGCAGAACCCCTACAAACAGGGTGACGGGCACGAACGGTCCGACAAACGTGGTGGCCCAGCTGCACCTGCTAGAGCCTCCCACCTATCCGAGGAGACACCCACACAGCAGTACCCGAAGGCGGCGCCACAGACGCAACAGAGGAGTGGAAGGCTGACACCGGGCACAACACATGGCGAGGATGCCCACGCCGTAAAGCCTGGACGGCGAAAGGCTGGAAAACGGGGGCCTCCCTCCCATGCGTGGTAACAAAAGGTGGGGAGGAGGCGAACGAGACGCCATGCAAGGACTGGGAGAATCGCACGCAGTCCCGGGGCCGTGACAATGCCACTAGTGCAGACACCCGATCCCCAGTGGCCAGAGCGACAAGGAAGAGTGGACGCCCGAGCAACGGAACCGGCGTAGCGGCCCTTGTATACGTGGGGGAAGCCAGAAGGACCAGAGCCCGCCCCAGATCCCACAGCGGAGGGACCTGGCGCGGAGGCGGTCGATCCCGGAAGGCAGCCGTCAGGAAGGAATCCAGCACCTGTGGCGGAACGACCAGCCCAGCGATGGACCCAAAGAACCCCCCGGACGGCAGACAAGTGGGTACGTATAGCGTCGACTGGAAAGCGACGTGTACGGAAGAGGTGAAACAAGGAGCGTAGGACGAGGGAAGGAGAGCCAACTGCCAGGCGAGTGGCCAGTAGCCACCTAGTAAAAGACCTCCAGCGGGACCCGTAAGTCCCCCAAGGAGAAGACGGCCAGGAACGCTGCAGGAAGTCAGTCAGGGCCCGGCCGGGGACCGGGAGCCACCGTGCCTCATGAACAAGCACGATGCGAAGGCCAAAGAGGTCCGCAGGACCCCAACCTAGCCCAAGTGGAAGCCGGAGACAGGTAGAGGGACCGGACTCGGGCACCACCGCGGCAACCGGGCGGACCAAGTCCGTGCCGGCCACAGAGGCGCGAGGAGCCAGACGCAGCCGAGGTACAGCCGCAGCTTCGCGAGGACTGGGCACATCAACAGCGTGTCTGGTGGCGGAAAGATGGATATCGACCGCCACCTGTACCAGGCGACCATGAAAGCGTCCGGACCCCCCCCGGAGCGCGAGGCCGGAGGGAGAGGTCCAGAGGCAACTGGCGCGGCACCCCCGATGCGAACAAGGCGACCTCCGGAACACCTCAGGAAGCCGCGAGGTCGGCGAACTCAGTCCGTTTCATCGCCCATTCTACAAGAACGCCCTGCCCTCTCGACAGGGCGGCCGCCCAAAGGGTGGCAGGCCCGGGCAGGGAGGAGGCATGCAAGGAGAAGGGGTGTCGGTCCGCGAGGAAGAACAACTCCACCGAGACCCCAAATAGAGTCAACGACCTGGAGGACCCCCGCATAAGGAAACAGGGGACAGCTTGTCTTGTCCAACCCGAAGGCCACCGACTTACCCCGAAGGGCCAGCGCGTGGTCCCGCAGGAAGAACAAAGGAACCAACAATCCGAGGGCATAGACGGGTAAGAGGAGGGAGACCCACCCATCTGCCGGGAAGTGGACGTCCCAGGTTCGATTGGGAACCTCACCCAACCTCGCTCGACGTATCTGTGGTTACCCAGACCGTCGGCGGGGGGGAGCGGTCCAGGGCACAGCCGCAGAGAGCGAGCCCCGAGCAACCCAGCGACCGAAGCGTCGGCGAACGGTACGCGGGAGCGGCAGGAGCCGATCCATAGGGGCAACGGAAACACCGCGGTGCCCATGAGGAGGAGGCGGCGTAGCCAGAGGCTCCCTAAGGGAAGGGGCAGAGCGGCCCAATGCAGCGAACCCACGAACGAGTCCCAGAGCCACCCCGGGAGGGAGACCGAGTGCAACACGGCGAGGACCGTCCACCGAAGGTGCACCGCGGCCGGCAGACCCCGGGTCACCGTAGCGCCGGACAAAACCCATGCGAGACCGACCCATGGCACGACACGCGACGGGGTCAAGCGTGACTTGGGAACATCGAAGGGGAACCCTAACCGTGCGATGTTGCGAACGACTGTGAGGGCGTCGCCAATGCACAGGCCTAGGGCGTCGGAAACTACCAACCAAACGGCCAAGGAAAACAGGAGCTGGAGCCCGCTCCTGAGGAGAGGACCCAGAGCCTGCCCCACCAGTGCGGAGAAGATCTGCGGAGCGATGTGGAGACCGAAGGGAAGGCTGTCGAACAGGAACACACGATCGGAAGCCCAAACGGCCAAGAATCGCTGGAAGCGAGGATGGAGAGGAACGAGCCAAGACACATCCTGGAGGGCCAGCGACACTACCCACGACAGAGGGCACAGGGCCAGGCGTACCAGGGGTACCGGCAGCATCCGAAACCGTGTGTGCACGATGTGCCCGTTGAGGGCCGACAGATCCACCACCGGTCGCATCGCGTCGCAGGTCGGCGACGGAACCAGAAAGACACGGGAGAGGAAAACCGGGTGACCGGCGGTCAACACCCTCGACGCTACCCAGCTCGGGCATGGAAGTGAACACGTGGGCCACCTCTGAAGAGATGGGCCGTTGTCGGTGACAAGAGCGGAGTGGGGGTCTGGACGTCCACCTCCAGGTGAGACCCCTCCTCGCAACCCGCCGCCCCCAACGTCCCTCGCGGCTACCGAGGGGCGCAAGGGCGAAAACAACCCGAGGGAGCACCCGAGAGGAGGGGAGCGACCCGGTACGCCCAGGCGAGAAGGAGAACAAGGAGGCCGACCCAGAGAACTACACATTGTGTTGACGTGGAGGTACCCCCAGTACGGGCCGTGCGGGCATGAGCGCCACGTTGACCTCCTCTACCCCCGCCCCCCCCAACCTCGTCGAAAAGGGCGGGCCACCCCAACCCCAGGCCGGCGCGGGGCTGACCCCTTCGAAGGGCGGCCGGAAGTGGAAGGCCGGCCAGCCCCGACACAGAGGGAATGAAAGGGGCAAGAACAGAAGTGCGAGGCGGAACCGATGCACTGGCCAGCAACGTCCCAGTCCTGCGCCCGTGCTAGGCGGCAGCACTTGCAGCAGCACCCCGAAGAGGACCGGCAGAAGGACGGGACTGAGAAGACCCCGCGCGCGGCACAGCGCGTCGGTGCGTGACGTAAGCAGGGTCCGTAACGACACAGCGCGGCGTCGTGTGGCGGAAGCAGGGGCCGCCGACAGAGAAGCGTAGCATTCCCAAGCATCCTGCGTAAAAAACCCCGACGTATATAGCGCAGAGTACAACAAACCCTGACGAATAACCAATGGGGCCGGCCGGCAGAACGAAGACCGTACCGTCGTGCGGTGCCGGGTTGCCGCGCACAAAACCGCCTTCAGCTCGGGAACCAAAGACACCGCGAGCCGAAGGTGGACCCGCTGAACGCGGTCCAAACCCTCGCGAAGATCGCCTGGCGCAGACGCCTCGAAAAGCCGCAGGTGGTGAACAGACGTCCGGAGGGAACCTAAAGACAAGACAATAAGTCCGTCACCCTCTGTCGCAAGGGAAAAACCTTGGCGACAGAGGGCTGATCCGGGGGAGAGAAGAACAGGGTAGCAATAGAACAAAGTTCAAGAACGGGCGCGCTCATCCAGGACCAGAACGCGCCGTCCAACCCGCCGACAGACACAAGAGGAGGCAAAATCAGGGACGACTCCGGGGGAGGGACGGAAGGAGAGCCGTCGACGGATCGGTGTGAAGTCAAAGACCTCAGCAAACCAGGCCTCCAATGGGAGAGGGTGACCGAGCATGATGGCTAAGCCAGGCGTACCGGCGTCGCACAAACCTGTCCCATAGGAGGACAGACCCGTCAACACAGCCAGGGACTGAACAGCCGGAAGGATGTCAGGGCGGCTGAAGTCTGACCAGAGCGTAGGCCTGCAGAAGGGAGGGGGACCGTAGCAGGGCTAGGGAGGGTGAGGCGCGGAGGGTGAGTCACCGCCAAGAAGGGCGAGAAGAGGGAGTCTTCCATCGACACAAAGCGCCCGTCGAAGCGTGACGCAACCCAGCCCTGCATAGCCGACAATCGATCCGAGAGAGGCTACCCCCCCCCCCCCCCCCCCAGATTGGTCTGCCCGCAGGGGCGAGCGTGAGCGTGAGCGAGACCCACGACACGAACCAGCACCGTCGCGGCCCAAGGAAGGCGAGCGACGACGGTTGTGTCGCCGTTGAGGGACTCGTCCCCGATCACGAACGGCCGAGGGGGAAACAGCACCATTCCCCTCTTCCAGCGACACATCAGCTCCTGAGAAAGGGGATCCCAAAACCTCGCGAAACCCCACCGAGGCAAGAGGAGGGGTACCCCCCTGGTGAGACGGTAAGTGAAGGTCAGGAAGAGAAGAATGAGGAGGAGCAGGACGACGGGAGTGGGAAGGCTGGCCGGGTGAAAGGAGGCCAGGAGCCGCGGGGGGAAACAGAGCAAGGATCCCCGGGGCTGAGATAACAGGGCGGCCCGACACCGAGGCGGAGGAGGGAGGGACCACCACCGTGGGACGAGACCGTGAAGGAAGAATAGGCACTGAAGCAGGTGAAGTAGGAGAAGCAACGACATCCAGGCGGACCCTCCTGGACAGTGTAGGAGGAGGGAGCAGAGGGCCAGCTACAGCATGAACAACCGCGCGCGGAGAGGACAACGTAAGAGGAAGTCGTCTGGGCTGGGGAAGCGGGCGGAAGGGAGTAGAGCCCCTATCCGTAGAGGCCAGGGGAGGGCGCACAGGGGCAGAGCCGCTAACCCCGGCCTCAGGGCGAGAACCATGACGAGGGCGACGGGCGTCGTCAAGGCGATCAGGAGGACGACGAGGCGAGCGAGCGAGAGCGTGGACGGAGCCGGGGAACCCCCCGACGATGGGACGACCGGCTGCGGGACCCAGGGGAGAGGGCCCGAGCAGGGAGAGGGCCAGGTGAACGGCCTTCAGTCGGGTCAGGGATACCCAGGGCGACGCGGATCCGGTCGGCAACAAAGGCCAGGGAACGGTGGCCCACAGTCCTAATGTGGCGGGAGACCATCGTCCACACCGACGGAAGGGAAGCAGAGGCCACAGCCGCCGCCGAGGAACCAGGGCCATGGAGCAGCACAACCACCAGGGCCAGACACGTGCCACACAGAGCAGGGAGGTAGGCCGTAGAGGACACACAGAGCGAGTGGCGCAAGCAGGACTTGTGCCTCACCAAGCACGGGGAGCGACAACCAAGGCGAAAGCAAGGCAGCCTACCTGCACTAGAAGAACACACACCATAATCAGCACGTCGAAGGAGTAAGTGGAGAGAATGTCCAAGAAGAACCAGGGAAGGAGCATGGGGAAACAGGAACACACATGCAAACAGGTATCCGTACTCACCCTAAACTGGGAGCACAGAGGTAGGTGAGGAGGGCGGCCGAGGCGGAAGAGCACTAGCAGAACCTGCAAAGATGGAGAAAGTGTTAACCACCACTCAACATCTTACATGCAGGGCCTATAACACCAGTAAAGTGCATACACCAATATAGTATCAGGCAACAAGATGACATAAAAAAAGTCAATAGTGAAAGCCAACTATTACCGCAAATTTGCGGGCCAATGGAAGCATAACCGTACCGACACCACCCTCCCGCAATTTTGCGGGACCCCCCAACGATCTCCGCAAATTTGCGGGGAGCCGAAATGTCCCAGAGGACCGAATCAAGCCCCCGCAAATTTGCGGGACCGGCCGAGATGGTCCGGCGCCGAAAAAGCGAGAGGAGCGTCTAGGGAATACCAAAAGAGGCCCAGAAAAAAGCGTCATCTCCTTATGAACTCCAAGCGACGATGGCCATCAAGCTGAGCAGTGTCTTCCTTGATAATATCCTGACTCAACCGGTCAAGGGAGAGGCAAGGAAGACACACCAGGGGAGAGGAGGCACATCCCCCAGGAACCACCCAACCCACAGAGAGAGAGCAAAGCCCATGAGGAGAAGTGGCAGGAAGGGTGGTTTGGCACAAACAGGGGCCCCCGTAGGGTACCCCAGGATTGGGCAAAAGGGTGTGAAAGGATGGAGGTGAAAACAGTAAGGGAACACAAAAACCAGTAAATGAAACTGGCGAGAAAAAGGGTGGCCTAGCCGTGAGGAGAGAATGTGTCAGGGGCGAAAAACCCTGTGGTGTGAGGGAGGGGCCCCCGTGGGGTACCCCTGGATATCACGAACCACCAAGCGCCCAGGCCCTTGAGACACAGTGAAGGCTCGAAAGGGGGGACTCGGGAATAACGCTAATAATGCGGCCGACACAAACCCGACAAACAGCACCGCCACCACGAAATCTCAGATTGTGAACCAACTGTACACCTAGGCTATGAAAATATGAAAACTCATAGGGGCATAGCAATTCCTGAATGAGAAACAAGCTAGGCTAAAATAAGCTAAAAGCTAAACTATGCCCAGACTAACAGGAAAAAAGAATATGAAAAGAGAAAGGAATGAAAAACACACACAAGGAACGCCAGGCACCCCGTACCTTCGGTAGCTATTTCCACACGCGTCTCCATTAAACACACTGAGGAGCCCATTTACGTGTGCCCTAGATCACGTAACATCTGTCTAACAAAAAAGAAGGCCAGATAAGCCGAAACGAACCTAAACAGGGTGAATTAAAGGAGCACAACAAAAGCGACTGCATTCAATGGAGCGCGTGAAAAAATGATGACAAGAGAGGGTCGCTCATGCGCACGTTCGACAGGGATCTGCACATGACGGAACACGGGATGGGCCTTAAGCGGTAACTAAGGTAAACCCCTTTTTCTTCTCTTCTATGCTTTTTTCACCTTCGGTGGTAGTTTTGGTTAATGTACAACGTCTCCTAGAGCAAGATAAGGAGTAGACTCTAGACGTTTTCTTTTTAACCGCGGTTGGAATGACGACATAGCAGTCAAAATAGACAAGTCGTCATTGCAATTAGGTTAATAGCCTTGACGTTGGATTTGCCAAGACTACTAACAAATAACAAGTTATAAGTTTACATGTGCACATAATAAACCTCATAATATTCGTGGAAATATTTTGCAAAAGATCTCCACTGTTTAATACTAAATTGCTTTCACAGCTAAAACTACTATAACAACCCTGTTGTTTGTACTAACATTGTACTAGCACAATTTCTCACCCTGAATAGAACAGAGAAATTTTCATATCACATTATCCATAATTTGTATCACAGCTCTTACATTCCGGCGGGGTCTAGGGTGTCCTATGTTACACTGACTGCACCCCCCCCCCCCCTTTTTCCTTGAAAGTAAACAAAAGTGACTGAAGGGCCACCTAGACCCTCTGCCTTAAAGCTATACATGGTAAGGAAGGTTTGTCTAGAGCCACTGACAAGTATCTAGTCAAAAACGTATGATTAGACGCCCACAACTGTGTGGACGAAATATCTTCTACTGAAAAGTTCTTCAGGAAACGTAAAGAGGCTGCCCATTTGTGTAAATTGTGGGCCCTACCCACAATGCCGGGATTACTCTCTTTAATGACTTCGACCAGAAGAGAAGCTAATCTCCGTTTCAGTAAGCGTTTACCCGTACTCGCTACCCACAGAGCACCTTGGGGGTTTAGAGGAGCTACTCTCAAATATTTGGTTAGAGCTTGCACTGGACATAGATTATGGTGCACCTTTCCCCGTTTTAACGCCGGCACAGTGAACTCAGAAAACACGTGTGCACTGTGCTCATTCTTGGCTACAAATCCCGGGGAAGGTGCAATGTGAATACATTCATTAAGTCTACCAAACCTAAGGCAATTAGGTGTGTTGCTCATCGCCGCCATCTCAGACACGCTGTTCCCGGTGGCCAAAGCCAAAAGGAATACAGCCTTTTTTAAGAGTAATGCAAAATCTGCAGTATTTTGGTACAGACGAGAGTGAAGTAAAGACAATGCCTTGTCCAGAGACCAAGTAGGCATGAGCTGACGGGGAGGTGGGCGGAGTTTAAAACATGCTCTTATAAAACCTGTTTCCTCCGCTACCGGTATGGAGAGACCTGTAAGGTCTAAAAAGGGCACTCTAATCGCAGTTAAGTGATTTTTTAACGTTACCACGGATAAACGTTTCTGCTCAAACAGATAATTCAAATAATTAAAAACTAATGCCACTGAGGGCACAGTCTGTTCTGTTTTAATGATCCAAGAAGTAAAGGCTTGCCAATGTGATTGATACTGTCGTTTCGTAGACTGAGTATATTGATTGATTAATTTATTGGTCACATCTCTACCATATGGTGCTAGCCACTTGGCCACTTGAATGTCCATAATTTTTTTTTTTTTTTTTTTTTTAAGAGACAATGAACGGAGGAAGGAAAAACACAGATAAAACAAAAAGGTCCATGTGCCTAAAGGCATCCTCCATTCATAAAATGTTTGTAACAACTGGATTTAAACATTTGTTGATTGTAAGTTTGTGGAAAGCAATTCGAGGGAAGTGAATTCCAAAGAGTAGTAGCTCTGGGGATAAATGAATTCTGATAAGCAGAAGTTCTGCATTGTGGAGGAGAAAGTGTAAATTCATGGGCGCTCTCAGCTGCCCTAGTTCTACGGGGAAAGATGTGGAGAGGCGGCACAATTGAAGCAAGTTCCTCGGAACAATTGCTGTGAAAATATCTGTAGAATAATGCAAGGGATGCAACGTTTCTTCGTATGGCTAATGTAGGAAGGTCCTGTGTGATTGCAGGGTTATTGATTAATCTAATAGCTTTATTTGAATGCAAAAGTCAGCGAGGTCGCTAGGTTGCCAATCGTGTCTAAGTGGAAATACTCGACCGGGAGCGACACCGGGTGCGAGCACCACGTCTTTAATTGCTGGTACCATAACTGCGCCGGCCACAGGGGCGCGATTAGCGAGACTAAGCCTCGATAATCTCGTAGTTTGTTCACTACGTGGCACATTAGTGACGCGTCTGGCGGCGGAAACAGATAGAGCTCCATCTGTTCCAGTCTGTCACTAGGGCGTCTGGCCCCCCTGCCGGCGTTTTCGTCCGGCGGGTGAGGTATAGAGGGAGTTTGTGAGTCTCCTCGGACGCAAACAGATCCACTTGTGGATGGTAGAGCTCTGCAATCATTAGGTTGAAAATGGGTTGCTTGAGCTCCCATTCTACTGTCGTGCTCTGTCTCCGGGACAGAGCGTCTGCCCAGACGTTTGCTACACCTGGGAGATAAGATGCGTGAAGATAAATGTCTAGCCTGTTGGCTAGAGTAAAAATCTCTTCCGACACGTTTAGCAACTTCCTTGATCTCGTTGACCCCTGTTTCTGAATACAGTGAACTGCATTCAGATTGTCCATTCTGAAGGCCACCGACTTGCCCCGTAAAGTAGAGCCGTGAGCCTGAAGGAAATACAAGGGGACTAGTAATTCTTTGACATTAATTTCTTAGATTTATTGCCCTGGATGACCCACTCACGCGGCACTGGGAGTTCCCCTGACAAGGTAGGTTGGGCGAGCTCTGGTTTAGTGGGGGTCAAAAGGACCCATGACTCGTCTGGTCCGTAAAGCAAGGGCATAGCTACCTTTCTGAGAGGCGCTCTGTCTAGAGGGGGCGGATTGACATCCGTTATAACCCTTACATTTGAAGTGGTCAATGCCGCCATAGCAGGCCTAGTAACCACCGATGGTGACATAGAGGGAGGGTGAGGGATCTGAGTCAAAGCAATAGAAGTCATCAGAGGCCGTACCGTAGAGCTTGTCGTGGGAGCCCCCAAGTTCACTGTGGGAGTTTCCTGCTGTTGGCCAAAAAATTTAGATAAAGCATTAACTAGTAGCCCATCAATTTCCTGTGCAGTGACAAATTGATTTGATGATGTACTCACTGGTGAATCATTATGATCTTGTGCGGCGTCTAAGCCTGAACCTGACTCTTGCCCTTCCATATCCGATATAATCGAAACCTCGTCTTTATCATCCTGTTCCTCCTGAGAAGATCCCGCCGAAGCTGGGGTACCATCTTGTTGCCAAGATAAGTCAGGAATAGAGGATGGGATCGCCGCGTCCCGGTGGACGTCAGCCACTGTGTGAATAGTTTGAGCCGGAAGTGGGTGGTCAGGCCCCGGTCGAGAATATCGCCAAACACCTAGGCCTTGGCCTACACTCCCTTGGGAGTCTGAAACACTCTCAACCACTGAGCTCCCTGAACTCTCCAAATCCAGGGTTAAAATGTTAATGGGTAAATCATCTTTAGGTACAGGCACTACACTGGACCCTTGAGACTGAACACAAACTCTGTCTGGGGTAGAGGTATGACGAGAAGTACTAGAAACTGGCGAATGTCGGGAGGCCTTTCTATCATGGGAATCCTTTTTCGAAGATTTATGGCTGCGGTGTGACCGTGAACTACTCTTCGATTTGGAGGATTTATCGCCGTGACCACTGGTGGAACTTTCTGTCTTACTCTTCTTACTCGATGGTGAAGAGGCAAGACTGGGTGGCTGGTGTCTAAGGGGTGACCTAGACCTAGATCTCGCCCGAGACGAGGAGGCTGCCGCCGAGGGTGTAGGCTCACGTTGACGTTTCGCAGTAGCAGGGGCAGGAGATGACACAGAACCCTGTCCAGTCTCCGCCGGCTTACGACTAGTTACTCGAGAGGAACGTTTAGGGGGAGGGTGCTCAAGAAGAAGCCTATCCCAAAGAGGGACGTTGTCACATTGAAGTGACTTATGAGCCACAATCGTAGTATACGCTGACATTTGTTGCCGAACGGCGACCGCTGCGGTCTTATCATTATATTGGAGGACTTTGACACTTAGTTGGGAGCAAAAGGAACAGTTGCGCATCACCCACAGACCCCTTGAACGGTCTAGACATTTAACACACTTGATACAAAGAGTGTGCGCAAAAAGAGGGATACCGGCACAGGTTGGAGTAATGCATAAAGCAAAAACTGGGGCAAAGGTAGCCATGACAGAGACTGGTGGGAAACTACTGCAGGTTCTGTATTGGTCCGCCGGAGCCCAGCCCTGGAAATTGTTTTTTTTCCAGGAATTAATGCTCATAAGGTTAACCCAAAATGATCGCATACAAGTGTTCATAACCCGCCGGATAACGAGACGTAATGTCCCAATGATCACAGCTCGTTATGCGGCGGGGTTCTATAAAGATTTCCGAATATCTAGACATGTCTTAAGAAAGTTAAGAATACCCTCTGACATAATATAAAAGACCAGTATGGCGTTTATAAACAGTCTTTCTGGTGGTGACTGTTTCAAGATTCAATTTTGAAAAACAACCCCCCACAAAGACGCCGGCCCCTGAATTATCTAGCAGATTAACACAGGGCAGGCTGATACGAGATCTGACTTCTAACGAATTGTCACATAGATCGCCGTATGATGAAGGCAGCGATACATAAACGTATCTCTCAATTAATTGGTTAACTAACTTGAATTGTAAATTCCGTATTTCCTCCTCCCAGGAGCACCCGCCGGGTGTGAAAAACTTATGAAAAAAGATGTTAACCCTAATTGAGCCTTCGATCGCCGTATGTGTGAGGGCGGCGATACATATAGTATCACTAAAATGGACCGGTTAACTAAACTGAATTACCAATTCGTTCATCCCACCCTACCAAGGTGCACCCGCCGGGTGAGATCTGATGTCTTAAACGTTAAACCCATAAGTTCCTATCCCCACTTCTTTGTAAAAGATCGCCGGGGAGGAAAGCCCACAACAACAGCTAGGGTTTTTCCTTTGGTTTGTAAAACCGGGTAGAAAAACTACATAACATATGTCCACATGAACAATGTTAGATGGGTACAGCCATTCCGCCGGGAATCATAGGGAGCCTGAAACAGGCACCATCACAGAGACGCAGTCCTGGAGAGCCACAGACACCAACTCGCCGAGGACACAAGCCTGTTTTGAAACCACGCATGGCCAAACACGGCTCTCGGCCGGGGTTTTCATGGTGTAACCGAGAAAAACCCGCCGGAAAGTAACCCACCCCGTTCAGAAACCATCTGAACGCACATAGGACCCGAGAGATAGCCAAAGCACAACTAACCTAGGGTCCACAAATATAATCCGTGGAATTAGCCAATACACAACTAATCCAGGAAACAAACATAGTCCGTGGAATTAGCCAATACACAACTAAACCAGGATACACATGACACAATAGGACATATTTATAAAATAAATCAATAACACTTGTACATGTGGCAAAGCTACGAGCGGCTGGCTAGGCCTAAGCAGACGGCACAAGAAATGTTGAAATATAAACAAAAGCACTGGAAATATTACAACAGGAACCACCGCCAAACACACCACTGTAGCAAATACTTCCGACAAAGGGAAGACTGACTCGGGACCCAGAAAAAAACTTCACTAAGTGAAGAAAAATACGCTGGGAACGTCAGCAAAGCAACGCTACCTCATCAGAAAGATAAAAGGCAGCAAAAATAACGCGTAATGAAAGCCGCCTGCATCACAAGCTAACTCAACTGTGAAAAAGTTCACCTGTCCACAACAGGACCACGAGGGTACATCCGAAATAGATGCCCCAAACACACGACCCAAAATACACTGCACTGCGGGCAACCAGCCCAGGACACTCCTGCTACGCATATCCTAACCTTACTCGATACATCCCGGAGTAAACAAATGAGAAAAAACTCACTAGGGACGCAGCAAATGCGGAAACCAGCGGAGCGTGGGGAGACACGTCCGGGCAGGCTGAGCGCAGAGCAGAGAAGGAAGAATGACGCCTGAATCAGCGTCTGGTCAAAGATCCACACAAGTACAGTAGGGTCCCGCATAAAACGTGTTCGCATAAAACGAGTCTCGATTAAAAACGACCGACCTAAAATATTAATTTTTAATTTTCGATCAGAACGAATGTGATCACATAAAACGAGTCCGCCCCCAAAGTGGGGCAAATACAAGGAGTTTTCAATAGAGCGCCGAAATATCGTACAAAACGTACAAAATATCGTACGTCATATAAAACGCCGAAATATCGTACAAAACGTACGAAATATCGTTCGCTTTGTACGAAAATTTTCGCTTACAGTGAACATTGCCGATATTGCGCCACCAAAATGCTGTGTTCACATAAAACGAATTCACATAAAACGCCCTCGTTTATCGACCATAAACTCGTTTTATGTGAGACCCTACTGTACATCCACGATATGATGGAAAGCTTATTGGATAGTTATTCTTATTTTCTTTTTGTTTTTATTTTTTACGAAGTTTTTTCATAGTGAGAACCCAATTCATAATGACTGAAGCCATGAGTGAGGTTACGTGCGCTCATGATGAATGCTCCTCAGATTTTAAATGCTCTGCGCGGTAGATTCAAACTACGGTGGATTAGTGTTTGAAGAGGATGCCTTATGTAATAGGCATGTTCGTCAATTATGGCATTGAAGGAGCAGCTGAAGGAATACGAAGGATGATTCAAGGAAGTAAAGGAGTCAACTGCATGGACTGTGGTAGGTAAACAGAAATTCAAGGATTTGGAGGATATTATGAAAGAGCAAAAGGAAGAAATGAATATGACCAAAAAGAGTTTTGAGAGTGCAGTTGTAGGGGTCATGAAGAACAAGGAGAGTGTCGTGAGGGAGGCCATGGACAGGGATAGGGGTGTAATCATGTATGGAGATATAGAGGCTCATATGAATGATAATGGAGTGAGAAAAGTGAGGGATATGGAGACAGTGAAGGTCATGAAAGCTGTGGATGAGGACAGATATGGATGGGAAGGGCAGGTGGAGGAGGTCAGTAGGATAGGTAGACATAAAAGGGGAGAGATGAGACCTATAAGGGTACAGTTTAAAACCAGGGCAGTGGCAGAGACGGTGACAAATTTTAGTTGGAGGCTAAATACAAATGAAAAACTGAAACATATAAGACTAAAGAAGGATTTGAGCATAGAACAAAGAAAAAAAATGAAGGAATTATAAGAAAAGGCTGATGAAAATAATGGAAAGTTGGGTGAGGAGGATAAGAGAAATTTTTACTGGAGAGTGAGGGACGGAAAATTGAAGAAGTGGTTTATAAGAGTAGAAGGGAGGGGGAGATCAGGGAGGGAAGAGAATGTGATAGGAGTTGTGACGGAGGAGGAGAACGGGGTGGAGGTGTCACAGGGAGAGACAGGAGACAAAGTGGCAGACCCAGTAGTGCTAAGGGGGGAGTAGGGTACGGACAGGAGGAGCGGGATGGTGTAATTGCTGAAGGAATGGTAGATGGATTAAGGATTTTGTTTAGTAATGTGGATGTGTTTACCCAGGACAAGAAAAGAGAACTGATATGTAGGTTGCAGGATCAAGAGGAAAAACCTGATGTCATAGCCTTACAGGAAGTAAGACCAAAAAATGCTAGAATTGAAAGGGAACTGGTGGAGTATAGTTTGGAGGGTTTTGAGTTGTATGAGAGGAATGCTATTAGAGCAGAGGTTGGAAGAGGACTGTTTATTTATGTAAGAAAAGAGCTCAAGGTTAATGAGGTGGATATGAGACAGCAGTATTGTGAGTATTTGTGTATTGAAATAAAATGTGCAAGAGGATCAATTCTAATTGCCTCTATATATAGAAGCCCAAATAATAGTAGGGAAGAGGATGATAACCTACTGAAAGCAATGGAGGAAGTAGATAATAGAGAGAACAAATATAAGATTTTGATTGGAGATTTCAATTTGCCAAGGATCAACTGGGCAAATTATACTACTCCAGCGGGACAGGGTGGCCTGGAAAACAAGTTTATAGAGAAAGTGAGAGATTGTTTTTTAACGCAACATATTACAGAGATGACAAGATATAGAGATGGGACGCAGGGGAGTGTACTTGATTTGATTTTTAGCAATGAAGAGGATATAGTGGAACATGTCAATGTGGATAGCCCTATACAGTAGGTCGTAGTGATCATGCCTGTACTGTATAAGCTTTAGTTGCAATATTAAAACAGAGAGGGATAATAGAAGCAATAGAAAAATATAC
Organism: Paralithodes platypus; assembly: GCA_032716605.1. Lineage (NCBI taxonomy): Eukaryota > Metazoa > Arthropoda > Malacostraca > Decapoda > Lithodidae > Paralithodes > Paralithodes platypus. Next base: position 18,604,098 of record CM064481.1, read on the forward strand.
ATGTATGATAGAGCAGATTATGAGCTGCTGAGACGGTGTTTGGACATTGACTGGGGGGAATACTTGAACGGTGAAGACGCTGAAGGAATGTGGAGGAAAATTAGAGTCAAACTGGAGAATGCTGTATCCAAAAGTGTACCAGTAAGGGAATATAAGGATAAAACAAAATTGAGGAAAAGAACAAACCCAGAATTGCCAATGAAAAGAAATCTTTGGACATTGATTAGAAGAAAGAAACGATTATGGGAAAGACTAAAATTGTTAAAAAAGAACAGGGGGTCTAGTATAGAAGCTAAAGAAGTGGATCTGGAACGCAGACAAATAAACAATAAAATAAGGTGGGAGACAAGGAGGGGGGTGAAGGAGAGGGAGAGAGAGATTGCTAAAAATGTGAAGGATAATCCAAAAATATTCTGGAAGTACATTCAGGAAAAGTTAACAAGAAGAGAAGGGATCCCAGAGCTGGTGGGGGGGTTGGATGATGGAAGTAGAGCGGAGACTGATAAGGAGAAAGCAGAGGTGCTGGGGAAATACTTTGGGGGGGTACTAACAGTGGAGTCGGATGATGCAGTGCCTACTATTCCCATCAAACAGGCACCGGCACTAGAACTAATAGAGTTTTCCCATGCTAGAATAAGAAGGGCTATAGAAAAAATGAACAGAAGTAAATCCCCGGGACCGGATGGGATACATCCAAGAATCATAAAGGAAGGAGGTGAGATGTTAGTAGAGCCATTGAAAATTTTATTTGAGGTATCGTTTAATACAGGACAAATCCCGATGGACTGGAGAGAGGCGAACATAACAGCTATATTTAAGAAGGGAAAGAGAAATGACCCAGGGAATTATAGACCAGTCAGTTTGACAAGTGTTGTGTGTAAACTAATGGAAACGGTAATTAGAGAAGGAATAATGGAGCATATGAAGTCAAACCAACTTTTCAGTGGGAGACAGTTCGGATTCTTGCCGGGGAGGTCGACGGTACTACAGCTAATTAAGGTGGTAGATGATTGGATGCAAATTCTAGAAGATGGTGATGTAATAGACGTGGTATATTGCGATTTTATGAAGGCCTTCGATAAAGTCCCACATAAAAGGTTAATAGAGAAAGTTGGAAGCTATAATATAGGGGAGAAATGTGTGAAATGGATAGAAGCCTTCCTGAAAGATCGGAGACAGAGGGTACTGGTGAATGGAATAGGCTTGGGGTGGAGGGAAATTACAAGTGGGGTACCTCAGGGATCTGTGTTGGGACCACTACTGTTCGTTATATTTATCAACAACTTACCTGAAGTTATAACTAATGGAAGTGAGGTATACCTGTATCCGGATGACACTAAGCTGTATAGAAGAGTGAGGAGTAAGGAAGATGTGGGTTTGCTTCAAGGAGATGTGGAGGGCATGAAGGGATGGTCTGAGCATTGGTTAATGCCTTTTCATCCAAAAAAAATGCAAGTACATGCGGATTGGGACAAGCAAGATAGACAAGGTAGGATACAGTATGTGTGAAGCGATGGAGGAAGTGAATGCAGAAAAGGATATAGGAGTAGTGATAGACAATAAGTTAAATTTCTCAGAACATTTAGCGGAAAAGATAAACAAAGCCAATAGAATTGTAGGGCTGATAAGGAGGACATTTGTGTCACTTGACGAAGAAATCTTCAGGAATCTCTATACAGCGCTGGTTAGGCCGCACCTGGAATATGCGAACCAGGTGTGGGCTCCATATATGGTAAAGGATATAGAAGCAGTGGAGAAAGTGCAGACGAGAGCTAGCAAGCTGGTACCAATGTTGAAGAACGCGGGCTATGAGCAGAGGTTGAGGACACTGGGGCTTACGACACTGGCATATAGGAGAAAGAGAGGGGATATGATAGAGACTTTTAAAATAGTGTCAGGAAAGTATGATGAGGATGTGTGTGAAGGTATCTTCTTGATGCGGGAGGGAACAAGAACGAGAGGACACTAAGAAAATTTACAAAGAAAGAAATAGGCTTGAGAAGGCAAAGAACTCATTTTGTGATAGAGTGGTAAATGAGTGGAACGCACTGCCCCAGTATGTAGTCGATTCCGAATCAATAAGGGAGTTTGAAAGTAATCTTGATAAAGCATGGGGAAGACAAGATTTGAAGTTTGATTATAAAACAAAAATACAGAATAGTAAAAATGTTGCGTCTGCTATCGCCGCCACCAACACCGTGAACGACCGCAGCAGTGCAAGTACTGGTACTGAGCTGGATACACAGGCCTAGTTTGCCTTTTTCCAGAGGATCTACTGTAAGAAACTGTAAGAATTAAGTCCAGGTGACCGAAGCCACTCCAAGGCGGGGTCCTGAGGAGGGTGCGGAAACGCCGGGCAAACCAAAGGCCCACCCAAGGCCCTGTGACTCTCTGGCTCCCAGTCTGCCAACCTCTAGGTTGGCAGTAGGGAGGTCAATCCACGGAATAGACGCCGTCACTTGAGATCTAGAAAATATATAAGTAAAAGGAACAGTCAGAGTAAGCTATGGGTATGGCAGAGATCGCTCAGCTCTCACTCTGATTAACCAGCCCATCACCATTAAAACGCGGCATACTCTTAAAGAGGTTAACAAATCGGGATTCGAAACCGAACCCTTATGATTACTAGTTCCGTATCAATGCCACTCCACCACAACTACCAAAGACAAAAGATGATAATCTTTGGTAATGAGTATCTTCATCATTTACTAGTCGTGTCTCAGAGTTTGCTCTCAATATTTGCTCCTTCGGATAGTACCAATACTGTATGTGATATTCATATTATCACCAACCCACCATTAATCCTTTCTGTACCGCAACGTATTTTTAATTTTATTCTAGCTATATTTAGACGATTTTGTGAAGTTTAAGAAGGATCTGTGGTAGTAAAAAAGGTTTAGTGAGATAGTTCGAATCCTGTTAATTGCGGGAGGCCCTTTTAAACTGCATGAAATCGTTTAATAGTAGCCAGAATAAAGTTAAAAAACCGTTGCGGCACAGAAGGGGTTAAGCTTCCAAATAAACCTAATTAATGAAACGAATGAAAACAATGAATACATGTGGTACTCCAAGGATTCCAACCTAATACACACACCGAAACTCAGCGCACTAACAATTACGCTATCAAGACAGTTTTTTATTTTTTTTTCAGGATCTAGCTCACAAACTTAAGGTGGTAGTACTCGCTTTTTTTGGACCCCTTCTCCCTCATGTTTAGCATATTAGTTATGAGGTTTTAAGACGTTCTTTCTGTTAGTTTGGCGATTTTGCGACCTTTCGCCTCATTTTTGTTGTCAATATTAAGACCTGGCGAACGAAAGCGAGCCTCTAATTTTAGAAGGAACCGGCCTTCGGCTGGGACGTTTTTCTACCAAAAAAAATTACAAATCTATCTTGAAAGTGGGTCTAGGGGGTGTTTTTCTAAGCTTGATGGAGATCTAGCGAGGAAATTAATAAAAACAAAAGAATATATAGATACATAGACCAAAAACCAAGCACTACCCCCTTAGCTCGATACAAGGCGTACTCGTCGCCTCGTACAAGGCGACTAATAGGGGGGATGGTGATAGACTTGCGGACCAAGTAGCCATCACTATACAATGAAGCCTTGTTATTGGCGCTGGCATTGTCTCTATATGATAGTGCTGTGACAGGGCTTCATTGTACTTGCTCCAAGTTGCCTAATGGCGGCACACTGGCAGTGGGTGTCGCTCCCTCTGGACCCAGCCCTGGCGCCCTGGGCCCAACCTGGACGAAATGGATCCAGAGGGTACAGTACGTAGTGTTTCCCCGGACTGGCACTTTCCGCCCAATAGTATAGGGGCCCGAACCTGGTGGTAGCGCTCCAGGAGGCTGCCCTGTCATTTGGCGAAAAATATCAGGCCAGTCGTAGTGCCGTGTACGCGCACGGGGTGCGTCCCTGCGGCTGGTTCTGGTGGGGCGTACCGAGGCCACTGGATCCTACCCCCTTGTAATCACTTGGGGGATGGTGCTGGGAATGGTCCCGGGGTAGACTGGAGCCGGAGTTCTGGGGGGGGGTGATGCTCATCTGCCAGCCAAACCTACCTAACTATGACTAAAATCAAAAGTCATATTCGCTACTCAGACTAATGTTTGATCTAGAAATATATGATTCAAAATTATTGCAATTTATCCTCTGACTCACGCAGCTCCTTCACAACTTGAACAAAGTCATCTGATAAAATGTTTAGTTTAGGGGTTAATGAGAGATGGGTCATTTATGGGTTAATGAGAGATGGGTCATTTATGGGTTAATGAGAGATGGGTCATTTATGGGTTAATGAGAGATGGGTCATTTTTCTGGTCCCCCTTCTCCCTCAAGTTTTGCCCCGTTATTTTTCAGATTTTAAGATGTTTGGCTCATTAGTTTGATGATTTAAAGCTGGAACCAGACTTTGGCTGGGACATTTTTCTATCGAAAAATGTACACATTTATCTTGAAGGAGGGTCTTGGAAGTGTATTTATAAGCTTGATGGAAGTCTGAGGAGGAAACTAAATAAAGGATAAAAAGATGTACAAATGATCAAATAAATAGCCCATCCCCCCTTAACCTTGATACTTGACAACCAACAGAATGACCAGTCGATTGTGGTTTTGGACTTGGAGGAGAATGAGGAGGATTGGGACTCAGGCACGAGCAGCGCCGACGACGGAAGAGAAGTAGAGAAGGAGGGACACTCGGACACAGAGAACGCTGACAAAATAGAAGCGGAGGCCGAGAGGAAAGGGAGTGAGTCTGATCCCCAAGCACGTGGTGGTAAGGGGGAGAAAGAGGAGAAGGTCAGCAAGGCGGGAGGGAAACCAAAGAAATGGTCCAAGAAGAAAGAGGAACTGGAGAAGTTTGGCGTCACCGAGTTTGCCGGGGTCCACAAGGGATTCTTCGGCAAGATACAACAAAGGTCGGTTCAACTTTTCACCACGATGACATAATTTTGGTTTTATTTTGATTACCATTAGAAATATTCTTTTGCATATGTTGTAGTTGTTGTCGTTCCCTAGGCTGCCTGGCCGAACAGCCCCGAGTCCCTAAGGAAGGCTGTGGCCGAGATCGGGCTTTCCCACAGGGCTCGCAAGGAGTGTAGATTATGTTGTTGGCATAGGTGATTGTGTGGAATGCAGTCTTCTATGATGTGTTTAATAGTATGGGGTGCTGTGTTACAATCTGGACAAGCGTCGCCGACGGAGTCATCCAGTCTCTTCTGATAGAGCAGAAGAGCTGGATGGTGCCCACATATCAGTCTGCCTAGGTGGACTCTGTCCTCACGAGGAAGGGAGGACTCAGAAGGATGGATTTTGAGAGGTCGTGCATGCAGCTGTGTGTTGTCTTTGAATGACTGAATGGAACGGCGAGTAATATGAGTATGGATGTGCTTCTGGAAGATGGTTGGGGGTGGGCAGGGAGGGAGAGATGACAGTACAGTCAGGCCCTCAAGGGCGCGAGCTCTAAGAGGCGCGGGAGGTACTAGAGTGGCATGAAATTCGTAAAGGAAGCGTCATTAAAAAAGGGCGCGGTCTATGGCCCGTCCGGAAAGCGATGCGCAGCTATTGTCGGCCATCTTGGCGTGACGTCAGCCCGTTTCCACCCTCCCCCCGCCTGTCTGAGTTATCGTCTTTCGTGGCCTTGAGCGTATTCTGAGATTATGGATCTCCCCACACCCCACCATCCCCACCGCCACTGCATCCCCCCCCCACCCCCCGGACCGTAACACACCAGCCCGTGTGACACTGGTCCAGCCGAAGAAGAAATTGAAGGTGATAACTATTGATAAGAAGAAGCAGGTCGAGAGGGGAGACAAACAAGCAAATTTTGCCCGTCACTTCACACAACAACAACGACACCGTGGTGATGGGCTGGTCTATCAGAGTGAGAACTGAGCGACCTCTGCCATACCCATAGCTTACTCTGACTGTTCCTTTTACTTATATGTTTTCTAGATCTCGGGTGACGGCGTCTTTTCCGTGGATTGACCTCCCAATGTACCAAGATTGGAGGCCAAAGCGTCACATTTTTCCTTTGCCCCTCAACTTTCTCTTCATAATTGCTGAGGGGCACAGGGTCCTGGATGGGGCTTTGGTTTCCCGGGCGTTTCCGCACCCTCCTCAGCTCCCCGCCATGGAGTGGCTTCGGTCACCCAGGCTTTATTGTGGTTGGTGGGGAGGGTTCTGTGGGGGCGCGCTGTTATGGCCTTGGCCTTGCTCGGGGCCTTGGGGCTGTTCGGCCAGGCAGCTTGGGGAACAACAACAACAACAACAACAACGACACCATACACCATTATAAGTGAGTACCCATTCCATTTACTGTTAATATATCATATAAGTAACTGTATTTAACCATAATCTGTACTTTTTGTATGTATTTTAGGCGTTTGGCTAGGCCTATTAGGGAAAAATAGGTATGGGCGGTCGGGTTGGCAGACTACATTCCTATTTTCCCTATTTATTCTTGAGTCCCTGGCAGACTACGGTCCTATTTTCCCCATTTATTCTTGAGTCCCAATGAAGCGCATTTCCAAGGACACTGTGTTTGCCCAGTCTACATTGACCGCGCCTTTTGGGGGCCCACTGTATTTGTGTGTGATATTGTGTGCTGGGTGTTGTTTTGATGTTCCTTGGTGTTTGTGGGTGTGCTGCCATGTAGTGTAGTGGATGGTGTTGGTTTGTGGAGGCTGCAGCCAGGAATTGAGTGACTCTTATGTCCAGGTGGTCTTTGACATTAAAGACTTTGGTTTCGTGATGTAGATGATCAGTAGGTGTAGTAGCTGTGCAGCCTGTGATGATTTTTAGGGCTTTGTTTTGAATGGTCTGTAAGTTCTTGTTATGTGTTTTATCTAGGTTGGAAGCCCAGGTAGGGCTTGCATACTCCATCACTGATCTTTTGTATTGTTTATATGCTGTGGTGTTAGTTTCTTTGTTGTGTCCAAATTTTGTGTGGGCAAGTGACCTGAGGGCGTTAAGTCTGGGTGTCAGTTTGTTTTTTATGTTTGTGATATGTTGTTTGAATGTCATTGAAGTATCATATGTTACACTAGGATTTTGTGTGTGTGTGTGTCTGTTAAGAGGGTGTTGTTTATGGTGAGGAGTGGAGCATTTCTGTGTTCGGCTGTCCAGCTTTTGAGGAGGGTTGCTGTGGATTTGACTGGGGCTAATTTGAGTCTGTAGTGCACCAGTCATTTCTTATAGTTTCTTACAGTAGATCCTCTGGAAAAAGGCAAACTAGGCCTGTGTATCCAGCTCAGTACCAGTACTTGCACTGCTGCAGTCGTTCACGGTGTTGGCGGCGGCGGTAGCAGACGCAACATTTTTACTATTCTGTATTTTTGCTTTATAATCAAACTTCAAATCTTGTCTTCCCCATGCTTTATCAAGATTACTTTCAAACTTCCTTATTGATTTAGAATCGACTACATACTGGGGCAGTGCGTTCCACTCATTTACCACTCTATCACAAAATTAGTTCTTTGCCTTTTCAAGCCTATTTCTTTCTTTGTAAATTTTCTTAGAGTGTCCTCTCGTTCTTGTTCCCTCCCACATCAAGAAGATACCTTCACACACATCCTCATCATACATTCCTGACACTATCTTAAAATTCTCTATCATATTCCCTCTCTTTCTCCTATATGCCAGTGTCGGAAGCCCCAGTGTCCTCAACCTCTGCTCATAGCCCGCGTTCTTCAACGTTGGTACTAGCTTGCTAGCTCTCCTCTGCACTTTCTCCACTGCTTCTATATCCTTTACCATATATGGAGCCCACACCTGGTTCGCATATTCCAGGTGCGGCCTAACCAGCGCTGTATAGAGATTCCTGAAGATTTCTTCATCAAGTGACACAAATGTCCTCCTTATCAGCCCTACAATTCTATTGGCTTTGTTTATCTTTTCCGCTACATGTTATGAGAAATTTAACGGGATGGATGTAGAGTTCGGGCGTACGGTCGTCATTGTTTACATATGGCGATCGCCACGCTCGCACTTACGTTCCCATCTATTTCGACGCTATATTTTTTGCTATTTGCTCCCTGTCATTACTACATGAATACTAGGTTAGGTTAGGTTAGGTTAGGTTAGGTTAGGTTAGGTCAAAATAGACGGGAACATGATGGGAAAGGTCCGACGCCACTACGCGTAGTGTAAACAAGACTGGCGGTACGCCCGAATTCTACATTCTACCCAATTTAACTTATTGTCTATCACTACTCCTATATCCTTTTCTGCATTAACTTCCTCCATCGCTTCATAAATACTGTATCCTACCTTGTCTATCTTGCTTGTCCCAATCCGCATGTACTTGCATTTTTTTGGATGAAAAGGCATTAACCAATGTTCAGACCATCCCTTCATGCCCTCCACATCTCCTTGAAGCAAATCCACATCTTCCTTACTCCTCACTCTTCTATACAGCTTAGTGTCATCCGCATACAGGTATATCTCACTTCCATTAGTTATAACTTCAGGTAAGTCGTAAGTCGTTAGGTAAGTGTTGAGATAGGGTTGAAGGAGATGTGTTGCTGTGTCTGAGTCTTGGTGTGTACATGTGAGTGTTATGTCGTCTGCGTAGGAAGCTATATTTATTTAGGGTGCGTGGGGTGTGGGTAGATCATGCATGTATAGATTGAAGAGTGAGGGCGACAACACGGATCATTGCGGGACTCCGTTTGTGAAGTTTCAGATGTTACATGACTGACTGGCAAATGATACATGTGCATATCTACCTGCTAGGTAGTTGGCCAGCCACCTTTTTGTATTGTTGTGCATATTTGTGTTGTAAATTTTGTTTGTCAGGTTGTGGCGGGGGATGGCATCGAAGGCTTTACTAATGTCGAGTGTGGCAAGTAGTGATCTGTGTGGTGGTCTAGCTGAGCTGATGCCGTCAAAAGCTCTTTGTGTAAGGTCTGTAAGAAGAGTGTTTGTGGAGTGTAGTGTCCTGAAGCCATGATGTCTGGTATTGTGTTAAGTGAATAACTGTAGTTTGATATGTTGGTGAGTGCTTGTATGCCTTGTGGTTTTAGGTGTCTGAGGTGTATGTTACTTATGTTGTCTGGACCACAGGCAGGTGAGTGCTTGAGATTGTTGATGATGTGCTTTGTCTGGTTGTTGGTGAAAGGTGCATAGCCAGGGTCTGTGAGGAATTGTCTCTTACGTCGGATGACACGTCGGTCGTCATGATGGGGGTTTAGGTGGTTGACATGAGAGTGTTTGCTTGTTTGTATGAAGGTATAGAGTCTGTTGTGATTGCGGCATGTGATTGTGTTGTGTTGCTGTTGGAAAGTGTAATGCTGTTTAGTGTTTTGTAGAGTTTTTTGGGATCTGTTTGGAGGTAATTATTCCAATTTAGTGTTTGTTGTTCTAGTATTTTGTTTTTAATCTGTGTGTTAAGTGCTTGGATTTGTTGTGCGGTGTCCTGTGTGGGGGATGCTGGGGAGTGTTTCAGTGTGTTGCGTTGTCTGATGAGGTTTAGAATTTCAGGTGTGAAGTTGGGGTTGTGTATCTATCCGTTACCTCTTGGAATGTGTTTCTTGTCTGCATTTTGGATAATTGTGTTGAATGTGCGAACAGCATTGTTGATGTTGGTGATAAGTGTACTGTTTAGGTCATTTGTGAAAGCTTCCCAGTTGGCTCTTTTTTAGTTAGTGTATGTGTATCTGGCCAGCTTGGGTGAGTTTGGTTTTGGCGGTGATAATGATAGGGAGGTGGTCAGAACCTAAGGTTTTGACCACCTTCCAGGATGTTGTGGGGCGAGTTCTGGGGAGCAAATGGTAATATCTGCAGATGATGGAAGGAAGAGGGCTTGGTAGGGAATATGGGTATGTTGATAGAATTCAAGGATAAAAAGGTTATCTGATTGGCGTTGTAGGACCAGCCCTCTGTCTGTGTCAGGATTAATGACAAACTTGGCCAACGTATTGGCATTGAAGTCACCACCCAGGGTTATTTGTGGAGTGTTTGTGATCTGTTGTAATTGTGGAGTGTTATCGTTGGGTACTGTAGGGGATGTTGGGGGGGGGGGGGGGGGGGGGTATTTATGATGGTTATGTTGGATTTATTGCCAGTGCGTATTTTGATGGATTGAATTTCTGTTGTGTTATCCTGTGGGGGAGGAGGGATTTGGTATACGCACTGGTGTCTGTGAAGTTTATTGATTGGTGTACCAAGGTGATGAGTCTACTGCTGCCGCCGTCGGCCCGGTCTTGTCTAGTGGTGATGAAGTCATGAAATGTAGTTTTTTTTTGTGTTGTGCAGAGTTTTGTTTCTTGTAAGATGGCAATGTCTATGTTCTGTTGTTTGATGAAGTGTGAGAGTTTGTGTTTCTTTGTGTTAATGCCATCTATGTTTAATTGAAGAAAGTTGATGTGTGTGCGGTGTATGTTGGAGGGTGAGGTGGGGGTGATGGGGATGGGCATTGAGGTGCAGGGGATGAGGTTATGGATGGATTAGGTTGGGGTGGGATGAGAGGGGTTGAGGATGTGGATGGTACGGAAAGGATTGGTGGGTTGGAAAGGAGAGGTGTAGGGGGTGTAGGTCAAGGGTTTGACTGGGAGAGGGAAGGGCATGAGGAACAGGTCCAAGTGTTTGTGTAGTGTTCCGAGGAAGCAAGTGTTGTGTAGCTTTATCCAGAGTGAGAGAGTTTGTATCCATTACCTTCTGAAGTCTGTCAACAACTACTCTTGCCCCTATAACTCTTACTTACCTCTTGCCCCTATAACTCTTACTTACCTCTTTCCTACCCTCCTCTTTGTTCAGAGGCACAACCACTGCCTTCCTTCAGTCTTCTAGCACACTCAGTTTTCCATGCTAATTTAAGGGGAGATGGGCCATTTTTCTGATCCCTTTCCTCATGTTTAGCTCTATTAGTTTTCAGATTTTAAGACGTTTACCCCATTAGTCTGTCGATTTTAAAACCTTTTGTCCCATTTCTATATCAATATCAAGACCTTTCGTGCCATTTAGGTGTCGATTTTTTCGTGGCAAGCGATAGCGAGCCTGTAATTTTAAGATAAATCGGTCTTCAACTGGGACAATGTACACATTTATCTTGTAGGGGGTTCTAGGGAGTATTTTTTAAGCTTGATGAAGGTCTAACAAGGAAACTAAATAATAAATGAATATATAGATTTATAGACCCCAAAAAATAACCACTGTTCCCTTAACCCATTCACCACCAGTACGTAATTTTCATCATACAGTATTCTGGTTAGATAAAAAACACCATCTGAGGAAGAGCACTTTATTGACATTTCGCAGATAGCTTCAGGTCACTGTGACCTGATGAAGCTATCTGCAAAATGTTGTCAATAAAGTGCTCCTCCTCATATGGTGTTTTTTATCCATTCTGTCTACTTTTCAAGTACCACTCAACAGTATTCTGGTTACTCTTAGATGATTTTCTTTAGTTTGCAATCTACCTCTAAGACTCAAATGAATAAATACTATCTAAAAAACCTCTCTTAGTAACATAGGTCCTTCTTAAACTGCATATAATCATCTAATTTTAGCCAGATACATAGGTAAAACAGTCATGGGGCTGAAGGGGTTATGCATTACATATACAGACCTTGCATCATGTTCTCTGACTGTGGGACTATTTGTTTCCAGATACATAGGTAAAACAGTCATGGGGCTGAAGGGGTTATGCATTACATATACAGACCTTGCATCATGTTCTCTGACTGTGGGACTACTGTATTTGTTTCCAGATACACAGACTTGGTGATCAATGAAGTGAGCGCAACCGGGAAGCTGGTGGCACTAAGTGAGCAAGTGGTTCCCCGCCCTCCGAGGATGTTCGCTGGTTAGTATTAATCTAATTTATATTGTAAAACTTGCAAAATACAGGTCTCCCGCAATTTACGATTGGATTACATTCCTGAAAACCCGATTTTAAATAGAAAACTCATATAGAGAACCCCACAATTAATGGGGTAAATGAGGATGCGTTCTGGGATCAGCCAAAATCAAACACAAACGCCTAAAAACCTATAATAATATCATTAATTGTGCCACCGGATAGTGAGGGAGACCTGTATCCAAACCAAAACCTATAATAATATCATAAATTGTGGCATCAGATAGTGAGGGAGACCTGTATCCAAACCAAAACTTGTATGAACACAGACAAAACAATTAATCAAAATCGCTGTGTGGAAACAACGCTTAACCCTTAAAGATCGGGGGCGGACTTAAGTCTGCCTCTAATTTGCAGCAAGTTAGGAGCATTATTAAGGCTTTTAAAGGGTTAAAATCGAGTGCAAATGGCCGGGAGCGCAGCGGGCCAGACAGCCGACTCCCAGGGCTTACCGCCGCCCACTAACTCATGTTCTCTCTGTTCTCGAGAGGCCGGTAGCGTTGCCAGTAGTGAGCGTAGTGGGAAAAAATATGCCGCTATACGCTAAACTCCCATGTTAGTGGTAACACTGCATGAGAACGACGAGTGCTACGTAGCTCGTTCTGGTCTCATTTTGAAGCTTTTAGCGCCTAGTTTTTTGCTGAATACATTTCTTTTCATGCAGATACTTGATTTATCATTCAGGAGGGCCTGAATATGCCCAAATAAGCCCAAAACCCCTCGCTAGACAAGGGTTAAGCAAAATAAAAATTTATAAATAAAGCAACACAATCCACCACATAGGGTGTTCATTACTACATGAGCAAGTTAATCTGTTTCTGTTAATCTGTTATTAATTTCACTCTCAACACCAAACACGTCTCAATGAAATTAATGAAAGCATGTGATCCTCCCGGGATTCAAACCTGGGTTACCACATACAGATCTTAAACACTCTGACCATTACACAATCAAGACAGTTAAAGGTTAAGTACATAACTACGTTTTTATATCCATTTATCGAATACTGGATATCAATCTAATCATGTACGGTACTATATTTATAGATTATGTGAAAAAAAAATCTTATCCCACATTTTAGGAAGTTAATCAACCCTTGTAGGATCCTACTACTTATTTTGGTATCTCCCAAATAGCAAAACTTGTCCACCAACTCCAGTGCCTCATTGCCAAAGTTAAAACTCTCGAGCTGATCATTGAATACAAGCTCACCTTTGCATACTATGCATACAAATTTCTCAATTTCAGACTTCTTCCTTGGTAGAGGTCCCTTTATTCTAGTGCAGCGCTTCTTCCCGTGATGTACCCAGCTGCGGCAGATGCTACACTGTATAAAGTTCGCGCCCACCCCTTTTCTGCATACTGCTCATGGGTATGCCCCACTTTTTTCTACCTTTCCTAGCCCTAATCCACTATGTAAAACCTTTTATTTATTTATTATTTTATTATCGAGCGTGTTAACTTTGGCAATGAGGCACTGGAGATGGTGGACAAGTTTTGGTACTTGGGAGATACCATCTCTGCCGGTGGTGGGGCCAAGGCCACCACTATCGCCAGAATAAGATGCGGCTGGAGAAAGTTTAGAGAACTTTTGCCACTACTCACCATGAGAAGACTCCCTCTCCCCTTGAAGGGAAAAGTGTACGCTTCATGCGTTAGAAGCGCAATGCCATATGCTTCAGAAACGTGGCCTGTCAAAGCGGATGATACCAACAGAATGGAACGCAATGAGATGAGGATGGTGAGATGGATGTCAAGGATGCAAGATAGGATATCAAGTGCTAATGTTACAGGGGGACAATGCCTAGTGAGTTCACTGCTCAATAGGTGGCGTTCTGAGAGTGAGGGTCTGAGTCTGGAGGGTGAGACGGTGAAGCACTTGAACGAAGCAACCAGCCGCTTCAGAGATGGAGCTGAGGAGAAGGTTAGGTATCAAGAGTATCAGTGATGAGATGCATACTAGCAGGCTTGGATGGTTTGGTCATGTGGAGAGGATGGATGAACAATGAGGTGTGGTGGAGTGGTCATGCCACTGGATTGGTAATCCAATGGACCCGGGTTCAAATCCCGATATCTCAATGGGAAGATATTATTGGGATTGAATTTGTGCTGTACCTACAGTGCATTCATTCGACATATATCGACAGGCCCCGCCCACTTCCCCAACCGTTATCATACGGCTGGCATGACTGTGCGAGGTGTCCAACAGGGTTACCAAATCAGCACAAAAATATTATTTAATCTGTTTGCAGAAGTAACTAGAAGAATACAAACTAGTAAACGCCTACCTAATATTGCTAGAATATTACTCCAATATTGATAACATGTGCTAAAAGATTCGGAGTATAGCCAGCATTCTTATTGCTAGGTGTAAAATATTCCCGCTAGATCAAGTCAATATTTATTTATCAATTTAAATTATTAAAAATGGCCTACAAAGCCATATACCTTTCTACATCAACGAGTGAGAAAGAAATTTTAAGACTGGAGCCTGTCTTTAACAGCCCCATTCCCTTGTTCAAGTAAATACTTTTAGATCTAGCGGTAAGGTAGCTACATTGGCAACGCTGGTGTCTTCTGTCAATGTGCTGTCATTCAAACGTCAGTTCAGTTCCCTCCCGTCTTCTGAAGGGGGAAGATGGCGTCTCCTGCCCATACCCCTGGTAGACCTGCTGGTTCTCCCCGACTTGTCAGTCAAGCCAAGAATATTGTATTAAATGTATTCAAGTATTTTGATAAGGAGAAAACTGAGCCAGTTGATGTGGTGGTGAAGAAAACCTCTGAGGCAACACAAGTTTCACAGCCATTGATTATCAAGATCAGAACTCAAGGCAGGAAGATTGAAGGAGTCTTTTATTCACCAGTTTACCAGCAACGGCTTTCACCCATACTTGGATCAATTGACAACTTGATCACTTCACACTATGAGAGAGAGAGGGAGGGAGGGAGACTGAGGTACACAGACAATGGAGGGGGAGGCATTACGGTACCGTACCCTATACACCCAAACGCAGTCCCTCGCTAAGCCTAGCTTAAAAATGTCTACCTCTGCTCTGCCCAAGTAGACGAGGTAACAATGGTAATGGAGTTTACTTTTCTGTACAATGGTATATGGTAATATTGTATAGTAAAGAATAACTGCAAATATGCATGTATTAAAGCGCTCTTACATCCTATAATTAATTTTACTTGGAGCTCTTATCAGCTCTGTGGTAAGGTGACAAGTGACTTGTCCGAGATTGCGGTATGATAAGCTCTACTTCGTCTACGGCGCTGGTGGAAGCGGGCGGGGCCTGTCGATATATGTCGAATGAATGCACTGTAGTATCAGTTCATTACCACAAAGCCCACCGAAATGCCAAAAAAATACCCTCATTGTTCCCTGATTAAATAACACTGTATGAATATTCCCATATTCAAAATATGTTACAGGGGGACAATGCCTAGTGAGTTCACTGCTCAATAGGTGGCGTTCTGAGAGTGAGGGTCTGAGTCTGGAGAAGACTCAGAAGCACTTGAACGAAGCAACCAACCGCTTCAGAGATGGAGCTGCTTCGAGCCATGATGGATGCTTCACATGTCTCACTCCCCAGACTGGAACAAGACCTCACAGGCTTGACCGTGTTGAGCGGTGGAATGTCAGGCTCTCAGCCTATGCCCGAGAGGGAGTAGTTGGAATATATATAAAAAAAAAAAAAAAAAAAAAAAAAAAAAAAAAAAATTGAACATAGCTGGGTGAAAAGATGCAGGTCCATGAATGTGGAGGAAGCTGCACCAAGGGGCGGACCAAAAAAGACGTGGGATCGGACTATGCAGTCTGATCTTAAATCAAAGAACCTGACAAGTGAGGCAGCTCTTAACAGGGTTGCCTAGAACGCCGCCTTTAGGACGTGAGACCAGAACCGTATTTTGTGTGGAGCACTCCGTCTTTAAATTTGTATATGTATGTATGTATGTATTTATATTAACTCTTAACCCTTTACTTGCCATGCCCTCTTTCCATCTTCTAAACTTGGCCTCGGCATCCCGTGCACTATCTGCGATAAGTACTAGGTCATCTGCGTATAGCAGTTCCCATGGGAGCCCAACTATGAAATCGCCAGAATGTCCCTCTAGAACCATAACAAAGAGGGGAGTGCTTAACACAGAGCCCTGGTGAACTCAGACACGAACTGCAAACTCCTCACTCAGTTCACCATTCATCCTCACTGCCGTTTGCGAGTCCTCATCCATCTTCATCATCACACGCACCAGCCACTCCTCTACGCCAAGTTTTCTCATACCCCACTGCACAATTTCTTTGGGCACCCTATCAAAGGTCTTCTCCAGGTCTACAAACACAAGATACAGATCCCTATCTTTAAGTAGATATCTTTCCTGCAGCTGCCTGACTATTTTGACACAACCATTTTATTTATTTCCTACACCCCTTCCATCGGGTTTCCTGGGCACAGCACACACCCACTCTCCGTCTTTCAAGTACTTCCACAACTTCATTCGCTCTACCACTCATACTTCCAACATTCACACTGGCATGTCTGAATCTGTAGGGGGCTGCAGCCTGCCTCCAGTGTGGTTTGCGTTCATCAGACTTACGGTTTTTGTTTTGTTAGTTATGGTCATAATCGGTAGGTTGGCTGGCAATGGGCAATATACAATACTACAATGCATGTATGTATGTAGGCCTATTTACTTAGGCCTATTCCCCACTTTTCCTTTTCATTTGCTTTTTTTTTGGGGGGGGGGGGGACTCAAGACAGAGCTCGAATATGGACAACAAAACGAAAAACAATGAACACACAAAAACAAAATACAAATTCACACACATCTAGGTCACCCAGGAGAAGACCCAGAGACCAGGGTCACCAAGGTCCCTCCAGCACTCCCCCGGCCCCCAACCACCCGGAGAGGTTCCGGTCTCATCAGACAGACATGCAGTGAAGCCGAAACCACAAGCCCGCCCACCACACTTCCAGGTACTGCCTTCATATATACCGGCTCCCCGGGCCAGGCGCCTGATGGACTATTATCTAGTCCAACTTGCGCCCGACCCCCTCTCCCAAATGACCGCGTGTTCACTTATCTATTCACAAGCATTCTCCATTAATTCCTGTTTATTACCACTTCCCTTGCCTGATCTATAGTCATTCCTCTATCATCCAAAGCTTGTCTTACACAGTCTCTCCATCTCAATGGGGGTCTTCCTGCCCCTCTATCTCTCCTTGTATCTGACTCACATATTCTCTTTGTAAGCCTTTCATCTTCCATTCGTTCAACATGACCATACCAGCTCAGCACCCTTCTGTCCACTCTGGCCGACAAATGTTCTCCTACGTATCTCTTCATTCCTCAATCTGTCTCTACAAGTAACTCCACATATACTCCTCAAGTAACTCATCTCCATCACATCCAGCTTTCTTCTCTCCTTTTCCTTCAGAGCCCATGTCTCAGCCCCATACATCACTGTTGGCACAACAATTCCTTGATACATTGCACTTTTAACATTCATTCCGAGATTTCTCACCTTCCACTGTACTTCCCATTGCTTCAAAAACTTTCCTTCCGTCACATACTCTCTGTTTTAGCTCCACTCCTGCTTATCGTTCCTCCTAGATATTTAAAACACTCTACTTGTTCCAATATTTCCCCATCCAGCCTAACATCTAGATTCACCCTACGATCACCCCTATTACACACCATTACTTTACTTTATTGACGTTCACCTTCAGTTTTCTCCTCCCGCAAATCACACCAAGCTCTTTGACTACCTGCTGCAGTTTCTCCTCAGAATCCGCCACCAACGCTGTGTCATCAGCGAACAGCAACTGATTTAACTCCCAATCTCTACCATTCTTTCCTACTAAACCTAATCCGCTTCCCATAGTTTCATTTTCAATAATAATAGTAATAATAATAATAATAATAATAATAATAATAATAATAATAATAATAATAATTCTACTATCATTCCTTCTTTCAGAGGAACATTCAGATCTGCCACCAGAACTGACCCCAAAAGTGGTGAAGCAGCTGAATGAACTGATGGACCTCCGACCTTTAGAGGAAAAAGCTCAGACGTCATCCAAGCAAACCAAACGGGAGAAGGGCGAGACAGAAGCGGACCAAAGCGAGGCGTCATCCAAGCAAACCAAACGGGAAAAGGGCGAGACAGACGCGGACCAAAGCCAGACGTCCCTACCTGATAAATCCAGCAAGAGAGGGAACGTTGATGCCGAAGAGTCCTTGATCGAGGAACGTCCGGAGGGAAGATTGAAGGAGAGTAAAACACCCGCTGATTCTGCGCTCAAGAAACAACCAGCAACGAAGAAGGCTAAGAAACGTGCGCAACATAAGTACAGTTGGTCAAGGATGAAAGTATACAGTTTTTCGTCTGCTATAGCCACACATAGTTTGTCATGTTGGCAGCCCTGGTAGCCATATCTCAGAGCCCGCCCACCTTATACAGGGTGTTTAAAAACGTGTTCCTGGACTTAGTTGTCAGACGGAAATATGAATATATTGCTCTATAATCTTTGACGTGAATATCACTTCGGAGATATTAAACACTTAATGTTATTGATAGATATACAAGAAATGCGAGAGTGAAAACGAAAATCAAAACGTCTACCTATATACGATATTTCAGTGGAATACAGGTCCATTTTCACACGTGGTAATATGTGGCTAATAATGTAGGGTATGGTGATATCAATGTTGCATTACTCATCTTGCGAGCGCCATTGCTTTATGAGTCAGTCCTCGAAGCATAATGAGGCTTTACTTGTGATTTTTATTTATTTATTTATTTATTATTATTATTTTTATTTTTATCAGCAGAACACCTGCAAACGTTGGTTTGCAGGTGTTCTGCTAATAAAAATAATAATAATAAATAAATAAATAAATAAAAATCACAAGTAAAGCCTCATTATGCTTCGAGGACTGACTCATAAAGCAATGGCGCTCGCAAGATGAGTAAAATTGCTGGGTCATTACCCTATTGAACACACAGGCTTCCTTACGTCCACGTTTAGGAATTAGATTTTTGTGTATCTAAAGTAGACGAATATGGAGTGGCTATAAAAGATATTACGATATACACTTAACATTATAACATTCATAATAAATAATGAGTAGAAAGAGGAATCTAATAATACTTGTTAATTAATAAGTAGGTAAATATTGATATTTCACTTTCATCCCCAAGACTGGATTATATGTGATCCAAAGGGGAATGAAACGGAGGCGAGCGCCGCGGCTACGCGCTGTTCCAGCGTATGCCCCCAGCTTTGTTTTGCTATCTCCATAACAGTATTTAGTCACCCTGAAGGTTTATGAATAATTCTCTAACTTTTGATATTTATGGAAACGCTTTTTCGAAGCACTCCGTATATTAATTAATGTATCAATATAATAAACCCCATGTGTGTTGGGATGGTTTGGGCTAGTGGAAAGGCTGTCATGGCTGCCAACATGACAAACCATGTGTGGCTATAGCAGACGAAAAACTGTATACTTTCATCCTTGACCAACTGTAAAAAAAAATTATTTATTAAGGGGAGATGGACCGTTTTCTGGTCCCCCTTCTTCCTCATGTTTAGCCCCTTTAGTTTGCAGATTGTATGACGTTCGGCCCATTAGTTTGGGGATTTTAAGACTTTGCCACATTTCTTTGTCAATATTAAGACTTTTCGTGTCATTTAGGTGTCAATTTTTGCCTGGTGAGCGATTGCGAGCCTGTATTTTAAGAGAAACCAGCCGAAGGCTGGGAAATTTTTCTATTGATAAATGTACAAATTTATCTTGAAGGATGGTCTTGGGGGGTGTTTTTTTAAGCTTGATGGAGGTCTAGAGAGGAAAATATACAAAAATTATATAAAGATACATAAATGAGCATATACAGTATATACGCCCATCCCCTCTTAATTGTATGCTTAGTTGTTACTGTTTAACCCTCTCCGATATGTGACGCAATTTTGAGCCTATTAGGGATATTTTAAAGCCTTTGTTACCATCAGGGGTATTTAGAAACCTTTAGTTTAGTTACTTCAACCTCTGCAGTTGTCTTTGAGTTACCTGTGGTCAGAAAACTAATTTTGGAGAGGTAATTATAAGAGTGAGAGAACTCTATTTCTTATTGCTAATCTGGCAACCTCTGCGTCATAAATGCGTGAATATAGGTTTGATTCCCGGAGGGAAGAAAGAAAACCTAATATTTAGTAGGGGCCTCGTAATCATTGACGATATGCCTATTAATATAATAGCCTCCATTCAAGCGCCCGCGGTAGCCAGTTTGAATCTACTGCCGCGGGGAGAACGGAGTACGCTTCATAAGGGTAACGCTTATTCTCTTATGGAATCGTCTTATGATTGGGTACTCGCTACGAGAAAACCTTCGTAAATTATAAAAAAGAAAAATATACTTAATAATTGTTATACTATAGCTTTCCATCTCGTGGATTTCTTGTGTGGGGTTCCTTGCCGCTGATTCCTCATCCGCCATACTTCCTTCACTGATATATTAAGACTCAAACTCAAGACATCAAACGAATGGGAAGGGGATGGATGGGAGGGCCCTACATCGTCAATGATTACGGGGCCCCTACTAAATATTAGGTTTTCTTTCTTCCCTCCGGGAATCAAACCTATAATTTATTAGTGGCCCCTCCATCATTGACGATATGCCTGATATCTCAAGACTGGAGGGGGACATTCGTGACAATATCAATACACTAACAAATTAACTCGGGTAGAGACAAAGGATACATATAACAATTTTAAGTCTTTATTGTTTACATACAATGTATAAAAATGGAAAAGAAAGCAGTGCGTTACTTCAAAGAATATCTGCTTATAGGTGACTGGATTTGCACTTTGCAATCCGTCTAAAAATTGTTTGGGGACATATTCTTGTTCCCTTTCAACATATACAGACCCATAATTCCATTCTTTGGATTATTCTGGCCTTAAAAAATATTTGTACGTTCTATAATAGTTTGTACATATTGTTTATACTATATACTGTAGTTGTACTAAGATATATATCTTCTCAAATAAAATAAAATCTGAGCTGTAGAACCAGCTCGACTATTAAGTATCACAGCTCGTGAACTCATCACAATATCCGGCGGGGGGCTCTAGGGGTCTTTGAGCTATCTAGCAACCCCCCCCTCCTTTTTTACCTCATAAGATTAACACTTAATTAGTAATAGCACATGAACTACTAGACCTGCTGCCGCAAAGCTACACAGGCTAGTTTTGGTTTATCTAGGGCCACCGACAGGTATCGCGTCAAGAAAGTATTGTTGGATGCCCACAGCTTCGTATTAGCTATGTCGTCCACCGAATAATTTTGCATGAATCTAAGAGAAACGGCCCAGTTTTCTTTTATCATGGGCCCTACCCAGTACGCCGGGATTACTTTCCCTGATTACATCTAAGAGTAAAGAAGCCAATTTCCGTCTTGTGATGCGATTACCTGTTCGGTTGACCCATAGGAAGCTTGGTTGTTGAGGTTGTGCTACCCTCATAAACTTAAGTAAAGCCTGCACAGGGCATAAAAGATGATGAGTGTGCCCACGTTTTAGCGCCGGGACAGTGAACTCTGAGAATACATGATCACAATGTTCATTCTTTGCAATGAACGTGGGGGACGGAGCGATTTGTACATGTTCGTTCAGTCTCCCAAACCTGAGGCAGTTGGGTTCGTTGCTCATCGCCGCCAGCTCAGATACTCTGTTTCCTGTCGCTAGAGCCATAAGGAATACCGCCTTCTTTAATACTGAATAAAAGTCCGGCGCATGGTTATATTTGCATGAGTGGAGCAACGACAAGGCTTTGTCTAGCGACGAGGTAGGCATGAGCTGGCGTGGTGGTGGGCGAAGCTTGAAACATGCCCTCTTGAAGCCCTTTTCCTCCGCCTGCGGTATGGATAGACCTGTGAGGTCAAAAAAAGGGGTTCTAATGGCTGACAAGTGATTCTTTAGTGTAACTACTGAGAAGCGCTTTTGTTCAAACAAATTATCTAAGTACAGTATTTAAAAATCAGAGCCACGGAGGCGTCTGTTTGCACTGTCTCGACTATCCAAGTTGTGAACGTTTTCCAATGGGATTGGTATTGTCTCCTGGTGGACATAGTATACTGGTTAAGAAATTTACTTGTAACACTCTCTCCATACTGAGTTAGCCATTTGGCATTTTGAATGTCCATAAGGCAAAAGTCAGCGAGGTCTTTAGGTTGCCATTTGTCTCTAAGTGGAAGGACGAGACCGGTAGTAATACAGTAATACTGGGTTCTCGCACCATGTCTTCAATTGGTGGTACCACGTCTGAGCCGGCCATAGTGGCGCGATCATCGAGACTATGCCTCGGTAACCCCGTAGTTTGTGAACTACCTGACACATGAGTGGAGTGTCTGGAGGCGGAAAAAGATAGAGGGAAGTCCACTTGTTCCAGTCCTCTAATAATGCGTAGGGCGCCCCCCGCCGAAGTCACTTCCCGGCGGGTTAGGTAGAGAGGGAGTCTGTAGTTGCTCTCTGACGCAAATAGATCCACTTGTGGACGGTATGGTTCTGCAATCATCTTGTTGAAGATGTTTTGTCTGATTGCCCATTCTACTGAGGTGCTCTGTCTCCGGGACAAGGCGTCTGCCCAGACGTTCGCTATGCCCGGGAGATAAGATGCATGCAGAAGGATGCTCAGCGATTCGGCTAGAGCAAAAATCTGTTCTGACAATTCCAGCAACCTTCGAAACCTTGTTGACCCTTACTTTTGAATGCATTGTACCGCATTCAAGTTGTCCATTCGAAACGCAATTGACTTCCCTTGTAATGAAGAGCCGTGAGTTTGGAGGAAAAACAGTGGGACTAAGAGTTCTTGTTGGTTTATATGAAAGTTCATGTCTTGGGACCAAAGCCCTTGCCCCTGGTGGCCTAGGCTTGACTGATACCCCCAGCCTATTGCCCCTGAAGCATCTGTGTCTACCTATACCGTAGGCGGAGGAGAAACGTACGTCATGATCGAGTGCAATGTCTCCTTCTTTGCCCAGACCGACAGTAAGTTGTGAATTAATGGAGGAATGGTCCATAATTTTCCCGTCGGCAAAAGCAGGAAGAATTTGTTTCCTTCCATGATTAATCTCTTTACTTTCAGCCGGCCCAACTTTACAGTTAATTGGATCCAATTGAGAGAACCGACCAAGGACTCCCATGTCGTTCTCTTCGTATTCAGATTGTGGAGAAAGCGAAACAAGTTCCTGCGAAACCTGTTGCGATTGTCCACACTCTGAGTAAGAGTCAGATTGGCCGTGTCCCAGACCAGCCCTATCCATTGGATTTCCCGTGTGGGGACAAGGAGAGACTTTGCCAAGTTGACCTTGAACCCTTGGGGTCCGTACATGATTTATCACTTTGTTTACATGGATTTGACATAAACTCTCTGACTCTGCCACCACCAGCCAGTCGTCCAGATACCACATCACCTTGATCCCTTGAGCTAGTAGAGGCATAATGGCTTGCCGGACTAATTTTGTGAAAATCCTTGGTGCCAGGTTCAACCCGAAGGGTAATCTCTGAAAGACGTAAGTGTTCTGTCTGATCCTCAAGGCGAGGAATTTTTGGAACCTTTTGTTTATGGGGACATGCCAATAGGCGTCTTTCAGGTCTAGAGAGCACATCCAACCTTGTGGCGGAAGTATGAACCTGATTTGATTCACTGTGAGCATCCTGAAGGGTGAATTGTGAATATGGGTGTTCAGATGCGAGAGATCTACTACTGGTCACATCTGCACACTGTCCCTCTTTGGCACAAGAAAAAGTCTGGAGGTGAAAACATGGCAAGTTGGATCTACCGGGACAATGACATGCTTGGTAATCATATCCTGGACTAGTTCACTTCACTTGCTTGTTCGTCAAGGGGAATCCACTCAATGCGAGCTAAGCTCATTATTATCGCGCCTCCTTAACTGGGAATGTATTGCGTGAAATGCATGTTAAGTGTTTATGTATCTTTGGAATGGCTGTGGATGTGTGTGTACTGTGTAGTCTGTATTTTAGCCAATTGGCGACATCTGGAAACGAAGGCTTAGGGTTAATCTGTACGGTACCATTCTCACTACGGTACCAGTCTCACCCGAAGGCTTAGGTTGACCAGTACGATACCCATCTCACCTTGTAACCGATCACCAACCCCAGATGGGACGTCACAACTTCGTCCACTTATACCAGGTTCTTATTTATACTGCTAGGTGAACAGAGGCTACACCGTTAGGAGACTTGCCCAAATGTCTCTTCCCCTCTAAAGAAACTTGATTGAACTCTCGAGTTTGACGTAAACGAGGTTGCCGGAGCCACCGCCAAGTGCTGCCCTTGCTTACCACTGTCTGGGCCCAGGCCCTGCGGCATGCCTGGAACGACCCAGTTTCTGTACTGGGTCCGTTCGGCGGAACCGCTTTCGGATCCAACACGCCTGCGATAGGCCCCGGGAGAGAGTGTGACTGACTAGTTTTTTGGTGGTGGTGAAGTGGGACGAGACGGCTGGCTGGGTTTGGCAGACGTCGATCCCTGGTTAGGCTTGTTGTTGTTGTTGTTGTTGTTGTTCCCCAAGCTGCCTGGCCGAACAGCCCCAAGGCCCTGAGCACTTCCAAGGCCATAACCGAGCGCCCCCACAGAACCCTCCCTGCCGACCACAACAAAGCCTGGGTGACCGAAGCCACTCCATGGCGGGGAGCTGAGGAGGGTGCGGAAACGCCCGGGACACCAAAGCCCCACCCAGGGCCCTGTGCCCCTCAGCAATTATGAAGAGAAAGTTGAGGGGCAAGGGAAAAATGTGACGCTTTGGCCTCCAATCTTGGTAGATTGGGAGGTCAATCCACGGAAGAGACGCCGTGACTTGAGATCTAGAAAATATACAAGTTAAAGGAACAGTCAGAGTAAGCTATGGGTATGGCAGAGATCGCTCAGTTCTCACTCTGATAGACCAGCCCATCACCACATGACTAGAACCCAATCCTCTCAACATCAGCTAGGAAAGGCCCTAGAAAGCCGCCTTTGGCGGGGGGATAGCTCCCCTATTTCAACCCCTTTCGGTTAGGCTTGTTGTGAGACTTACCTTCGTTTTCCCACTTGCCTGACTGTTTACCCTGTCTGTGCTTGTGCGGAGTACCTCCCTGCTGTTGGGGAGCTCTAGAGTCTCGAAAGGACTGTTTGGTATTAGGAGTATGAGGCTTATTCCCGCCTTTTGGTTTAGAGTAAGGTTTCTTAAACGACTCCTTCCGCGGCTGAGAGGCACTCTGCCGTACAATGTCTACCATGTTAAATACTGCACTCCATGTGTCTGAATTTATTAATGAGGCAGTCAATACAGGGGAAAGAGTTGCTCGGCGACCTACATCGTCCGGCAGCTTCTTGACCAAGTATGCCCTTAAGTCCTGGCGTGCTCCTACCACCTCCAAGATCGCTAGTCTTATATCACCTAGGGACTGAATGGAGTTTTGTAACAGAAGCCTCCGTGAAAGTTCCGTGGCTTTCCGCACATTCTGATTAGAGATGGCTGTAATGGTTCTCATAAGCGATTGGACAACTTGGCGACTTACTAGGTACTGAGAAAAAAGTCTAAGTGCTCTGCTGCATAGCTTAAAATCTCGGTCCAAGTGGGCCTGAGGGGGAGTGCAAAAGGGTTCATGCAATTCGTAAAGTATTAGTTTGGGAGCTGCTAAGAAGGCCAACAAATCTTGCGAAACTCCCCCGGCCTTATTGACTGATAGTGAAGCCCATAAGTGGTTTTCTTGGGGAATCTGATGTGAAGATTTAGAAGTAATGGTGGCTGCGAATTGTTGCGCCTCCATTGCCCAATCATCCCACGGTCCCGCACCTACCTGCCCCACCTACAGAACAGGATTGTTGCCCAGGTCGAGCGCTGGAATTGTATCCAATTCCGGTGTCCGTGCATTGAGTGATTTAATTGGGAGGTTTGACGTACCTCCCAACCTACCAAATAGGAAAACCTACTATTTGGTAGTAGTCTTGGAAAATCCAACGTCAAGGCTATTAACCTAATTGCAATGACGACTTGTCTATTTTGACTGCTATGTCGTCATTCCAACCGCGGTTAAAAAGAAAACGTCTAGAGTCTACTCCTTATCTTGCTCTAGGAGACGTTGTATATTAACCAAAACTACCACCGAAGGTGAAAAAAGCATAGAAGAGAAGAAAAAGGGGTTTACCTTAGTTACCGCTTAACCCGGGAGCTGCGGGGAGACTCTTAAGAGTTCCCCCGGCGCACTGCGGGAAGACTCTTAAGAGTCAGAGAAAATAAAAATCAACTTTTGACATCGAATTTTTTATTTTTTTTTTTTTTTTTGGCCCCTGGGCCATGCAAAATCTCAGTCCTCTACCTCCCCTCCTTCCCCACTTTCCTCCTCTCCTTCAGTTATCACCTATTTTCCCTGTTATTCCCTTATTCTGAGGTATATTTTCGTGCTAACATTAGAAATCCGATTGGAGGGTGTGGTCATCACTGATAGCAAGCGAGTGCAAGAGAGAGAGAGAGTATCGATCGACTGCGTCTCAGTGGCCTTGGGGGAAATTGGCGGGAAAGCAGATTGCCTCACCCATACATTATACAACTCGCGGGCTATATCTCCGATTTTGACCATCCAAACGCTGTTTTCACTCGTTTTATTGTTGTTTCAGGTTAATACCTTTATAATCAACCCATAATAGGCGCATATGGATAAATATTAATGCTATTAATGGCACAATGAATATTTTAGTGACGGAAACACCTCAAATACGTCAGCACAGGGGGACGTTTCCAATTACCCCCATGCGCACTTCAGAGGTTAAGGCCCATCCCGTGTTCCGTCATGTGCAGATCCCTGTCGAACGTGCGCATGAGCGACCCTCTCTTGTCATCACATCTCACGTCAGCAGAAGAACGCGGATGGGCAGGGGTCCGGCGTGAGGGAGGGTATTATGTACGTTGGATTTTCCAAGACTACTACCAAATAGTAGGTTTTCCTATTTGGTAGGTTGGGAGGTACGTCAAACCTCCCAATTTGTTAGTAGTCTTGGCAAATCCAACGTCAAGGCTGCATAACAAATAGGAGGAGGACATCCAAGCCCAACCTACCAAAAAAAACAATGCATAAAACAAAATTACGAATGACAAAGACACAACTTAAACAAGAGAGTTTAATAAAAGAGTGAAAAACTGAGGAGTAGCTAAAAAGAACAGTTTTAACACATGCCCGTCATTCATAGTAATGCAAAAACATAGACTTGTCTGAAACCAAAAAGGTACCGTACCCAAAATCCCTTTTCTTCAAAAACCAACAAAAACACTGAACACAAGAACAAAACACAATTTTCAATGTGGCAAAAACACTTATGTACTGGAACAATACATAATCCCAAACTTGCAATCCAGTGTTGCAAACCCGTACCCCCCCCCCCCCCCTTTGTCAAATAAAACAAAGGAAAAGAACGAGGGACAAGGGGGGAAGACCAGGGATCTTTGCCAGAGCACCAGGAAACACGACCCCCGAGAGCAATCACCGGCCGAGGGGGTCGAACACTGGACACGGAGAGGTAGGAGGAGATGAAGGAATTGATAGAAGACCACAAAACCGCTGAGGCGATGGCAGGGAAGGATCGACGTGGCAGGAACCGGAAGGAGGCAGCAAAGGATCTGACATCGTGCGCAGAACCCCTACAAACAGGGTGACGGGCACGAAAGGTCCGACAAACGTGGCGGCCCATCTGCACCTGCGAGAGCCTTCCACCTGTCCGAGGAGACACCCACACAGCAGTACCCGAAGGCGGTGCCACAGACGCAACAGAGGAGTGCAAGGCTGACACCGGGCACAACACATGGCGAGGATGCCCACGCCGTAAAGCCTGGACGGCGAAAGGCTGGAAAACGGGGGCCTCCCTCCCATGCGTGGTAACAAAAGGAGGGGAGGAGGCGAACGAGACGCCATGCAAGGACGGGGAGAATCGCACGCAGTCCCGGGGCCGTGACAATGCCGCTAGTGCAGACATCCGATCCCCAGTGGCCAGAGCAACAAGGAAGAGTGGACGCCCGAGCAACGGAACCGGCGTAGCGGCCCTTGTATACGGGGGTGAAGCCAGAAGGACCAGAGCCCGCC
This sequence comes from Paralithodes platypus, assembly GCA_032716605.1. NCBI lineage: Eukaryota > Metazoa > Arthropoda > Malacostraca > Decapoda > Lithodidae > Paralithodes > Paralithodes platypus. Next base: position 18,632,106 of record CM064481.1, read on the forward strand.
CCAGATCCCACTGCGGAGGGACCTGGCACGGAGGCGGTCGATCCCGGAAGGCAGCCGTCAGGAAGGAATCCAGCTCCTGTGGCGGAACGACCAGCCCAGCGACGGACCCAAAGACCCCCCGGACGGCAGACAAGTGGGTACGTAGAGCGTCGACTGGAAAGCGACGTGTACGGAAGAGGTGAAACAAGGAGCGTAGGACGAGGGAAGGAGAGCCAACTGGCAGGCGAGTGGCCTGTAGCCACCTAGTAAAAGACCTCCAGCGGGACCCGTAAGTCCCCCAAGGAGAAGACGGCCAGGAACGCTGCAGGAAGTCAGTCAGGGCCCGGCCGGGGACCGGGAGCCACCGTGCCTCATGAACAAGCACGATGCGAAGGCCAACGAGGTCCGCAGGTCCCCAACCTAGCCCAAGTGGAAGCCGGAGACAGGTAGAGGGACCGGACTCGGGCACCACCGCGGCAACCGGGCGGACCAAGTCCGTGCCGGCCACAGAGGCGCGAGGAGCCAGACGCAGCCGTGGTACAGCCGCAGCTTTGCGAGGACTGGGCACATCAACAGCGCGTCTGGTGGCGGAAAGATGTAGATCGACCGCCACCTGTACCAGGCTACCATGAAAACGTCCGGACCCCCCCCGGAGCGCGAGGCCGGAGGGAGAGGTCCAGAGGCAACTGGCGCGGCACCCCCGATGCGAACAAGGCGACCTCCGGAACACCTCAGGAAGCCGCGAGGTCGGCGAACACAGTCCGTTGCATCGCCCATTCTACAAGAACGCCCTGCCCTCTCGACAGGGCGGCCGCCCACAGGGTGGCAGGCCCGGGCAGGGAGGAGGCATGCAAGGAGAAGGGGTGTCGGTCCGCGAGGAAGAACAACTCCACCGAGACCCCCAATAGAGTCAACGACCTGGAGGACCCCCGCATAAGGAAACAGGGGACAGCTTGTCTGAGTGTCCAACCCGAAGGCCACCGACTTACCCCGAAGGTCCAGCGTGTGGTCCCGCAGGAAGAACAAAGGAACCAACAGTCCGAGGGCATAGACGGGTAGGGGAGGTGTGGCAGAGTGGTCTTGCCACTGGACTGGTAATCCAATGGACCCGGGTTCGAATCCCAATATGTCAATGGGAAGATATTATTGAGATGGAATTTGTGCTGTACCTAGTTTCAGTGCATTACCACAGCACACCGAAATGTCAAAACAAAATACCCTCATTGTTCCCTGATTAAATAGCACTGTATGAATACTCCCATATTCAAAATATGCTACAGGGGGGCAATGCCTAGTGAGTTAATTGCTCAATAGGTGGCGTTCCGAGAGTGAGGGTCCGAGCCTGGGGAGTGAGACTGTGAAGTGCGGGGGCGAGGCAGCTTCAGAGATGGAGTTGGGTTCGGGCCGTGAGTAGGTGCTTCGCATGTCTCACTCCCTAGGCTGGAACAAGACCTCACGGGCCTCACTGTGTTCAGCGGTAGAGTGTAAAGGCTATCAGCCTATGCCCGAGAGGGAGTAGTTGGAATATGGAAAAAAAAAAAAAAAAAAAAAAAAGAGGAGGGAGACCCACCCATCTGCCGGGAAGTGGACGTCCCAGGTTCGATCGGGAACCTCACCCAACCTCGCTCGACGTATCTGTGGCTACCCAGACCGTCGGCGGGGGGGCGGTCCAGGGCACAGCCGCAGAGAGCGAGCCCCGAGCAACCCAGCGACCGAAGCGTCTGCGAACGGTACGCGGGAGCGGCAGGAGCCGATCCATAGGGGCAACGGAAACACCGCGGTGCCCATGAGGAGGAGGCGGCATAGCCAGAGGCTCCCTAAGGGAAGGGGCAGAGCGGCCCAATGCAGCGAACCCACGAACGAGTCCCAGAGGCACCCCGGGAGGGAGACCGAGTGCAACACGGCGAAGACCATCCACCGAAGGTGCACCGCGGCCGGCAGACCCCGGGTCACCGTAGCGCCGGACAAAACCCATGTGAGACCGACCCATGGCACGACACGCGACGGGGTCAAGCGTGACTTGGGAACATCGAAGGGGAACCCTAACCGTGCGATGTTGCGAACGACTGTGAGGGCATCGCCAATGCACAGTCCTAGGGCGTCGGAAACTACCAACCAATCGGCCAAGGAAAACAGGATCTGGAGCCCGCTCCTGAGGAGAGGACCCAGAGCCTGCCCCACCAGTGCGGAGAAGATCTGCGGCGCGATGTGGAGACCGAAGGGAAGGCCGTCGAACAGGAACACACGATCGGAAGTCCGAACGGCCAAGAATCGCTGGAAGCGAGGATGGAGAGGAACGAGCCAAGACGCATCCTGGAGGGCCAGCGACACTACCCACGACAGAGGGCACAGGGCCAGGCGTACCAGGGGTACCGGCAGCATCCGAAACCGTGTGTGCACGATGTGCCCGTTGAGGGCCGACAGATCCACCACCGGTCGCATCGCGTGGCAGTTCGTCGACGGTACCAGAAAGACACGGGAGAGGAAAACCGGGTGACCGGTGGTCAACTCCCTCGACGCTACCCAGCTCGGGCATGGAAGTGAACACGTGGGCCACCTCTGAAGAGATGGGCCGGCATCGGTGACATGAGCGGAGTGGGGGTCTGGACGGCCACCTCCAGGTGAGACCCCTCCGCGCAACCCGCCGCCCCCAACGTTCCTCACGGCTACCGAGGGGCGCAAAGGCGAAAACAACCCGAGGGAGCACCCGAGAGGAGGGGAGCGACCCGGTCGGCCAGGCGAGAAGGAGAACAAGGAGGCCGACCCAGAGAACTACACATTGTGTTGACGTGGAGGTACCCCCGGTACGGGCCGTGCGGGCATGAGCGCCACGTTGACCTCCTCTACCCCCCCCCCCCAACCTCGTCGAAAAGGGCGGGCCACCCCAACCCCAGGCCGGCGCGGGGCTGACCCCGTCGAAGGGCGGCCGGAAGTGGAAGGCCGGCCAGCCCCGACACGGAGGGGATGAAAGGGGCAAGAACAGAAGTACATACATACATACATACATTGGTTTAACGTCATTTTTCCATTACATGCATTGTAACGGCTCGGACGAGGTTGCCTTTCAGTAGTTGGAGTGTACTGTAGTACAATAAAGTCCTGCCACAGCACTGCCTCATCAAGTCATCACTGTGGCGGAACCGACGTACTGGCCTGCAACGTCCCAGTCCTGCGCCCGTGCAAGGCGGCAGCACTTGCAGCAGCACCCCGAAGAGGACCGGCAGAAGGACGGGACTGAGAAGACCCCGCGCGCGGCACAGCGCGTCGGTGCGTGACGTAAGCAGGGTCCACAACGACACAGCGCGGCGTCGCGTGTCGGAAGCAGGGGCCGCCGACAGAGAAGCGTAGCATTCCCAAGCATCCTGCTTAAAAAAAAACGACGTATATAGCGCAGAGTACAACAAACCCTGACGAATATCCAAGGGGGCCGGCCGGCAGAACGAGGACCGTACCGTCGGGCGTTGCCGAGTTGCCGCGCACAAAACGCCTTCAGCTCGGGAACCAAAGACACCGCGAGCCGAAGGTGGACCCGCTGAACGCGGTCCAAACCCTCGCGAAGATCGCCTGGCGCAGACGCCTCGAAAAGCCGCAGGTGGTGAACAGACGTCCGGAGGGAACCTAAAGACAAGACAATAAGTCCGTCACCCTCTGTCGCAAGGGAAAAACCTTGGCGACAGAGGGCTGATCCGGGTGAGAGAAGAACGGGGTAGCAATAGAACAAAGTTCAAGAACGGGCGCGCTCATCCAGGACCAGAACGCGCCGTCCAACCCGCCGACAGACACAAGAGGAGGCAAAATCAGTGATGACTCCGGGGGAGGGACTGAAGGAGAGCCGTCGACGGATCGGTGTGTTTAGTCGAAGGCCTCAGCAAACCAGGCCTCCAATGGGAGAGGGTGACCGAGCATGATGGCTAAGCCAGGCGTACCGGCGTCGCACAAACCTGTCCCATAGGAGGACAGACCCGTCAACACAGCCAGGGACTGAACAGCCGGAAGGATGTCAGGGCGGCTGAAGTCTGACCAGAGCGTAGGCCTGCAGAAGGGAGGGGGACCGTAGCAGGGGTAGGTAGGGTGAGGTGCTGAGGGTGAGTCACCGCCAAGAAGGGCGAGAAGAGGGAGTCTTCCATCGACTCCAAGCGCCCGTCGAAGCGTGACACAACCCAGCCCTGCATAGCCGACAATCGATCCGAGAGAGGCGACACCCCCCCCCCCCCCCCCCAGATTGGTCTGCCCGCAGGGGCGAGCGTGAGCGGGAGCGAGACCCACGACACGAACCAGCAGCGTCGCGGCCCAAGGAAGGCGAGCGACGACGGTTGTGTCGCCGTTGAGGGACGTTGAGGGACTTCGAGGGACTCGAACGGCCGTGGGGGAAACCGCACCATTCCCCTCTTCCAGCGACACATCAGCTCCTGAGAAAGGGGACCCCGAAACCTCGCGAAACCCCACCGAGGCAAGAGGAGGGGTACCCCCCTGGCGAGACGGTAAGTGAAGGTCAGGAAGAGAAGAATGAGGAGGAGCAGGACGACGTGAGTGGGAAGGCTGGCCAGGTGAAAGGAGGCCAGAAGGAGCCGCGGGGGGAAACAGAGCAAGGATCCCCGGGGCTGAGATAACAGGGCGGCCTGACACCGAGGCGGAGGAGGGAGGGACCACCACCGTGGGACGAGACCGTGAAGGAAGAATAGGCACTGAAGCAGGTGAAGTAGGAGAAGCAACGACATCCAGGCGGACCCTCCTGGACAGTGTAGGAGGAGGGAGCAGAGGGCCAGCTACAGCATGAACAACCGCGCGCGGAGAGGACAACGTAAGAGGAAGTCGTCTGGGCTGGGGAAGCGGGCGGAAGGGAGTAGAGCCCCTATCCGTAGAGGCCAGGGGAGGGCGCACAGGGGCAGAGCCGCTAACCCCGGCCTCAGGGCGAGAACCATGACGAGGGCGATGGGCGTCGTCAAGGCGATCAGGAGGACGACGAGGGGCAGTAGAGGACGGACGACGAGGCGAGCGAGAGCGTGGACGGAGCTGGGGAACCCCCCGACGATGGGACGACCGGCTGCGGGACCCAGGGGAGAGGGCCAGGTGAACGGCCTTCAGTCGGGTCAGAGATACCCAGGGCGACGCGGATCCGGTCGGCAACAAAGGCCGGGGAACGGTGGCCCACAGTCCTAATGTGGCGGGAGACCATCGTCCACACCGACGGAAGGGAAGCAGAGGCCACAGCCGCCGCCGAGGAACCAGGGCCATGGTGCAGCACATCCACCAGGGCCAGACACGTGCCACACAGGGAGGTAGGCCGTAGAGGACACACAGAGCGAGTGGCGCAAGCAGGACTTGTGGCTCTCCAAGCACGGGGAGCGACAACCAAGGCGAAAGCAAGGCAGCCTACCTGCACTAGAAGAACACACACCATAATCAGCACGTCGAAGGAGTAAGTGGAGAGAATGTCCAAGAAGAACCAGGGAAGGAGCATGGGGAAACAGGAACACACATGCAAACAGGTATCCGTACTCACCCTAAACTGGGAGCACAGAGGTAGGTGAGGAGGGCGGCCGAGGCGGAAGAGCACTAGCAGAACCTGCAAAGATGGAGAAAGTGTTAACCACCACTCAACATCTTACATGCAGGGCCTATAACACCAGTAAAGTGCATACACCAATATAGTATCAGGCAACAAGATGACATAAAAAAAGTCAATAGTGAAAGCTAACTATTACCGCAAATTTGCGGGCCAATGGAGGCATAACCGTACCGACACAACCCTCCCGCAATTTTGCGGGACCCCCCAACGATCTCCGCATATTTGCGGGGAGCCGAAACGTCCCAGAGGACTGAATCGAGCTCCCGCAAATTTGCGGGACCGGCCGAGATGGTCCGGCGCCGAAAAAAGCGAGAGGAGCGTCTAGGGAATACCAAAAAAGGCCACAAAAAATGCGTCATCTCCTTATGAACTCCAAGCAATGATGGCCATCAAGCTGAGCAGTGTCTTCCTTGAATTTATCCTGACTCAACCGGTAAAGGGAGAGGCAAGGAAGACACACCAGGGGAGAGGAGGCACATCCCCCAGGAACCACCCAACCCACAGAGATAGAGCAAAGCCCATGAGGAGAAGTGGCAGGGAGGGTGGTTTCGCACAAACAGGGGCCCCCGTGAGGTACCCCTGGATTGGGCAAAAGACTATGAAAGGATGGAGGTGAAGCAGGAAGAGAAAACAAAATCCAGTAAATGAAACTGGTGAGAAAAAGGGTGGCCTAGCTGTGAGCAGAGAATGTGTCAGGGGCGAAAAACCCTGTGGTGTGAAAGAGGGGCCCCCGTGGGGTACCCTTGGAGTATCACGAACCACCTGTCGCCCAGGCCCTTGAGACACAGTGAAGGACTCGAAAGGGGGGACTCGGGAATAACGCTAATAATGCGGCCGACACAAACTCTACAAACAGCACCGCCACCAACGAAATCTCAGATTGTTTACCAACGGTACACCTAGGCTATGAAAAAATGAAAACTCATAGGGGCATAGCAATTCCTGAATGAGAAAACGAGCTAGGCTAAATTAAGCTAAAAGCTAAACTATGCCCAGACTAACAGGAAAAAAGAATATGAAAAGAGAAAGAATGAAAAACATATACGAGGAACGCCAGGCGCCCCCGTACCTTCGGTAGGCTATTTCCACACGCGTCTCCATTATACACACTTAGGAGCCCATTTACGTGTGCCCTAGATCACGTAACATCTGTCTAACAAAAAAGAAGGCCAGATAAGCCGAAACGAACCTAAACAGGGTGAATTAAAGGAGCACAACAAAAGCGACTTCATTCAATGGAGCGCGTGAAAAAATGATGACAAGAGAGGGTCGCTCATGCGCACGTTCGACAGGGATCTGCACATGACGGAACACGGGATGGGCCTTAAGCGGTAACTAAGGTAAACTCCTTTTTCTTCTCTTCTATGCTCTTTTCACCTTCGGTGGTAGTTTTGGTTAATGTACAACGTCTCCTAGAGCAAGATAAGGAGTAGACTCTAGACGTTTTCTTTTTAACCGCGGTTGGAATGACGACATAGCAGTCAAAATAGACAAGTCGTCATTGCAATTAGGTTAATAGCCTTGACGTTGGATTTTCCAAGACTACTAACAAATATCGTTCATGCCGTCCGACCAGGCCCAATCCGCAAACAGTCGTGCAGCTGAGGCAGGAGGTAGAGCCGGTGATGCAGAGTATATGAAGAAATCAGCACTGTATACATTGGGGATTGCCTTAATAGTAACATCCAATAGATTTCCTGCAACATCTTTGGCCCTAAGCTTCTTACTCTTACTAACTTCAATGGTCCATTCACTAGGCACCGGAAGTTCCCCGACACAGTCTGACTAGCTAAGTGAGGTTTCTGAGCAATTGCCAGAATCCATGAGCAGTCCGGCCCGTATAGGAGAGGCATAGGGCCTCTCCTCTGTGGGAGTTTGTCAAGGGGGGGAGGAGTCACGTCCGTGATTACGCGGACCTTAGAGGTAGTCAAGGAGGCAGGCACTACCGTGCTACTTGCCGTGGCCAATGCCGGATTTACAAGTGAAGGTAAGGGGGTCTGGGGAGTATTAATGCCGGTAGGTTCTAAAGGCCTTACCGGAGTATCAACAGAGGGAGCTACCGGTGTACAAGTGGAAGGACCTGAGATAGTAGGAACATACTGTTGCATAATCTTATGAAGAATGTCATTAAGTTCATCTGTGGTCACACATTTACTGTGGGACCCCCTGGAGGATTGAGAGCTACCTTCAAATTCCTCCTCATTGTTCACTTGTTGGGCCGAGGACAGATCTACGTCCTCCGGCTCTTCCGGTAACTCTACCACCTCACAAAGACGACCGACGTGTCATCCGACGTAAGAGACAATTCCCCACAGACCCTGACTATACACCCTTCACCAATCACCAGACAAAGCATATCATCAACAATCTCAAGCACTCACCCGCCTGTGGCCTAGACAACATAAGCAACATACACCTCAGACACCTGGGACCACAAGGCATACAACAACTCACTAACATATCAAACTACAGCTATTCACACAACACAATACCAGACATTTGGAAGCATGGTATCATCATCACATTCCCCAAACCCAACAAAGACCCCACGCTACCCTCCTCGCACCGCCCCATCACACTCCTTTGCTCCCCCTCCTAAGTCATGGAACGCCTAGTATTACAACTAATTACACCTGACCTACCCCTAGCTCCAACACAACATGGCTTTAGGCCACTGCACTCCACAAACACTCTTCTCACAGACCTTACACAAAGAGCTTTCGACGGCATCAACTCAGCTAGACCACCACACAGATCACTATTAGCCACACTCGACATTAGTAAAGCCTTCGATGCCATCCCCCGCCACAACCTAACAAACAAAATCTACAACACAAACATGCACAACAACACAAAAAGATGGCTGGCCAACTTCCTAGCAGGCAGATGTGCACACGTATCTTTTGCCGGTCAGTCATCTAAAATCAGAAACTTTCCAAACGGAGTCCCACAAGGATCCGTCCTATTGCCCGCACTCTTCAATCTGTATATGCACGATATAACTACACCCAATACGCCCCTAATAAACTTAGCCTCCTATGCAGATGACATAAACACTCACATGCACACACCATGACCCAAAATGAGCAACAGATCTCCTTCAACCCTATCTCAACACACTACATGGCTGGTGCACTACAAACAGACTTAATCTAGCCCCAGCCAAATCCACCACAACCCTGCTCACAAGTTGGACAGGAGAACACGAATACATCCCTCAACCCACCATAAACAACACACCCCTAACACATACACACACACCCAAAATCCTAGGAGTAACATATGATAGTCATATGACATTCAAACAGCACACCACAAACATTAAAAAGAAACTGACACCCAGACTTAACGCCCCCAGGTCACTTGCTCACACAAAATTTGGACACAACAAAGAAACTACCACCACAGTATATAAACAATACATAAGATCAGTGATGGAATACGCAAGCCCAGCCTGGGCTTCTAAGCTAGCTGAAACACATCATAAGACCTTACAGACTATTCAAAACAAAGCCCTGAAGATCATTACAGGCTGCACAGCTACTGCACCCACAGATCACCTACATCAAGAAACCAAAATCCTCAAAGTCAAAGACCATATGGACATGAGAGGCACTCAATTGCTGGCAGCAGCCTCCACGAACCAAGACCACCCACTAAACTACATGGCAACACACCCACAGACACCAAGAAATATCAAAACAACACCCAGCACATGGTATCACACACAATTATTGTCCTCTCTCCCTCCCTGCCCACCCCGAACCAACTTCCAGAAGCACATCCATACTCATATCTCTCACCGATCCATCCACTCACTCACAGACAACACGCAGCTGCATGCACGACCTCCCGAAATCCATCCTTCCGAATCCTCCCTTCCTCGCAAGGACAGAGTCCACCTGGCCAGGCTGAGATGCGGACACCATCCAGCTCTCCTGAGCTATCAGAAGAGACTGGATGACTCCGTTGTCAACGCCTGCCCGGGATGTAACACAGCACCCCATACCATTAAACACATCATAGAAGACTGCATTTCACACAACCACTTACGCGGGCGGGTACCCGACCCCGAAAGGGGTTGAAATAGGGGAGCTATCCCCCCGCCAAAGGCGGCTTTCTAGGGCCTTTCCTAGCTGATGCTGAGAGGATTGGGTTCTAGTCATGTGGTGATGGGCTGGTCTATCAGAGTGAGAACTGAGCGATCTCTGCCATACCCATAGCTTACTCTGACTGTTCCTTTAACTTATATATTTTCTAGATCTCGAGTGACGGCGTCTTTTCCGTGGATTGACCTCCCAATCTACCACGATTGGAAGCCAAAGCGTCACATTTTTCCCTTGCCCCTCAACTTTCTCTTCATAATTGCTGAGGGGCACAGGGCCCTGGGTGGGGCTTTGGTTTCCCGGGCGTTTCCGCACCCTCCTCAGCTCCCCGCCATGGAGTGGCTTCGGTCACCCAGGCTTTATTGTGGTCGGCAGGGAGGGTTCTGTGGGGGCGCTCGGTTATGGCCTTGGAATTGCTCGGGGCCTTGGGGCTGTTCGGCCAGGCAGCTTGGGGAACAACAACACAATCTACACTCAATGAGAGCTCTGTGGGAAAGCCCGATCGTGGCCATGGCCTTCCTCAGGGACTCGGGGCTGTTCGGCCAGGCAGCTTAGGGAACAACAACAACAACAACAACAACTCTACCACTTTCGGCGTACACTGCCGTGTTTCAGATACCTGGTTATCCGGTGGCCAAACCAGGTCAGGGACAGACGAGGGGAGCGTGTCTAAGTCAATATTCTCCCCCGTCAATGCTAGGTTATCACTAGAGGGATTTAGCTGCGAGGGTGATTGTCTCCAGACTCCCCGGTCCTGCACCGCAGTTGGTTGGGAGTCGGGTATTACCTGAGAGTTATCATACGTTTGACGTAAGCAAGTCTGAGAACCTCTATAGTTATCTGCTAAAACCCTATTCGACACAATCGGTGGAGGCCTTCGTGGTACATAATTTAGTTTTGGTATTGCAAAATTATAGTCTTGTGATTCACTCAAAGATTGTCTATTCACAACCCTAGGACTCGACTCAATCCCTTCCGTCCCTACCTCCATACTGCCCGTTTGGGTGGTTAACGTGGAGGTAGAGGTGGAGGGGAGTGGCCGCGACCCCGGCGCAGGCTGGCGGCGCGACTCCGTGACATCCGTACGGGCACTAGTATGTCCTGAACTATGACCTGACCGCGATTGTTTTGTCGAGGAATCAGAGTCCTCCCTCCGTCGTTTAGTTGATCTAGTTGATTCTACTGAAGAATGACGGGATTGCTTAGGGGGGGACCTAGATCTAGACCGAGACTTGCGCCTGGGTGACGGCGACCGTTTCCTCTTTGGCCGGTCAGGGGGGGTCTCCTCGGTACTCTCACTGTCACTACTAGTACTACTCACCAGCTCTTTAGACAAGGCTTTAGCTTTCGTTTTCTGTTTAGTTGACTTAGCCGAAGATGATTTTACTAAAGGAGATTTTATTACAAGATGATCCCACAGGGCCTCATCGTCACAGTGCAATGCCTTATGGACCACATCCTTTGCGTAACCATTAAACACGTTCTTAATCTCTTTTAGCGCCGCAAGGCATGAAAGGTCTCTCTTGTCGAAAAGAGCCGCTCTTAGTTCTAAGCACACGGCACACTTCTTCGACACCCACAATCCCCTAGAACGATCGAGGCATTTAATGCATTTAATACAAAGTTTATTCCCCAAAACTGGTAAGAGAGAACAGGTAGGAGTAGTGCATAAGTCAAACCGAGGCATGATGGAGCTAGGACCCCCCTGCGCCGTAATAGGCTCACTCAACTGCCGCCGGTGCTGCTACTGTAGTGTGGCGATCTGGAAATAGAAATTTCCAGGAATCAATGCTCATAGGGATAACCTGAGAGGTGTTAACACATCCTACCACAAGTCCGCCGGAAAATTAATTATAGCCACTGCTACTCTAACCTTCCGTTGGCCTTGACTAAGAGAACCATATAGGTTTCTCCAATGTTTTGAACTGCTTACCTGTGACAAAGTGTCATTGGCCCTTATTAACCTTAGCATTTTACCATCAATGACTATTCGGACTAGAGAGATAGTAAAGGTACACGCTTTCTTGTTATCACTGACTTAGTCAGTGTTTCCTTTTGGAACTGTGTGCCGGGCGTACTAAGTTGCCGCGTGAGGCTAATGGTCAGGGCGAGTTCACTCGGCGGGCCGAGTTACTCCCTAAGGAAATCGCATTTCCGCCGGGAGGTTCGTGACTTAGCCTACCACGCCGGCGATTTTGGTAAGTTCCTTACTCGTCCGCCGGACGAGAACAGGCAGCTGGCTTTGAAAGCTGCCGGAAAAATTAACCAAAAATCTCAGAAGTGCTGACTTATCTGGGAAAGTCAGACACCCCCAAAACCCCCACACCACAGGATGTCTCCTGATTCCCTCTAAACATGTAAAATCTTACATGCAACACTCAGGGAAACACATACAGTAGGCTATGACATATATGGAATAATATTATTCATAAATAATGACCCCTAGCCTTACCCGGAGACCCCTACTGAGGCTGGCCACGAGGTTCGAAGAAAAACAGCAACAACGGCAGCTCCCAAACCTCCTGAAGACCCAGCAGCAGCAGCACATGGTGAAGGGGCCCACGCGCAGACCCGGACTCTGGAAGATTCCACACCACGTGTGGCAGCCCTTAGACCAGAGCGTCTGCTAAAAATAATAATACAACAGCCTCTTAGAGACGGCCTGAAGCATAATCCTGCGTCGAAGTAGCCTCCTAACTAACAGTTAAGTAATAGCTAAGGTGCACACAGACAAAACATAGAAATAACATGATGCGCAGATCACGGTGGACACGAAGCGCCTGTTACATAGTACAGTACCCTATTTTAACACTTCCTGCAGGCGTACCAATGGGGCAGCTTGTGCTAGCTAATCTAAACCTTGTTCAATACAACTCAGATATATACAAATGAGTAAGGACTCACGAGAAAGGGAGCAAACAAAGAATGAAGCAGAGCACAGTGGCCCCCAACCTCTCGGTACGGCCGCGGGAAGGGGCAGTAAGTATTGCGGATGAGGAATCAGCGGCAAGGAACCCCACACGAGAAATCCACGAGATGGAAAGCTATAGTATAACTATTATTAAGTATATTTTTCTTTTTTATAATTTACGAAGGTTTTTTCGTAGCGAGTACCCAATCATAAGACGATTCCATAAGAGAATAAGCGTTACCCTTATGAAGCGTACTCTGTTCTCCCCGCGGCGGTAGATTCAAACTGGCTACCGCGGGCGCTTGAATGAAGGCTATTATATTAAAAGGCATATTGTCAATGATGGAGGGGCCACTAATAAATAGGGTTAATTTACTGATAATGAGAGATATTGGGAGGTTTGACGACCTCCCTTATAACCAAATAAGGAAAACCTCTTATTTGGTAGCAGTCTCGGAGTATCCAACGTAGGGCTTATGATCTCAGCCGCTACCACAGCGGGCCGATTTATCGGTACTCACGCGAAGTAACCAAATAATCTCTAGAGTTGCACCTCAAATCACTACTAGGCACGTTGTACACACTCCGAGACGACTAGGAAAGAAGAGATAGCGAAGGAGAGAAAGAATTGTTATAGTTACCCATTTAATCTAGCTGCTCTCCTCTGAGCCATGCTCCATGTTCTATGAGCCTGTGCCAGGACCTGCCAAAGTATCGAGGTATCAAGTAATCAGTTTAGATTGGATGGGCAGGGGATCGGCATGAGGGCGGGATACTCTGTCGTTGGATACTCCGAGACTGCTACCAAATAAGAGGTTTTCCTTATTTGGTTATAAGGGAGGTCGTCAAACCTCCCAATTTAGTAGCAGTCTCTACGTTTCCAACGTAGGGCTTGAATCCCAAATTGGAGGCGGACATCCAATAAACCATAAACCCCAAGCCGTAGCACAAGCAGAGGACCAAGAAAAGACACAAATAAACAAATCAGTTTATTATCAGAAAAAGAGCGTAACAGTACGGTGCATATTAAGGAAGTACATGTTACCAGTATCAGTCTAGGGTCTGAAAAGTGCCGCAGCAGGCTAAGGAATAGGTCATGTCGACCGGAGAATGGCACACCAATATGGGAAGAATGAAGGCAAGTTGTACATGAAGACAAGAATCTGAAGGCAAGGCACAGTAGGCGGAAGATCTCCAAGGACACTCGTTAATTACAAAAACCGGGTATGAGGCATAGACATACCAAACAAGTAACCCCTAGACAGGAGAGTCTATACGGAAAGAAGTAAGAGAGATAACCTTAATACGAAACAGGGATGACATACATGTAAAATGAAAGAGAGAAAGGCATTGTACAATCATACAAAATGACCCCCCCCCCCCCCAGTGTAGGGAAAGGAAGAAAATACAGTATGGGATGAGAAGAGACACAGGATGGAGATGAATCACGTGACACATTGGCCTAACGCAACACAAGGCACACCTGGCCTGGCAGTGGACATGGACAGGTACGATGAGACAAAAGTGCTGTGGGAGGACCATAGCCCTGTGTCGGCGATATCCGAAAGTGAGGAATTGTTGAGAAACCTCACAGTCGCAGCATAAGAGCGGACATCATGAGCGGAGCCCTTCGTAAGGGGATTACTCGCAGTAATGACATGACGTAAATGAAGTCCCACAGCACGTTTGCCTAACCGTGTCCCTGTCTTAGGGGCCAACCAGAGCGCCGTCCCCGACGTCGGCACAGCGGCACGCACATACGTATGCAAGGCTCTTACCGGGCATAGCGGATGATGCGTGCTCCCACATTTTAAAGCCGGTACAGTAAACGGCTTAAAAATGTGCGCCTCACGTTCATTCTTGGCCACAAAATGAACGGAAGGGGCCAAAGTGACTGACCCCAAGGAAGGCGAAAAACTCATGCAATTCGGGGCCCTCGACATGGCAGCCAACTCCGAGACCCTCTCTCCTGTAGCCAACACTAAAAGAAACAAAGTTTTATCAAGCAGATGAACAGGTGTTGGGTTAGTGGTGTAGATGGGTGAGGTAAGGAGCCTGAGAGCCTTCGCCAGAGACCATTGAGGCGGTATCTGGCGTGGGGGCGGTCTGAGCCTAAAGCAGGCTTTCATGAAAAAAGACAGCTCCTTGTGAGGGAGCACCAGCCCCGTCAAGGTCACAAAAGGCTCCCTAATAGCGGACAGGTGGTTCTTAATGGTGTTGTACATGTATGTGCGTGTCGCAAACAAGTGATTAAGGTAATGGAAGACTAACGCAACCGACGGAACTGTTTGTTCGGTGTCATTGATCCATTTAGTGAAAGTATTCCAATGAGACTCGTAAGTCTTCCAAGTAGCCTTAGTCCAGTGCTGATTAAGCATATCAGTCAAGCAACGTCCATATTTCGGTAACCAACCTGCCTCACAAACATCCACGATGCGAATGCCAACGAGGTCCCGAGGTCTCCAATCTGTCCCAAGTGGAAGTCTGAGACAGACAGGGGAACGGGACTCAGGCACCATCGCTTCAGCTGAGCGTACCAGGCTTGGGCCGGCCAGAGGGGCGCGATTAACCAAACCTTGCCACGGTACTCTCTCAGCCTGTGTAGGACTTTGCACATAAGCAGTGCGTCGGGCGGTGAAAAAGCGTAAATCGACTGCCACCTGCTCCAGTCCTCGCTGAAGGCATCCGGCCCCCCCGCCTGAGTACAAGTCCAGCGGGTGAGGTAGTCCGGCAGCTTGTTCGTCCCGGAGGAGGCGAACAAGTCCACCTGCGGATGGCCCCAGGAGGCTGCGAGGTCGTCGAAAATGCTTTGTCTTAATGACCATTCTACCTTGGTGCTCTGTCCTCTCGACAAAGCATCCGCCCAAAGATTGGCCGTCCCGGGCAGGTAAGTCGCATGCAGGGTGATGCTGTAATGATCGGCCAGGTAAAACAATTTCTCCGCCAGGTCTTAGAGCACAACAGACCTGGAGGAGCCCTGCTTTTGGATACAATGAACCGCGGACATGTTGTCCATCCTGAAGGCCACCGACTTGCCCGTGAGGGCCAGTCCGTGATCCCGCAGGAAGAACAACGGTACCAACAGTTCCAGGGCATTGATGTGGAAGTGTGAGAGCCCCGACCACCTGCCGTGGTTTTGATGTCCCATGTCTGATTGATAGCCCCACCCCACCTCGCTCGACGCATCTGTGTCTACCCAGATGGTCGGCGGAGGAGCAGTCCAGGGCACAGCCGCAGAGAGCGTGCCCCGAGCGACCCAGTGTGTCAGTCTCAGATGTATTGAGCGCGGTACCGTCCACAAACGGTAAGGGGGCGAGATAGGGAAGTGCCTGTTGCCCAGCTGAATGAGGCGTTTGAGTCGGAGCCGGCCCAAGGGCACGGTCAGAGACGCCCAATTCAAAGACCCTAGTAGGGAGTCCCAGATTTTTTCGTGTTATCGAGACCGAGTGCAACACGACAAAGAGCTTCCTTCGAAGTTTCGCCGCATTCACACGACTCTGGGAAACGGTGGCGCTTTGGAGATCCCAGTGCAAGCCCACCCACGTCACTTCTCGTGACGGCGAGAGGCAGGACTTGGGAATGTTTAGTTTGAACCCCAGGTTTGTGATATGTCTGACTACAGTGAGCGTGTCTTGTACACAGTGTGTGAGAGAGTCTGCGGAGATGAGCCAATCGTCCAGGTAAAACAGGATCTGAATCCCTTGTAAGAGCAAGGGGGTCAGAGCCTGCTTCACCAGTTTGGTGAAGACCCGCGGTGCTATGTTGAGGCCGAATGGTAGTCTGGTGAATTGGAACACCCGTTGATCCGACTGCAGTGCTAGGCAGCCCTGGAACCGAGGAGCCATCGGCACATGCCAATAAGCATCCTTCAGATCCAGGGTGACCACCCACGACAAGGGCTTGAGTGCCAGGCGTACCTGGTTGATGGTGAGCATGCGGAAACGGGTGTTCACAATGTGAGAGTTGAGGACTGAGAGATCTACCACCGGCCTCATAGCAGCGCAGTCCTTCTTTGGGACCAGAAACACATGAGACAGAAATACCTTTTGTGTAGAAGATATTTCCTTGATAACGCCTTCCTCGTGCATGGACATGATCACTTGGGCCACTTCCTGAGACACTGGTCGCTGTTGGGCAGGGCACCTGAGAGGAGGCCTGGACCTCCACCTCCAAGTCAGACCCTTCTTGACCACCCGACGCGCCCACGACCGGCGGGGCCATTGCCGGTAGTGGGGGCGGAAGAAGCCGGTGCGGGCGCCTTGCGTTAGGCCCATCACCGCTTCGACGAGATGGTCGGGCGAGGGAAGAGGGGACTGGCCAGGAGGAACTACGCGTTTTTTGGCGCTGAGCCCCTCTTGGACTTATCGTAGTGGGAGCTAGAGCCACCACGTCCCCCTCCAGACGTCCCCCCGCCCCGCCGAAACGACGGACGAGCCTCGCGCTCCGGCCTATCCCCCTCCAGGCTGTGTCTGGCAGCGGAGGAACTGGGGCCCTGCGCCTGCCAGCGCCGCATCCCCTCTTGACGGGGACAGCAATCCGGGGACCGACGACCACGGAAGGCGGGTACACCACGCCCCCTGTGAGCCAGTCCCCTGGCCACACCTCTAGCCTGGCGCCCTCTGCCGGCGACAGACCTGCCCCCGCGTCCGCGGGTGGAGGAGGATGAAGTGGGCTTCGCCACCACCTTCCGTTGAGCAGAGTATGTGTCACTCTGTGCCAGTAAGAAAACCCCTCGCCAAGCCTCCTCAGGGAACAGTCCAGGGGTCAGAAGGTCAGTCAGTAGGAGGCGGTTGCGGACGTCGGCAGGGGCCTTCTTACAGAAAGCCACCCGAAGTTGTTGACGGCAACGAGTGGCTTCATGGAGGGAGTGGCGGATGTCCTGAACAGGGTTGAGGGCAAGCTGCAGGGTGATCCGTCGGACATGCTCAAAACCTTGGCGATGATCAGCCGATTCCAGCGACTCAATAAGGCGGAGGTGAACCCGCGCCAGTTCCAACTGAGCAAGAAGAGTTGAAAGTTGGCGCGCCGCTCGCTGACGGAACTTAAAGTCCCGGTCCAGTGGTGCCTTCTCCGGTGCCGTGAAAAAGGAACACGGAAGGGGGCCCACCGACAGTTTGGGAGCATTGAGCCACTCCCACACAGGCAGAGGGAAGCCCGAGGAGGTAAGGAGCATGCCCGACAGAAAAGATGATTCCATGGATGGGATGGCCGGCAAGGTCTCAGCCATGGACTGACCAAACTCCACTGCTTCACGGATCCATTCACCCCAGGGACCCGGACAGATGTGCGGGAGTTCGAGCATCAGGACCCCGTCCCGATCTCGCACATTCCTGAGGTACGGCGGTCCCTGAGATGGCAGAGAGGGAGTGGACATCCGCAGACAGGTCTTGGCGGGAGTAGTCAGCCCAGGGCTTGGTGGCAGTGTAAGGCAAGACCGACGGATGATATGAAAAATACCGCATGTCTTGCCGGTTAGGGTACACCCTCACATCGACCTCAGGGACCAGACCCTGTGGAGTAATGGCCCTGAAGATGTTTTTCTCATTCACCTGTGAGTGAATCTTCGTCTTCGTCCGAAGACGAGTCGACCCCCATATCCTCGTCCTCCAGCCGATCAAAATCCGCAACCTCCATCTCAAGAACATCTTCTAAATGGTCAGGGAGACGAGGAGGAGACTGCTGGCCACAAGGGATCGAGGCGTCGGAACCTCCAGGTTGAGGAGGAGGCGTGGAGGGCATCGCCGCTGGTACCACCACAGCTAGGCCCGCCATAGGGAAGAGGCCGGGACCCCTCACAGGCTGGGAGGCAGGCAGAGGCTCGAACCCCACCCCACCAGTGGCTGAAGACGGTGCAGGATGGAGAACGACCTCCTCGGCAGGACGGCGTTTGGCCCTGAAGACCGTGGAACCCTGCGAAGGAGGGGGGCTCATCCTGAGGTGAGGAGAAGCAAGACGGGATCGATCAGCAGGGGACGGAGATCGGCGACGTTTCTTCCTGCCAGAAGGTCCAAAAGTCATGGAGAGGTCGGAGGGAGGCACACGATGTTCATGACGCCTGGGGGCCCGCTCCCTGGAATGCGCCCTCCCGCCCGCCTGACCCGAACTCCCGGGAGGGGAGCCCCGAGCCGTATGAGGAGAGCGAGAGTGACGAACAGTAGGGGAGCGGGAACGGCGTGCAGCATCGGAGGTAGGTGGGATCCCTAACAACACCTGGACGTCATCCTCACGGAAGGAAGGAGCCCTGTGCAGGACCCTTTGGACGTGACGGGAGATGACGTCCCATGATCGGCGTAGAGACGTCCTGGCCCGTTGTCCTTCCGCCGACGTAGGGAGAGTCGCGAGTAGTTGAAGAGTGGAGAGACACACCCCACACCGGCGGGGATCGTAAACATCCTTCCCATAGCAGGCCGTGTGGAGGCAACATTCCCGGTGATCCCGCAAGGCCGTCCGCTGACACGTCGGCCGAGAGCAGGGAGGAGCCGGCATCACAGCACTGAAAAATGGGGAAGCATTACCCACCAGTAGAGGTGAGACAGGCAATATGAGGCAGTAGAGCCAACTCCCAGCGGACTATCCCTTATTCTTCAACAATACAAAAATCAACCCTTCATCTTCTCTCAATATTCTTGGTGTCTCTTTTTCTTCTGCTCTCATTTGGAAGGACCATATTACCAGTCTTGCTAAGGCAGCCTCCCAGAAGCTGGGTGTGCTCAACCGCCTTAGGGGGTTCTTTTCCCCTGCACAGCTTCTTGCTCTGTACAGGGGCATAGTGCGCCCTTGTATTGAGTATTGTTCACATGTGTGGGGAGGTTCCTCTCACACCGCTCTCCTAGACAAAGTTGAAAGGAAGGCCTTTCGTATCATTAAACACACCAACTCTCTGCAATCTCTCTCTCTCCGCCGCAATGTTGCATCTCTCGCTATTCTATCGCTACTATAATAATCAGTGTTCCTCAGAGCTATCCCAGTGCATACCACCTCTTTACGTAGGGCACGTGGTACCCGTCTTGCAACTCAATCCCACCCCTACTCTGTGCAACTCTCCAACCCAAGAGTGAAACGTACTCTCAAACTTTCTTCTACTCAACAGCTGAGCTCTGGAACTCTCTCCCAGAATCAGTCTTTCCCTCTTCCTATGACTTAAATTGCTTCAAACTCTGTGTATCCAGGCATTTTGGCTCGAACGTCCCTTGATTTTGGCCCTGTCACTCTTTCAACTATGGGGGAGGCACTCGCTATAGGCAGTTATGCCTTTTGCCTTCCTCAATCACATAGAAAAAAAAAAAAAAAAAAAATCAGCATGTAAGACTCAGTAAGACAATATCCAGGAAGAAGCTATGTAGCAAGTATAACAGGAAAGTCAAAAGAAAACACCCACACCAGAGACCCTCAACACCAGGGCTGGGACAAGCCCCTTAGCGAGGCCCAACCCTGGGAACAGGTCCTAACCAAAATCGTGGGGAAAGTGGCACCCTTCGAAATACCTGAGAACCCTCTGTGAGAGCGGAGGGAGGAGGCGGCGAAGCGGCGGCGGCGTAGGGACAGCCGGCAGTAGAGCGGGCACCAGCTGGAAGGAAAAGGTCAAGTGTGAGCAACCCAACAGTACCCTATAAGTGTAAATAGGGGCGGGGAGGGAATCCAAAACACACAGGACATCGCCACTTTGGGTCGAGTCCTAGGACTTTTCAGGTGGTCTTAGGGTCCTCCCAGTATACAAGGAGGACGCCCGTAGGGCGGGAACCAGGTACAGAAGGAGGACACAAGGAACAGGACATAAGGGATAGGAAAACAGCCAATCAGCCGTTGTCCAAAAATCCCTGTCCAGGTACATGAAGAGGGGGGCAGAACAGGGCGCATAAACCAAGTCAAGTGAAAAGCTATGTGGCCTAGGCCTTGACAAGGCACAGGGCACCTCAGAAAGATAAAGGCGCTTCTAGGGCGGATTTCAAAAGATGAAGGAGCTGAGGACACCAGAAGACCCTTGCCTGTGTGGCGAAAAAACGTGAGTAAACACGAAAATCAAGTCAACTTGTCCAAGCATATCCTCCCTGTGAGCAGGGCCCCTATCGCGTACAGTTTCCAGACATCCCCCCCCTTTTCAGTGATCAAGTAACCACAGGCAGGGGAAGAACAGAAACATGGACTTGTAAGAAAAACGAGAATTTAACCGAGAGCTACGAGACCGAGACTTCCCAGTCAGTGAAGACAAAAGGAAGGCAGAAGGAAAGGACCTGTGTGGATCATTCCAACGGCGGGCAGCTCAAGGCAAAAACCGATTAGCTTAAACACACAATTAATGAGAATCTTAACAAGAGCGTAGAAGACCAACCAGCAAGTCAGTAGAGACAAGAGGAAAACAGGACAGGACTATGTGGCCCAAACCGACGGCGGTCAGCTCAAGTTAAAAAACACAGGCCGAGCCTAGTTACACAATTCACATAAACGAGAAAAGACTAGGGCAGCGTCAATCCCTAAGTGAAAAAACCTAGTAACAAAGCTAAATACTGCCCGAGAAGCCCCACAAGTACGTTAAATTAATAAAAGAAAAGGAGGATAACCTAGGGCTTGACCAACATTTTCACCAGAACCACGTATCCACGAGTCAAGTAGGCCCGGGGAAACTAAAAGGAACTGACAAAAGCGTGAACCATGCGAACGAAATACAAGACCACCAACTATGGACAAGTTTAATGAACAAGTCAGAAGGGCTATAGGTCAGTTGAGACCAAAGCAGCATGTTTGTGAGAGAATAAAGGCTATGTGGCCTATGCTCACACAAAGCAGAATCCAGAGAAACTTCATGCTCAAGTCTTGTAAAACATCGACACGTAGTCATATGAAAAAACAATAAAAC
Organism: Paralithodes platypus; assembly: GCA_032716605.1. Lineage (NCBI taxonomy): Eukaryota > Metazoa > Arthropoda > Malacostraca > Decapoda > Lithodidae > Paralithodes > Paralithodes platypus. Next base: position 18,653,525 of record CM064481.1, read on the forward strand.
AAAAAGTCACAAAGGGAAAGAAACACAATGCATCCCGCGGGAAGCATATTTCCCCCCCCCCCCCCCCCCCCAGGTACGTTAAGGGTAGTTAAAGTGAACATGAACCCAAAAAGTGAGGGTAGAATAGACACACAACGACCGCTACGCGGCGTTGAGGACCAACCACCCCGAAGAAAACAAATAAATAAACACGTCTCCAGCACTACGCGCACACCCATAAACACGCCATAAAGCCGTAGTAAAGTGCTGCCTACATCACTGAACATCCTTCTAAAACCTCAACAGCCTGCAAAGGCTCACACTCACTAAGAGTTGAAGCGAAGGGGATGCAAAGCAGGCACTCGCGAAGCACAGACAAAAAAGGCGTGTGACATCGACGGTGGGCGCGAAGTGACTGATACTTTGGCAGGTCCTGGCGCAGGCTCATAGAACATGGAGCATGGCTCAGAGGAGAGCAGCTAGATTAAATGGGTAACTATAACAATTCTTTCTCTCCTTCGCTATCTCTTCTTTCCTAGTCGTCTCGGAGTGTGTACAACGTGCCTAGTAGTGAATTGAGGTGCAACTCTAGAGATTATTTGGTTACTTCGCGTGAGTACCGATAAATCGGCCCGCTGTGGTAGCGGCTGAGATCATAAGCCCTACGTTGGAAACGTAGAGACTGCTACTAAATTGATTACTGTATGATGATGCAGAGAATTTTGACCCTGGTCTCTGGGTCTTCTCCTGGGTGACCTAGATGTGTGTGAATTTGTGTTGTGTCTGTGTGTGTTCGTTGTTTTATGTTGTGTTTTGTGTTTTCCCTGTTCTTGCTCTGTCTTGAGTCGGCCACCCCCCCAAAAAAGGATAAAAAATAGGGAAAAATAAAAGACCAAAAAAAATAGGAAAAGTGGGGATTGGACCTGAGTAAATAGATAGATAGATAGACTGTACCATGAAAAAAAAAAAAAAAAAAAAAAACTGGGGTAAGTGCCAGTGTATAATTATACAGTACAGTCAGGACCCCCAATACACGATTCCACAATGCGCGAAAACCCTAATACACGAGTTACCCCTCGAAAATAACATTAATTAATTAAACATTAATTACGCGAGGTGGTACCACAATACACGAATCGAGAGCTAAGAAGGGGCCAAATCCGCTATTCCCGCTTGATACGCGAGCACGTCTAAGTTTCGCGAGGCCCAGGCGTAGCTCCGAAAAGAGAAGAAGACGGGCATACGCCTGCCTTCCCTCCCGCTTACCCTCCCTCCCTCCCTCCCACAGTCCCGCTCAAGCGCTCATAGCCGTGCGGAGTGGAGTGACCAAACGTTTGTAGTGCCTGCCACTTTTTTCGCCATGCCACGCCAATATAAGAAGATAACACAAAATGAAGGTGGAAGTGTTGGATCGCAAGAAAAAAGGAGAAGGAAACTATGCAATAGGCTTGTCAGAGTAAACTGTTCGTACGATTTGGTCAGGGAGGGAGAAGTTGGAGAAAATTGTGAAGTCCTACGGTCCTAGTCCTAGTCCTAGCCTATCTACTACTAATTTTAAGGTAAGGTTTCATATTTTTATTCATTGTTCTTCTTATATATAAGATATAGACTGTACTGTAGAGCCAAAAATGTCGAAAATAGGGACAAAAATGTCGAAAATAGGCCATAATTGAGAGATGTCACCCAATCTAATTATTCCCATTTAAAGTTAGTTCCACAATACACGAATTCACAATACGCAATGCCTCCTGTCACCCCTATTCTCGCGAATTGGGGGTCCTGACTGTACTATACTATATTATGCAAAGCACCAATTTTATTATAGTTATTATTATTCCTCCCCCCTACTACTACGCTCCTTGACGAGGTTGGGGAGGACTTTGGGGACGGCTACTGAAGCTTGATAGGGGAGGGTTATGGATATTTCTCTCTCTCTCCCCTTGAGCTTTCGTCGTCGGCTTTACTAATTTTGCGTAATTTTTCATTCCTCTTTCTGTTATTCCCTTTCTGTTCTTATTCTGTGTCATTTGGTTGTCCTTCGAACAGTCTATATCACATGCCTCCCTGGCCTGGCTAGGTAGTAGGTTCCTGACCTGATTTGTCTCTTCGGTCGCTGATGCGGCCGAGCTGGCTTGATTCCCCTCACTAGTGCATTTGTTTTGCATCTCGCAGTGATTTTTTTCTTCCTTAGTCCTGATCTCTCATTCTTTGCCCTTGATTACTTCTTGGTTGGTGCTGCAGTGTAGCAGTTCTTGCCTCATCCTTCGGCCCTGCCCTATGAGAGCCCTGCTGTGGAGCTCATGTGGTTCGGCTGAACTGGTGAAATGGTGAGAAATGTCTGCGGGTCTTCGCCTTCCTAGATTTGTTCCTCCTGCCCTCCCCTCTCTATCTTGACTTGATTAGTTGTCCATCTTGATCCTTCGGGCCAGTCCTATGAGAGTTCTTTTGGAGAACTCAGTGGTCTGGTTAAATTATACTATTAAAAAGAAAAAAATCCACCTCTTCCTTTATAGTCCATGAGCCAGGCCAGATATCGGTACCACCTGGGGTGACTAAACACGAATGGTACTAAAATGTTTATAGAGTGACTGTAAGTACATTAAGATATGATAGCCTTCTCGCACTGGTAGCTTAGTCTAATTTTGTTGATGCAATAGGGGCGCTACCCAAAAATAAAGATTTTTAGCGTGACGCTCGGCGTTTTCCTCATTTTCTTTAAAATCCATCACACAATCATCGCGAAACTTTGAACACCTATGTAGAATTATATTCTCTACCAGAGTTGTTCCTAGGTATTTTTCAAATTTCCTCATATTTCGGAATATACTCTATATTTTGGGTATTTTCCTCTAAATCTAGAATAAATCCTTAAATATGGGGAACATTGAAAAATATATTCTAACAGCTCTTGTAGCTTATTGATTCTCTACAAGAATTATTCCGATGTGTATTTCAAGTTTCTCCATATTTAGGGGTTTATTTCATATTTGGGGATTTTTTGTTATATTTTGGGGATAATTTATTATTGGAAGGAGCAAACATATGTAGAGTGGTTTCCATGTAATGTGTTTGTTTGTTCATGGTTTAATGGTGATATTTTTGCAGGTGTGTGTCGACTGTTTGACGGCAGGATGGAACCATCTGCGAGGAAGAGAGCACGGATCGACTGTATCATCCACTGCTCTGATGATGACAGCGATGCTCTGGTGTCACCACAGGATTTGGACTCCTGGAACACATTGCTCAGGGCTGCAGAAATCAGGCAGCATGATCCAGTCCTGGAAGCAGCCAAGGGCCTTGAAGAAGGAGGAATACCACACATACATTATCACCGTAAATGTCGTAGTCTCTTTACAATGAAGAAGTCACTGGATTCTATCCTTGCCAAGGGTGTCAAGATAGAATCAGCAAGCGTCGACCCCAGGAGGAGGGCATCAAGGGATGCCCCTAGTACTAGCAGGGTGTATGCCAAAGTATGTATCTTCTGCGAGAAGTCAAGCAAGTACATAAAAACAACAAAGACAAGGGAGCCACTCATACAGTGTGTTGAGCTACGAGCAGATGAGAAGATTCGCAGAGCAGCAATAAGGAAACTCAACCAGAGAATCCTTGGTTTAGTTAGCAGAGACCTTGTTGCTGCAGAGGGTCACTACCACAAGTCGTGCTACAAACTCTTCACAAAAGATGATTTCCCAGCGGCCGCCAGGTCGGGTGCAGGTGAAAATCAGGAAGAAAGCGAGGAAGCACGCTACGAAGAGGTTGAGACAGAAGCCCTCGAGGAACTCTGCTTGTATATAAGGACCAAATTATTCCCCAACCCAGAGGTACTGCTATGACAAACCTCACATCTAGGCTTGAGAGATCCATGATGTCCCGTGGTATTATCCAACTGAAACCAGCGACAAAGAAACATGTTCGCCGAAAGATTGAAACCGAGTTTGGAGAATCACTACGCTTTGTCCCAGATGAGAAAGGAAAGCTTCTAATCTATCCACGCAGCCTCTCAATGGACGACCTTGCCCGGCAAGCACACAAAATGGCAAAAGACCTGCAAGAAGCAAGAGCAGCTAACTCTGAAGATGTCTTAACCAAAGCAGGAATGCAGCTGAGGAATGAGATCAATAAACAAGATGTGAGTCAGCCATGGCCTCCCGATACAGATCAGAATGTCATTCCTGCAGCAGTCACTCAATTCCTGCACACCCTGCTGACAGGAGAGTGTGAGTGTGAAACTCCCTCTGAAAGAGCTCAACGTCTTGCCACTTCCTTTGGCAGTGACTTGGTCTTTGCTGTTACCAGTGGCAAGACAAAACCACCCAAGCACGTACTGCTGACCAATGCTGTAAAGTCTTTGACAGGAAACACAGAACTGATCCGAACTCTGAATCGTCTTGGTCACTGTGTGTCTTACTCAATGTTTGAGGAGATCGATACAGCCCTTTGTATCCAGAAGCTGGAATGCTCAAAGGATGACATTCCACTGCCAGCAAACATCTACCCTGGTGTGTTCACAACCCTGGCCTGGGATAACATTGACCGACTTGAAGAGACCCTAAGTGGAGCAGGTACTTCTCATAGAGTCAATGGCATTGCTGTCCAGTCCAAGGTTGCAGGCTCTGTGCCAGAGAAAGTCCTGCCAGAGATTACCAAGTCCAAGATAAGAAGCATCACTCAGACATCATCAATGCTGCCAATATACAATGTTGGGCGGCGGGCAGGGCCACCTAGGATTGAGACTGCGTATGTCGACACTACCAAGGAAGTCCAGGATTCAAAGGCAAAGAACCATATCTGGCTTCTTACTCGAATGTCAGACCATGAGGACCAGTCCATCAGCAGTTGGACTGGGTTCAACATCAAAATGCGCAGAGACATTGCAGTGGTTCAGGACACTGTAAGCTACCTGCCCACTATCAATGCTCCCGCAACAGAAATGTCCACCGTTAATGAAATCTTGGAACAAACGCATGCTATCATGCAGTCCTTACAGCTTAACAAGATTGTGTGCGTGTTTGATCAAGCACTCTATGCCAAAGCTGCCGAAGTTATCTGGAAACAAGAGAAGTTCAAGAACATTATCATCAGGATGGGCGTCTTCCACACAATCTGTAATCTCATCTCCACCATAGGAAAGAGGTTTCAAGATGCAGGTCTTAGAGATCTGTGTGTGGAATCAGGTATCATCGCAGAAGGATCAGTGTCAGGAGTGATGAACGGCAAGAGGTACAACAGAGCAGTGAGACTACACAAGCTCGTGTATGAAGCACTGATGAGGCTTGCATGGAAAGGCTTCCTTTCATGGCTAGAAGAAAACCATTCAAGGGACATACACCATCTAGATGAAACACTGAAGGACATCAACAGCTTTCACAGCAATGTGTCTCAGGGACTCTTTCAAGAGCTGATGGAGAGTGAATCATGCACACATATCATGAAGCTTTTCCAAGTTTATCTTGAGACCCTCAGAGATGAACACAACCTCTCAGCATTCTGGATGTCATACCTGGACATGGTTGAGATCATGCTGGACTTAATTCGAGCCTCCAGAGAAGGCAACTGGATGCTCCACCTAGGAGCAATCCGACAGATGATACCGTGGTGTTTTGCCTATGACAAAGTGAACTATGCCCGGTTCCTAACCTACTACTATGCCTTGATGTCTCGACTGCCCATTGAACACCCAGAGGTCCATGAACACTTCATGCAAGGTGGCTTTTCGGTCCAGATCGGTAGCAAGAATCCCTTTGGACGGATCCCTGTGGACCAGACAATCGAAGAGACGATCAACAAAGACACCCAGACACCAGGGGGCACAAAAGGCTTCAGCCTGAAAGGCGGAGCTGTCGCCAGGTACTACCTGACATCGGAGTATCGCAGCAGGTACTTAAGGCAGCTCAGGACTATGGTAGTAGGCCAAAAGTATACTGACTTCAGCCACCCAGACCTACAGATGCCCAGGATTAGAAGAGATGAGGCCGATGTCCAATCTTTAGTTCAACTGATGGAGACCAGCTGGTTGAACCCCTTCAACGCAGAGCAAGAAGATCTTGTCAGTTTGTCAACTGCGACTATGGCACCACCAGAAGTTGTCAAAGACCTTCTAGGGGCCTACAGAATAGGAGAGGATGCATATCAAGCCTTCAAGGAAGAGCGCCTGGAGATCGATACGCCAACTATACAGTTTCATGACACGATGACGAAGACGAAACTGAGAACGTTCACTAACATCAGAATGAAGCCACGCTCACAAGACCATGCCAAGGAGGTTATCTTAAAGGCTGACAGGAACCTATTTGGCCAGATGATCCTTGTTGCCGAGAACAGAAAGCTCAAAATGAGTGATGTCTTGGCTCATCCCCTGGGGCCTTTGCCTTGGGCACTTGCCAGCGGTGATGGGTCTCTCCGCAAGACCAACAAGGCTGCCCTCGCAAAGGAGTTAGAGAGGAATGTTTCTCCTGCAGAAGTGATACCCGAGCCCTCTGCTACCATAATTGATGGGATGAGCCTGGTCCACAAACTGAAGGGAAACGACAAAACTTTTTCACAGCTTGCAGGTACAGCACTGAGTCACGCTGTTCATGAAGGTGCTAAGAGCAGGCGCATTGATGTTGTGTTTGATATCTACAAGGAGATATCCATCAAGGATGCAGAACGAGCCAAAAGAAGTGCAGGCACAGGAATTCATTTCAAGAACATTCAACCTGGGCACAACATCCAGCAGTGGAGAAAGTTACTCGGTAGTTCCTCCAACAAGGCAAGTCTTATCAAGTTCTTGGTAGAAGAATGGAAGGCACCACAGCACAGGGAGAAGCTCAAGGACAAGGAGCTGTATGTCACATGTGAGCAGCGCTGCTTCAAGATCACCAAAGAGCAGTGGGAAGAGGCTCCTGAGCTTAAGTCAACTCAAGAAGAAGCAGACACACGCCTTCTTCTCCATGCACTTCATGCAGCAGAATCTGGGAACAAGTCTGTCATCATCACTGCAGAAGATACAGACGTCATGGTGTTGTGTCTTGGCATGTGCCACAAGATCCCATCCCATCTGTTCCAGAAGTGCGGGACGAAGAACCGGACAAGATTCCTGGATATCACCACACTGAGCCGCACACTGGGAGGCAGCGTGTGTGATTCATTGATTGGTATGCATGCCTTTACAGGCTGTGATACCGTCAGTGCATTCGCTGGCCGAGGGAAGATGACGACACTCAAGCAGGTGAAGATGGACAAGACATACCAGCATGCTTTTCACGAACTTGGACGCTCATGGGAAGTGTCTCCTGAACTCTTTGAGAAGCTACAGGAAATCACCTGCCACATGTACCTACCATCTACCCACACAACTAAGGTAAACAAGCTTCGGTATGAGCTGTTCTGTGCAAGACGTGGAGAGGTAGAGTCAAGTCAACTCCCTCCTTGTGAGGACTGCCTCTTCATGCATGCACTGCGTGCAAACTACCAGGCTGCGATCTGGAGGAGAAGTCTTCAGAGCCAGCCATTTGTTGCGAACCCAACAGACTGCGGTTGGATGACAGATGAGGACGGTAAGCTTGCCGTCAACTGGATGCGAGGCTCACCAGCACCAGATGCTGTTATGCAGCTACTGTCTTGCAAGTGTGTGCGGTCATGCGAACTCCCTAAGTGTACTTGCCTCAGCAATGGTCTAAAATGCACGGACATGTGCAGGTTACAGACATGTCAGAACAAGGCTATTGAAGAAGAGCCGGTGGCACAACAGTCAGATTCCGAGTCTGACGTAGATGATATTTAGGAGTAGTAATTTGCCATAATAGTATGTACAAGCCCATGGCATGCTTAGTGTGTATTTACAGGACTTGTATTAAATGTGACAATTACTATATGCATTTTGTTGACATTTAGGCATTCCTGTCCCCAAATTTGACATTTTAAAAAATTTCGGAATTTTCGGTAGGGTATGTCTATTCAAGAAGTGATAACGACCATTAAGCTACCAATGTGCAAGGGCTATCATATCAAAACATAAACTAGAGACATGTAGCAAGCTAAAAACACCTAAGAGAATTAGTCACCCCGGGTGGTACCGATATCCCAAAATTCGGGTCTTGGCTCATGGACTATTATCTCCTGCTGAAAATATTGATTTATTGAGATATTATTAATTTGTTAGTAGTCTTGGAAAATCCAACGTCAAGGCTATTAACCTAATTGCAATGACGACTTGTCTATTTTGACTGCTATGTCGTCATTCCAACCGCGGTTAAAAAGAAAACGTCTAGAGTCTACTCCTAATCTTGCTCTAGGAGACGTTGTACATTAACCAAAACTACCACCGAAGGTGAAAAAAGCATAGAAGAGAAGAAAAAGGGGTTTACCTTAGTTACCGCTCAAGGCCCATCCCGTGTTCCGTCATGCGCAGATCCCTGTCGAATGTGCGCATGAGCGACCCTCTCGTCATCATTTTTTCACGCGTCGCCATTGTTGAGTCCGCTTTTGTTGTGCTCCTTCAATTCGCCCTGTTTTAGGTTCGTTTCGGCTTTTCTGGCCTTCTTTTTGTTAGACAGATGTTACGTGATCTAGGGCACACGTAAATAGGCTCCTCAGTGTGTTAATGGAGACGCGTGTGGAAATAGCTACCGAAGGTACGGGGGCGCCTGGCGTTCCTCGTCTATGTTTTTAATTTCTTTCTCTTTTCATATTCTTTTTTCCTGTTAGTCTGGGCATAGTTTAACTTTTAGCTTATTTTAGCCTAGCTTGTTTCTCATTCAGGACTTGCTATGCCCCTATGAGTTTTCATTTTTTCATAGCCTAGGTGTACAGTTGGTAAACAATCTGAGATTTCGTGGTGGCGGTGCTGTTTGTAGGGTTTGTGTCGGCCGCATTATTAGCGTTATTCCCGAGTCCCCCCTTTCGAGCCTTCACTGTGTCTCAAGGGCCTGGGCGCTTGGTGGTTCGTGATATCCAGGGGTACCCCACGGGGGCCCCTCCCTCACACCACAGGGTTTTTCGCCCCTGACACATTCTCTCCTCACGGCTAGGCCACCCTTTTTCTCGCCAGTTTCATTTACTGTTTTTTTTTTTTCCCTTCCTGTTTTCACCTCCATCCTTTCATAGCCTTTTGCCCAATCCTGGGGTACCCCACGGGGGCCCCTGTTTGTGCCAAACCACCCTCCCTGCCACTTCTCCTCATGGGCTTTGCTCTATCTCTGTGGGTTGGGTGGTTCCTGGGGGATGTGCCTCCTCTCCCTTGGTGTGTCTTCCTTGCCTCTCCCTTGACCGGTTGAGTCAGGATATTATCAAGGAAGACACTGCTCAGCTTGATGGCCATCGTCGCTTGGAGTTCATAAGGAGATGACGCTTTTTTATGGGCCTTTTTTGGTTTTCCCCAGACGCTCCTCTCGCTTTTTCGGCGCCGGACCATCTCGGCCGGTCCCGCAAATTTGCGGAGTGCTCGATTCGGTCCTCTGGGACGTTTCGGCTCCCCGCAAATTTGCGGAGATCGCTGGGGGGTCCCGCGGAGATGCGGGAGGGTTGTGTCGGTACGGGTATGCCTCCATTGGCCCGCAAATTTGCGGTTATAGTTGGCTTTCACTGTTGACCTTTTTTATGTCATATTGTTGCCTGATACCATATTGGTGTATGCACTTTACTGGTGTTATGGACCCTGCATGTAAGGTGTTGAGTGGTGGTTAACACTTTCTCCATCTTTGCAGGTTCTGCTTGTGCTCTTCCACCTCGCCCGCCCTCCTCACCTCCCTCGGTGCTCCCGGTTTAGAGTGAGTACGAATTCCGGTTTGCATGTGTGTTCCTGTTTACCCATGCTCATTCCCTGGTTTTGATTGGACATTATCTTCACTTACTCCGTCGACGTGCTGCTTATGGTGTGTGTTCTTCCATTGCAGGTGGGATGCCTTGCTTTCGCCAGGGCTGTGGCTCCCCGTGCTTGGAATGCCACAGGTCCTGCTTACGCCACTCTCAATGTGTGTCCTCTACGGCCTACCTCCCTGCTCTGTGTGGCCCGTGTATGGACCTGGTGGATGTGGTGGACCATCACCCTGGTTCCTCTGACGCGGCGGTGGCCTCTGCCTCCCTTCAGTCTGTGTGGGCGGTGGTCTCCCACCACATTAGGACTGTGGGCCACCGTTCCCCGGCCTTTGTTGACGACCGGATCCGCGTCGCCCTGGGCATCCCTGACCCGTCTGGAGGCCGTTTACCTGGCCCTCCTCCCTGAGTCCCGTGGTCGGTCATCATATCGTCGGGAGGATCCCCAGCTCCGTCCACGCTCTCGCTCGCCTCATCGCCCCTCATCGTCCTCCTGATCGCCTTGACTCCGCCCGTCGCCCTCGTCATGGTTATCGCCCTGAGGCCGGGGTTAGCGTCTCTGCCCCTGTACGCCCTCCCCTGGCCTCTCCGGATAGGGGCTCTACTACCTTCCGCCCGCTTCCCCTGCACAAAAGACGTCCTCTTCATTTGTCCTCTACGCGCGCGGATGTTCATGCTGTAGCTGGCCCTCTGCTCCCTCCTCCTACTCTGTCCAGGGGGGTCCGCCAGGATGTAGTTGCTTCTCCTCCTACTTCTCTTGCTTCGGTGCCTCTTCTTCCTTCACGGTCTCGTCCCAACGTGGAGGTCCCTCCCTCCTCCGCCTCGGTGTCAGGCCGCCTGTTCTCTCAGCCCCGGGAATCCTTGCTTTGTTTCCCCCCGCGGCTCCTTCTGACCTCCTTTCACCCGGCCAGCCTTCCCACTCCCGTCATCATGCTCCTCTTCATTCTTCTATCCCTGATCTTCACTTACCGGCTCCCCAGGGGGGTACCCCGCCGCTTGACTCGGTGGAGTATAGCGAGGTTTCGGGGTCCCCTTTCTCGGGAGCTGATGTGTCGCTGGAAGAGGGGGATGGTGATGTTTCCCCCTCGGGCGTTAGTGATCGGGGACGAGACCCTCAGGGGCGCCACGGCCGTCGTCGCTCGCCTTCTTTGGGCCGCGACGCTTCTGTTTCGTGTCGTGGGTCTCGCTCTCGCTCACGCTCGCCCCTGCGGGCCGAACTATCTTCGGGGGGTCGCCTCTCTCGGATCGATTTTCGGCTATGCAGGGGTGGGTTGTGTCACACTTCGACGCGCGCTTGGAGGCGATGCAAGATTCCCTCTTATCGCGCTTCTTGGCGGTGACACAACCTCAGCGCCTCACCCAACCTACCCCTGCTTTGGTCCCCCTCCCTTCTGCGGTGGACCACATTCCTTCTCGCCCTGCTTCTCCGCCTGCCCGGTCGTCAGCTAGTACTGCTCCTGCCCTGGCTCAGGTGGTTGCCCCTGCTGTCTCCCATGCGGGGGTTCTCCGTCTGCTAGGGCAGGGTCCGCGCTTGCCCCCCATCCAGAAGGCCAAGGTCCCATCGCGGACTATGCCGCTCCTCTATGGCTCCTTGGCTGTTTGGAAGGGGGTGCAGGCCTCCCACCCGGAGCGTGCTACCGACTTCCCGTCAGGTGAGAGGGCCCTACCTTCGGACTGGTCGGTGCCAAATTAATGATAAGATGCAGTTCAGGGCGATCAGGGTGGATGGTCAGGTGGCCGACGTGGAGGTGCGGGCTTACCCGACGAAGACTGACCTTCAGTACTTTTCGGTGAAGCCCAAGCCCCCGTATGCTCCTCGGACTAAGCTCTGGTCAGACTTCAGCCGCCAGGACATCCTTCAGGATGTTCAGTCCCTGGCTGTGTTGACGGGACTGTCCTCCTATGGGACGGGTTTGTGCGACGCCGGTAAGCCTGGCTTAGCCGTCGTGCTCGATAATCCTCTCCCATTGGAGGCCTGGTTTGCTGAGGCCTTAGAATTCGCCAACCGTTCCGTCGACAGATCTGTTTCAGTCCCTCCCCCGGAGTCGTCACTGCTTTTGCCTCCTCTTGTATCTGTCGGCGGATTGGATGGCAAGTTCTGGTCCTGGATCAGCGCGCCCAAACTTGAAATTTGTGCTATTGCTAACCCGTTCTTCTCCCACCCAGATAAGTCCTCTGTCGACAGGGATTTTACTTTGCGGCAGAGGGTGGCGAACTTATTGTCTTGTCTTTTAGGTTCCCTCCAGACGTCTGTTCACCACCCGAGGCTTATCGAGGCGACTGCACCTGGCGATCTTCGCGAGGGTTTGGACCACGTTCGGCAGATCCACCTTCAGCTCGCGGTGTCTTTGGTTCCCGAGCTGAAGGCGGTTTTGTGCGAGGCAACTCGACAACGCCAGACGGTAAGGTCCTCGTTCTGCCGGAAAGCCCCTTGGATATTCGTCAGGGTTTGTTGTACTCTGAGCTCTATACATCGGGGCTTTTTGCGCAGGATGCTTGGGAACGCTACGCTTCTCTGTCAGCGGACCCTGCTTACAACACGCAAAGACGCGCTGTGTCGCGACCAGGGTCTTCGCAGTCCCGTCCTTCTGCCGGTCCTCTTCGGGGTGCTGCCGCCGGTGCTGCCGCCAAGAAAGGGCGCAGGAAAGGGAAGTTGCCGGCCAGAGCGTCGGTTCCGCCTCGCACTTCTGCTCCTGCTCCCTTTAATCCCCGCCGAGAAGGGGCTGGCCAGCCTTCCACTTCCGGCCGCACTTCGACGGGGTCAGACGCGACGGACAGGGGATGGGGTGACCCGCCCTTTTCGGCGAGGTGGGGGGGGTAGAGGAGGTCAACGTGGCTCTTATGACCGCAGGGACCGTACCGGGGGACCCTCCACGTCAAAAAATGTGTAGGTTCTCCAGGTCGGTCTCCTCCTTGTTCTCCTTCTCGCCTCGCAGAAAGGGTCGCTCACCTCATCTCGGGGTCTCCCACAGGTTGTTTTCGCCCTTGCGCCCCTCGGTGGACGCGAGGGACGTGGGGGCGGAAGATTGCACGGAGGGGTCTAACCTGGAGATGGAAGTCCAGACCCCCACTCAGCTCTTGTCAACGAAGCCGGCCTGTCTCTTCGGAGGTGGCCGACGTGATTACATCCATGCACGAGCAGGGAATCGTCAAGGAGGTGAAAGCCGGTCAACCGGTTTTCCTCTCCCGTGTATTTCTGGTACCGAAGAAGGACTGCGACGCGATGCGACCGGTGGTGGATCTGTCGGCCCTCAACGGGCACATCGTGAACACATGGTTTCGGATGCTGACGGTGCACCAGGTACGACTGGCTCTGCGACCTCTGTCGTGGGTAGTGTCGCTGGACCTCAAGGATGCGTATTGGCACATTCCTATCCATCCTCGTTTCCAGCGATTCTTGGCCGTTCAGACTTCCGATCGTGTGTTCATGTTCGACAGACTTCCCTTCGGTCTCAACATCGCGCCGCGGATCTTCTCGAAACTGGTGAAGCAGGCTCTGGATCCTCTCCTCAGGAGCGGCCTCCAGATCCTGTTTTACTTGGACGATTGGTTGATAGTTTCAGACACCCTCACAGTAGTTCAACACATCACACAGTTAGGGTTCAAAATCAATATTCCCAAGTCACGCCTGACCCCGTCGCGTGTCGTGACGTGGGTAGGTCTCGAATGGGATCTGTCCAACGCTACGGTAACCCAGAGTCAGCCAAACGCGGTGAAACTTCGCAGGAAGGTCTTCGCCGTGTTGCACTCGGTCTCCCTCACGAGGAGGATCTGGGACTCGTTAGTGGGTTCACTGAATTGGGCTGCTCTGACCATTCCCTTAGGGAGGCTCAGGCTGCGCCGCCTAATACTCATGGGCAACAAGGTGTTTCCGTTGGCCCCTATGGATCTGCTCATGCCGATCCCGCGTACCATTCACAGACACTTAGGACACTGGGTTGCTCGGGGCACGCTCTCTGCGGCTGTGCCCTGGACCGCCCCCCCGCCGACGATCTGGGTGGATACAGATGCGTCGAGCGAGGTAGGGTGGGGTTACCAATCCAACCTGGGACATCAACATCACGGCAGATGGGTGGGACACACACACCTACACATCAATGCCCTCGAACTGTTGGTTCCCTTGTTCTTCCTGCGGGACCACGCGCTGGCCCTTCGGGGCCAGTCGGTGGCCTTCAGGATGGACAATCAGACAGCTGTCCACTGTATCCAAAAGCAGGGGTCCTCCAGGTCTTTGACTCTGTTGGGGATCTCCGAGAAGTTGTTCTTCCTCGCGAACCGACACAACATCTCCCTGCACGCCTCCTACCTGCCCGGGACTGCCAACCTATGGGCGGACGCCCTGTCGAGAGGACAGGGCGTTCTTGTAGAATGGGCGATGAAACAGACTGTATTCGACGACCTCGCGGCTTCCTGGGGTGTTCCGGAGGTCGACTTGTTCGCATCGAAGGAGACGAGCAAGTTGCCTCGGTACCTATCCCTCCGGACTCGTACTCCGGAGGGGGGTCCGGACGCTTTCATGGAAGACTGGAGCAGGTGGCGGTCGATATACATATTTCCGCCACCAGACGCACTGTTGATGTGCAAAGTCCTCGCGAGGCTGCGGCTGTACCGCGGCAGAGTCTGGCTCATAGCTCCTCTGTGGCCGGCCCAGGCTTGGTACTCCCAGCTGAAGCGGTGGTGCCCGAGTCCGGTCCCTCTCCCTCTCTCAAACTTCCACTTGAGCCAGGTTGGAGACCTACGGACCTCGTTGGCCTTCGCATCGTGGATGTTCGTGAGGCGCGGTGGCTCCCAGTCCACGGACGGGACCTGACCGACTTCCTGAAGCGTTCATGGACGTCTTCGACTTGGGGGACTTACGAGTCCCACTGGAGGTATTTTTACTAGGTGGATACAGGACACTCGCCAGACTGTTAGCTCTCCTTCCCTCGTCCTACACTACTTGTTTCACCTCTTCCGTACACGTCGCTTTCAAGTCAACACTATACGTAACCACTTGTCTGCCATCCGGGAGGTCTTTGAGTCCGTCACTGGGCTGGTCGTTCCGCCGAAGGAGCTGGATTCCTTCATGAAGGCTGCCTTCCGGGAGCGACCGCCTCCGCGCCAGATCCCTCCTCAGTGGGATCTGGGGCGTGCTCCTGGACCTTCTGGCTTCACACACATATACACGGAACACTACACCGGTTCAGTTGCTGGAGCGTACACTCTTCCTTGTCGCTCTGGCCACTGGGGATAGGGTGTCTGAACTAGCTGCTATGTCACGGTCCCAGGAATGCATGCGATTCTCCCCGTCCTTGAATGTCGTCACGTTAGCCCCCTCCCCTCATTTTGTTGCCAAGAATGAGAGAGAGACCCACGTTTTCAAGCCTTTCACCATCCAGGCTTTAAAGCGTGGGCATACTCACCATGTGTTGTGCCCGGTGCAGGCCTTGCACTCCTATGTTGAGTCTGTGGCTCCGACTTCGGGTACTGCTGTGTGGGTGTCTCCTCGGACTGGTGGGAGGCTCTCGAAGGTACAGATAGGACGCCACATTTGTCGGGTCATTCGTGCCAGTAATCCTGGTTGTCGGGGTTCTGTGCACGATGTGCGGTCCTTTGCTGCCTCCTTACGGTTCCTGCAGAGTCGGTCGTTGCCTGACGTCGCCTCGGCAGGTTTGTGGTCTTCTGTCCATACCTTCATCTCCTCCTACCTCTCCATGTCCATTGTTAGACCCCCTCGGCCTGTGATAGCTCTCGGGAGTCGTGTTTCCTAGAGCTCTAGCGAAGATGCCTGGTCTTCCCCCCTTGTCACTCTTTCTTTTACTTTGTTTTCTTTGGAAAAGGGGGGGGGGGGGGGAGTACGGGTTTGCAACACTGGATTGCAAGTTTGGGATTATGTTATATTTATTAGTGGCCCCTCCATCATTGACGAACATGCCTATTACATAAGGCATCCTCTTCAAACACTAATCCGCCGTAGTTTGAATCTACCGCGCAGAGCATTTAAAAACTGAGGAGCCTTCATCATGAGCGCACGCAACCTCACTCATGGCTTCAGTCATTATGAATTGGGTTCTCACTACGAAAAAACTTCGTAAAAAATAAAAACAAAAAGAAATAAGAATAACTATCTAATAAGCTTTCCATCATATCGTGGATGTACTTGTGTGGATCTTTGACCAGACGCTACTGCAGGCGTCATTCTTCCTTCTCTGCTCTGCGCTCAGCCTGCCCGGACCTGTCTTCCCACGCTCCGCGGGTTCCGCATTTGTTGCGTCCCTAGTGAGTTTTTTCTCATTTGTTTACTCCGGGATGTATCGAGTAAGGTTAGGATATGCGTAGCAGGAGTGTCCTGGGCTGGTTGCCCGCAGTGCAGTGTATTTTGGGTCATATGTTTGGGGCATCTATTTCGGATGTACCCTCGTGGTCCTGTTGTGGACAGGAGAAATTTTTTCACAGTTAGCTAGCTTTGTGATGCAGGCGGCTTTCATTACACGTTATTGCTTCCTTTTATCTTTCTGATGAGGTAGCGTATTTTTTCTGTCGTTCCCAGCGTATTTTTCTTCACTTAGTGAAGTTTTTTCTGGGTCCCGAGTCAGTTCTTCCCTTTGCCGGAAGTGTTGCTACAGTGGTGTGTTGGCGGTGGTTCCTGTTGTGATATAATTCAGTGCTTTTTGTTTATATTCCGACATGTTACTGTTATCCGTCTGCCTAGGCCTAGCCAGCCTCTCGTAGCTTTATCACATATACAAGTGTTATTGATTTATTTTCTAAATATGTACTACTGTGTCATGTGTATCCTGGTTTAGTTGTGTATTGGCTAATTCCACGGACTATTTATGTGTCCTGGGTTAGTTGTGTTTTGGCTAATTCCACGGACTATGTTGGGCCCGGCGTTAGTTGTGTTTTAGCTACGCCTCGGTCCGGTGTTGCGTTCAGATGGTATCTGGACGGGGTGGGTTTTTTCCGGCGGGTTTTTCTCGGTTTCACCTTGATAACCCCGGCTGGTTGCCAAGTTTTGGCCACGCGTGGTTTAAAACAGGCTTGTTTCCCCGGCGAGTGGGTGTCTGTGGCTCCCCAGGTCTGCGTCTCTGGGGTGCCTGTTTCAGGCTCCTTCTGATTCCCTGCGGGTTGGCTGTACCCATCTAACAGTGTTCATACGGACACGTGTTGTTTGTAGTTTTTTCGGTTTTGCAAAGCCAATATAAAACTATGCTGTAGTTGTATTTCCTCCCCGGTGATCTGTTTCAAAGAAGTGGGGATAGGAACAATTGGGGTTAACTTTTAAACTTTAATTCACCCGGTGGGTGCAACATGGAAGGGTTGGATGACCGAATTTGCAAAATTCAGTTTAGTTGACCAGACAATTGAGGGATGCTTTGTGTATCGCCTCCTTCAACATACGGCGCTTTAGGGCACAATTGGGGTTAACGTTTTTTAAACTATTATTCACACCCGGCGGGTGCTTCTTGCACGGATGAGAATAACGAATTTACAATTCAGTTAGTTAACCAGACATTGAGGGATACGTTTTGTATCGCCGCCTTCAACATACGGCGATCTAAAAAGATACTTCGGCAGAAGTTAGATCTCGTATATTTGTCAGGCTTCCCAGTTTTTTATCTACGAGATAATTCGGGGCCGGCGTCTTTTTTAGGTTTTTTTTTCCAAAATTTAATTTGGAAACAAACACCACCGGAAAGACTTAATCACTTATAAACGCCATGATGGTCTTTATATATTATGTCAGAGGGTATTCATAAATCTTTTGGACAAATTAAGATATTCTGAAATCCTTTACTTAGGAAACCCCACCGCGTAGCGAAGCTGTGGTCGTTGAGTATTACGTCTCGTTACCCGGCGGGTTATTTAACACCTGTGTGCGAACATGAGTGGGTTAACCTTATGAGCATTAATTCCTGGAAATTTTATTTTTCCAGAGCTGGGTCCCGGCGGGTCTATGCAGAACCTGGAGTAAGTTTCCCTCCAGTCTCTGTCATGGCTACCTTTGCCCGGTTTTTGCTTTATGCATTACGCCCTCCTGTTCAGGTATCCCTAATTTTGCGCACACCCTTTGTATTAAAATGTGTTAAATGCCTCGTTCGGTGGGCGTTACCTTTCCGGCGTTTTTCTCGTTGCTCCGAGAACACCGTTTTTGTTTACCGCGTTTTAGTCAGGATGGCTAAAATAGGTAAGTTACCCCGACGAGTTTGGTCCCTTGAGGGCTCATCAGAAACTGCGTTTTCTGTGGTCGAGCCGTGGGATCCGGCTTCCTGTGTTATTCATTGCTTTATGCATTATGCCCTCCTGTTATGTCTCGTTTGGTGTGGGTTACCTTTCCGGCGTTTTTTTCTCGTTGCTCCGAGAACACCGTTTTTGTTTACCGAGTTTTAGTCAGGATGGCTAAAATAGGTAAGTTACCCCGACGAGTTTGGTCGCTTGAGGGCTCATCAGAAACTGCGTTTTCTGTGGTCAAGCCTGGGATCAGGCTTCCTGTGTTATTCCCGGCGAGGGGGGCTCCACACAGTTATTTTGTTTGGTCTTTCCCTCCCGGCGACCTTTTTACAAAGAGGTCTGGGGCAGGTATAAGTGGGTTGACATTGCATATAAAACCCGGCGGGTGGACCTTCGGGTGGTTATATTAACGAATTTGCGATTCGCGATAATTTGCCAAACAATGATTGATACAATAGGGTATCACGGCCTTCAAGACGGCGATCTATGAGGGCTTCTGGCAGAAGCCGGATTAGAGATTAAGATAGGCTTAGACTTTTATGGGATAAAAAGATGCCTGAATCTTACTAGTGTTTCAAGTGTAAAGGGATACTTGAAGGACTTCATCTTTAATAAAGATATGTTTCATCTTTATGAGGATTCAGAAGTTATGCTTAATTCTTTCGAACAGGTAAAAGATATGCTGAAATCCTTAATAAACAATTGGAACAATGTTGTTTGTTTGTTTAGTCTTTCCTCCCGGCGACCTTTTTACAAAAAAAGGTCTGGGGCAGGTACAATTGGTTTGACATTGCATATAAAACCCGGCGGTTATACCTTCGGGTGGTTATATTAACTGATTAGCAATTTGCGATCATTTGCCAAACAATTGATTGATACAATAGGGTATCACGGCCTTCAAGACGGCGATCTATGAGGGCTTCTGGGAGAAGCCGGATTAGAGATTAGGATAGGCTTAGACTTTTTATGGGATAAAAAAGATGCCGGAATCTTACTAATGTTTCAAGTGTAAAGGGATACTTGAAAGACTTCATCTTTAATAAAGATATTCTTCATCTTTATGAGGATTCAAAAGATATGCTTAAAATCTTCTGGACAGGTAAAAGATATGCTGAAATCTTTAATATGAAACTAAAGGAACACGAAAAGTAGTGGTGGAGTGCTACGGTACGTTGACCGGCGGTCTTGTACACATATTTTGAACCATTTTTTGGGTGTAACCCTATGAGCATTAATCCCCGGAAAATTCTCTTTCCAGGGCGGAGTACCGGGGTTGCACCAGGTGGCCAGGTAGATCCCGTGGGCTGGGTAGTCCTCCCCCAGCCTCAGCCATGTCGGCACTTGAACCTCACATTGCTGTATGTTCAACGCCGTTACTATCAGGTATCCCTACATTATTTTTATTTTGTTAATGAAATAATTTAATCACTGAATAATAATAACCATATATATTTTCTATGATTATATTAGGATAATATGTGTTTATTTATAGTAATGCTTTTAATACAATTAAATATAAATTAAATTAATTAGTATACTTTATGATTTTGCTCACCAGCTCTGCTTTTCAATGTGTTAATAAGCTATGGGAGCTTTTAATTATCATAAACCTTTACAGGGCTCTCTTTCAGAGAGTATACCGAGCTCGCAAGCGAGGGACAGCCACAGCCAAGGTGTTATGGCGCTACTCACAGTCCTGGCAGGGCAGAACACATCCCTTTGTGACTCAACTAGTGCTGACGTCCACGGGATGCCGATGTAACCATCTTCTACCCCAGTTTTAACATGGCACCATGTGGAGGTCCCGGCTTCGGCGGGATCTTCCCATGATAAGCCAGACTAACGGATGAAGAACAACGATCTCTGGTCTCAGAGATGGAGGTTGAAGAGTCCAGTCACCTTCTAGGCGACTCTCAGGGTACTGTCGAATCTCCACGGAGTTCGTCATCGGCTAGGTATGTAACGGCGGAAGAGATTGATGGACTACTATTGAATGCACTTAATAGGTTCTTTGGCCCTACGCCGGAAACTCCTTCTGATACGGGAGATCCCGCGATGTCGACGAATGTGCGACCTCTGGCTACATCCTTTGCGTTAGCTAAAATACCTAGCCATCCGCTTGTGTCAGACCCAATTTCAATGTGCCAGGCACAACAGCTCTCACTACTTCCACTGTGCGAGTCATATCAGACATATCTCCCCCTCCTTTAGACAAGGCGCCAGTCAAAAAACAGGAGCTATGCCTCTTTTTACGGGCCTGATGAGTCAGGGGTAGCAATGTTACGGAAATGTTTTGGATGTTCATATTAAGGACATTCCAAGTTATTATAACAATGACTTATTCTTACCACCAAATCCCTCCAGAACGCCATTCTTGGTTCTCTCTTCCGGTTTTTGGTGCCGGCGGAGTCCCCTCTGCTTGGCTGCCATTAGCACGCCTTCCCCAGCTTACCTAGACCGCGAGTTTAGGTTAAGAGGAAAAGCGTTTAAACTGTTTTTCGCAATATATGGTTCCCAGCAAGTAACAAAGTCTCTGTTACGCTTTCTCAG